>CM043316.1:16233620-16833620 GCA_023736055.1 Quercus glauca | reverse complement strand
AGTTGGAATCGAGTGTTCTGCATGATTTACTATGTAAATCTGCTTGGCTCGATCAATCGAAAATTAGCTCGATCGATTGAAAGTCGAGCAGATCATTTTTCTGCAGAATTTTCCAACTCAGCCCAAACCCGTTTGACGTGTAGGGTTTTATGTTTTGTCTTAAGTATAAAAGGGAAAACTTTAGCCACGTTTTGAGGTTGCTCTGTATGTTATGTGTGCGAATCTTTTATGAGATCTAGAGGTGTTTGCCTTCACACATACTTAGAGTTATCAAGAATCAAGACTATGTCAAGAACTTGGTGATCAATTCAGTTATAGATTCAAGAGTTTAAAGATACACAAGTGGGAGTGCTTGTACTTGCTGGGAATCCAAGAAAGAAGTAGTCCGTGGACTCGGAGCTGTCACGTGGTTGTGGTAGTAAGTTTCATACTCGAGGTAGTAATAGGATGTTAGTGGTCTAAGTTGTTATTGTGTAAACTTCAATTCTTTCATTGTGGATTCAATTTACCTTAAAGATAGCTAGGTTAAATCCTCCCTAGGTTTTTTACCAGTTTGGTTTTCCTGGGTCATCATATCTTTGTGTTCTTTATTTTCCACACTTTACATTGATATGATATATTTGTATTAACCTAGATCTAATAATTTGACTAAGTAATCACTTGGCTAATTAACTAGGTTAATCTGGTTGTATTTTAAGGGGTTTAAAAACGTACAAGTGGTATCAGAGCAGGTAGCTCTCTTGTTGTAGATCTTTTGATCTAAGAGTTGATCCTTGACCCAGTTGTCATGGAACACGGACACTCTCTTGTTATTCCACCTCACTTTGATGGGAATAATTATGCTTATTGGAAAGTAAAGATGAAAGCATTTCTGAAATCTATTGATGAGAGGGACTGGAACTCTGTTGAATACGGATGGGAAAAGCCCACTACTACTGTGAGTAAGTGGCAAACTTCTCAGAAAGAAGCAGCATCTTTTAATAGCAAGGCTATGAATGCTATCTTTAATGCTGTTTCTATGAAGGAATTTAAGAGAATCTTTAATGTTGAGGTTACTCATACTGCTTGGAATATCCTCCAAACTGTGCATGAAGGCACAAAGGCAGTTAAAATTAATAAGCTGCAGCAATTAACAACTAGATTTGAAAGCATTAGGATGTCTAATGATGAATCTTTTGATGAATTCTATGCTAGCTTAATGATATTGTTAATTCTGCATATAATTTGGGTGAAATCTATGATTAACCTAAAATTGTTAAGAAGATTCTTAGATCTTTGAGTGAGGATTTTAGACCCAAAGTGACTGTCATCACTAAAAGCAAGGATATGGACTTCATCCCTGTTGATGAACTTGTAGGATCTCTTCAGTCCTATGAGTTGGACCTACCTAAGACTAGCAAATCCAAATCAATGGCTCTTAAGTCTGTTAATGATGTTGATATGAATGGATTTGATGATGAGCTCTCTGCTACAGAGATTGCCTATCTTGCCAAGAACTTTAGAAACTTTCTTAGGAAAAACAACATAAGGGCAAGAGGTAAGAACACTGTTGAACCTAGAAATTTTAGGAGGAATGATCCTAGTAAGGTTAATAACACTGAAAAACCTAAAGAAAATGTATGTCAACCTTCTAATAATTCTATGGGTCAACAATGTTTTGCGTGTCAAGGGTATGGTCATGTGAAATTTGAATGTCCAACATTCTTGAAGTCTAAGGGTAAGGCTATCACTGTAACCCTCAGTGATGATGAAGTTTCTGACAATAAGTCTAGTAGTGATGAGGATGGAAACTTCATTACTTTCACTGCTATTGCTGTAGTTGATGAAAGTATTGTTGTTGAAGAGAACCCTTTTGATGGGGAACTCTCTGAGAATTGCAGATTTACAAGAAGCCTACAATAAACTTTGCAAAGTTGCTGCAAAGGATGCTATGAGTGTTGATTTAGGCTTAAAGAAAATTGCATCTCTTGAACTTGAAAAGAAAAGTTTGCTTGTGAAACTGTTTGATGCTAATGAATTGTTGAATAATGTGAAGACTGAGAACATGCTTTTGCTTGATAAAGTTAATAATTTGGAACTTGAACTATCTGTTGCTAGAGAACAATCTAATAGGTTTGCAAGCTCCAAACTTGATCACATGTTGAGTGTTCAAAAGTCTCCCTTTGACAAAACTGGTTTAGGTTTTGTAGAAAGCATCTCTATGCCTGAACCCCATTCCAGAAATTTTGTTCCCTTTTTTGACCCTTCTGTGAGTGAGGTTGTCAAACCCTCTGTGAGTGAGGTTGCTAAATCTGTAGAAGTTACACCTCCTAGGAAGATTACTCTTAGGAAGATTAGGGTTGATCTTAAAGAATCCAAACCTAAGAATTCTACTCTTTCTAAGGGCAAGTTGCAAGATAAGCCTGCATGAGTTTGTCATTTTTGTGGAAAGTCTGGGCACATTCATCCAAACTGTTTCAAGTTGCAAGCTGTTAAGCGAGCAAATAAGCCAAAAATACTTATGCCTCAAGCACAAGATCCTATGGTACTTATTGGTGAATTGGTAAAGTCTTTAAACCTTTATTCCAATCTTAGAGTTGGTCATCATTCTAATGTGAATAAGAACTTCAATGCCAGAGTTGCATCTAAAAAGCTTTGGATGCAAAAGGTTCAATCTAAATGAGCCTTTTTGACATGGTTCTTGTGCTTCATCACTCTATTCTTTGTGACCATTCTCTTTTGTTGCTTATGTTTTCTTTGTTTTTCTAGGATTTGCATTGCATAACATTCATGCATTTCATTCTAGGATTTTTTTTAATAATAAAAAAAAAAGGGAAAAAGGAAGCAGAATGTGTTTTGCATTATTTTTCTTGGATTTGAGATCAAGGTTGGCCAATTTATTTTTACATAACATGTTTTTGTACTTTGTTTAGCTTGGATGAGCTTATTTATTGCACTTTACTAGTTTGAGTTTTGTAGTGCATGTTGTGTAGGAGGATGTTTATAGTTTTTGATCACATGATCTTGATCTTGAAGTCACATGCCTTTGATTGTCAGACTTAAACTTATTGAGAAAAGGCATAAATAACCATCTCACCACTATTTACTAGCCAATTATTAACACCTTAGTGCATATCGTAAGATTTTGTGCTCAAGAAAGTGTAGCACATGCACAAAAAGAACATAAGGTGTAAGCCTTGGTTTAAATGCTAAAATTGGTGTGTACATTATTGGGCTATAATAACTTTAAATCAAATAAAATTGGTGTGTACATTATCCCGGCTATCTTTAATAAGTTTCTTATAAAATAAAATTGGTGTGTACATTATGAGGCAAATCAAGACACTTACATGATTGCAAGCTTTTATTCTAGGAGATGTGGGAGTTATATGATGTAACTCTTTAGGTGATAGTCTCTTTCAATTTTATGTGATGAATTTTGTAAAAATTGTGCTTAATTTCTATTCACATATCACCTCACATGTATCTCAAACTCTTGCTAGTTGCACACACTACACAAGTTACTCTTTGCTAAACTTTGTACATGTTACTGTGTGTGATTTTGGTTTGGCCAACCAAATTTGAAAATTCCTTGAGTTTTATGCAAAGCATGTATGCTGGTTGAGTATTGTAAGGAAAAACTGGGTTCAAAACAAGTTTTTTTTGAAAAACATTTCATCTTATATTCATGCATTCTATTCAAAAAATCCTATGCTTTGAGGAGTTTTTGCATAAAATTGCTTTGTTTTTCAAAAAATTGTTTTTTCCAGAATTTCGATTGATTGAACTTGTTTCTTGACTGATCGAAATTGCGATTAAAATTTTGGTCAGCCTTTGTCTGTTTCGATCGGTGCTCGATTGATGTTGGATCAATCGAAGGATTTTTGATCGATCGAACCTATTTTTCGATCAATCAAAAGTCACATAGAGTTTTTTTTTTTTTTTTTTTAATAATTTTAAAAAACCTTTGTTTTTCACGTGTTCAAGCACTTTTCAAAACTTTGTCTCTCTCTATTCGATTGGTCAAGGCATCTAACCAATTTTTTTGTCATTTTCCTCCGATCTTTTTGCAAGGTTTTTCTCTCCTGAGGCCGGTAAGACCATATTACCCTTCCTTTTTCATTTATTTTCAAGTTTCATGCTTTTTTGTCATGCATTTTGGGAAAATTTTGAACCTATGCAAATTTGGGGTTTTTGTTGTTTTAAGCCTTTTATTTCAAAATTGATTAATGGGTTTTTGTTGTGGGATGCTATAAACATGATCCTTGTGGTTTAATTTGATCAATTTGTTGGATTGGGAAAATTTGGAATTTCTAGGGCTTGAAACTACCCGAATTGGGAATTTTGTTCAATTATGTTTAATATGATGAAATTGGCTTGTTGGATTGATTCATATGATCATTATATTGCGTAATCTATCTTGATTAATGATCAATTGGTCAATTTCTTGAAAATTGTACAAGTGGTTTTTCAAATTTTGGGGTTTTTGATATAAACACTATGCTCAAGCCAATTTTGTGAATTTAAAGTTAAATTGAACTTATTCTCATTTCATTAGAGCATACATCATTTGCTTATACTGTTCATGCATCATATAGAATTGTTATTTCTATATTTTTGTGCTAACTTGCAGTCTGCCCTTGATTTTTTCCTTTGTTTCTTTTTGGTTCTTTTCTATGTATCTTGTCTTTTCCTTAGCACTATGTATAGGAAGACTAGAGCCAACATGAAAGCCTCCTCCTTTTCTGTCCCTTCTTTTGAGAGTGAGAGGTTTCTGAGTGAGAAAAACTAGGAGACGTATGAGAAGCTTAACCTTAAGAGGGACATTTGAGCTGAGAGAAAGGTTTTGTTAGATGGGCTTGATCCTGAGATAAGGCGTAACTTTGAGCGTAGGGGCTGGTTGCCATAGTTGGATATTTCTCATCTACCTCCAGCTACCCTAATTAGAGAGTTCTACTCGAACCTCTCTATCCATGTCTATGATTCCAATACTCTAGTTAAGAGTTGGATACGAGGTGAAGAGTACAACATTACTCCTTCGGTAGTGATTGATGCTCTTGGGGTACTTGTGGTCCAGCATCCTGTCTACCCTTATGATGAGTCTCCTCCCCTAGACGACATCATGTCTTACATCACTAGGTCTTCTATCCAGTGGGGTTCTAATCCTCGGATCACTACTGTTGAGCTCACTAAGATTCACTATCTTCTCTTTAGGATTGCTTGTCATTCCTTGTGGCCTATCTCTCACTTGCACACCATTCCTTTGGAGCGTTGTGCGTTTTTGTATGCCCTTGTTACTGATGCTCCTTTGAGCTTTCCTCATTTTTTCATTCGTTCTTTGACTGAGGTTCATAGGAAGTAGTTCTACTGCTCATGCTTTTTTCTTCCCTATTTTTATTCACCGGATTTTGTTACATCTAGGTTTAGATGAGTTTCTGGCATTTGAGCCTGTTCACATTATCGCTCCTATAGGTGCCGCCTTTCTTAGGCAGAGGGCTGCTCATATAAGAGCAAGCTCTAAACGCCCTAGGGTCGAGATGTCTGGTGTCGCACCACCTCCTCCCTCTTCTACAGGTGATACTATGGCTAAGGAGTCTGTTGATCCTGCTGTTGTTGCTGCTGCTACTGCTGTTCCTCCACCTTCTACCTTGGATGATTCAGGCATTCGACGTATGTTGGAGACTGTCATGACCGTTTAGGCGGCTCATGGTCAGCTTTTGGTGGACATGCTTGATGAGCTTTGTGCCTTGCGAGCAGATTTGGAGCATCTTAGACGGTCGCCTCCGCCACCTCCTTTTGATGATGAGTTGTGAGTGCCCTTTGGCAATTCGTCACAAAAAGGGGGAGCATATTTGTAGAGGATTTTGTTGTTAGGGGGAGATTTTTGTGTTTTGGAGCTATGGAGCTTTTAGATTGTATCTGGGTGCCTTCATTATGTATCTACGTTTTTGGCTCATGATGTATTTTTGTTTGGGTTGTCCATGTTAGAGGGAGATACATTGATTGTATATGTTTCTTGTTTCACATTGCTTATTGATTTATATTTATGAGGTTATTCATGATATATGTCTTTTTTTTGTGTTATGTGAAATCAAGAAGTTATTTTGTGTTACTTTTATTTTCCACACATGCGTTTATGCGTTTGTTGAGTGTTTCAGGAAATATACAGGTTGATTCAGTCGCGTTGGTGTCTACACTTGCAACTTATAGATAGTAGTTAGGTTGAATTTGTTATGTTGGGCTATATGATAAGCCAAAAATGAATTGACCTCTTGTGATGAATTAATTGATTAATTAGCCAAGTTTAATTAATTAATCAAATTAACATACAAACACGTGATAGCACAAACAAATCATCAATTAAACTAAATATGCAGCGAAAAATAAATTGACATGGTGATTTGTTTTCGAATGGAGAAAACTAACACAGCAAAAACCCTACATGGTGATTTTAAGGTCACCATTCCCAAAACTCCACTATTATCACAACAAGCGGTTACAAGTAAAGGAATCCCAGTACCTTATACCAATCTACAGTTGAACCCTTACCCCAATACCTAATTGGACTTATTCTGTACTGACAATTTCTTCTCTTGATGCATGGCTCCCAATAAGTAACTAACTAATTGCACGGACCCCAGTACGCGACTTCAATCACCAACTAAAGAAGGTTGTTGGCTACAAAGTTCTTCAGTTCATCCACGATGAAGATCAAGAAGATGCTTGGTTACAAAACCTTACGATGCACAAAACACAACAACTTCTTCAAGAACGATGAACTAAGGCGAAACTCTGTCTCCGGTCACAATTTGCTTGAACAAACTTTGCTCAACACTTGTGCAACTTGTGTCTTCTTTGACGGCTCTTAAAATAATCATTTTATATGTCTAGGGTTATGAAAAAAGAAAATTCAAACACATAATCACGGATTGGAGTTAAAACAGATCAGAAATTCTGTTTTTCATAAACCTCGACAGATGCCTATCTGTTGAGCTGCTGTCGAGCAGCTGTCGAGCCACGGGGTTGGAACAGCTTCTTAAGCTTAATAGATAGTTAGTTGTTGAGCTTTAATGACAGACACTTCTTCAGCTTGAATCTTAGACAGACTTGCATGTCTTCAACACTTGATCTTGAAACACTATTTCTTGAAGTATTAAACACATCCTAGATCTATCCAAATATAAGTAAAGTGCATTTTGTCAAAAGATTAGCCAATTACATAAAATAGTTACATATATTCCTAACAAGTGAATCACATATGTCCTAACAATCTCCCCATTTGGCAATCCATGACAAAATCACAACAAACATATGAACATATGAAAGAAGTCATAAATCACTCAACTCATACTCACTTGTTGAATACAATAAAATCTATCCTAATACAAACTCTTGAAAAACTTTGCAAGAAGAGGGTTTAAGGCAAGAAGACTTTGGCAATCTGTATTTCTGAAATACTTTAAACAAAACTAATCAAGGCATCTTAGTGTGAAACAGAAATAATAGATTGCATACAAGTAATAAGAAGCATGTGCATAAAGAGAGAAAAGAAACAACACATGTAAGGGTAGGTGAAAAAAACATACATCAACATATAAAGAAAATAAGTACAATGTACAAGAATAAATGTATCTAAAGTAGAGAAAAGAAAAAGATACACATAATCCTCACTACATCCCTTAAGATATCAACATTCTCCCTGCCAAAAATGTCCTACACTAACTTTCCCCCTAAGAATGACTACTCTCATATCCAAAACTACTCCCCCTTTTTGTCATGAGTGACAAAGGGTAAGAGTGTCAAGTAGACATCTTATTGGTAGAGCTAACATCTCCATCATCATCATCAGAAGCATCATCGTCATCACCATCATCATCCTTAGCCTCAAAAGCCTCTGGAGTACGTGAAGAAGAAGAGAAGAAACCACCCATGGCCGCCTGCTGTTGTACAATACAACCCACACGAGTGTTTACCTGACACAACTCATCACTGAGAGTGTTGAGGCGAGCATCCATGCGCTGTAACTGCGCCATGATGTCCGCAAGAGTGACATTGCTCGTAGAAGAGGAGGGAGCGGATGTGGATGGAGTAGATCGAGATGGAGCCAAACGGGAGGGAGGAGCTACTGAATCTGACTAGTGTGTCCGAAACTGCACCTTGCTATGTTTAACGGTAGCGGCGTCTATGGCACACATGACAGAGAAGTGATTGGAAGAGGGAAAAGGAATAGACAAATGGCATAAAATCCATGTGATAGCTGAAGGGAAAATGAGCTTATCACGGGTAGCCGTATCCCTAAACACATCTATTATAGAAAGAATAAAATGTGAAGGAAAATTGATAGTGAGGTGCTCTAACAAAGAAAGCAAAAATCAAGCACGAGGCTCTGTGATGGAGTTATAGTGAGAGAGTGGGTGCAAAATAAAAGTCATCACCACGTTCATGAATCTAAGACCTGTAGCAAAGGGCTTACATGGTGCAAACTGACGATCACCCCAAATAGAAGGGCGCTCGCAGAAAGCAGACATCATCTCGCCTTTGGACATAGTCCTCAGACGCTCATAATCGGGGTAGTTAGGATGCTCTACCCTCGGGACACGGAGCACATCCGTAACAAGTTGCGGTGTGATAGCTATGTGCGTACCTCGAACGTGAGTATGAAAGAGAGGTACTGAAGAATCAATTCCATGCATGTTGGAGTAAAAATCCTGGATTAGCACGGAAGGACATGTGTCCGAGACGTCACACAATAACTCCCAACCCCGACTGTGAATGACATCAGGTAGGTTAGTGTCGACGAAGTCCGCCAAAATGACTCGGCGTTTCGAATGAACACCTTGTCGAGAAAAGTTCTCCAAGAAGTCCTTTTGGGCATCCTCATCACGGAACCGAATATTAGAAGGAGTAGGATCAGACGAAGACGATGCCCTGAAATGAAGAGGGTTCCGAGACGGAGCATACTTACGTTTAGGTGCCATAGACACGACTACCGTAAACAGAAGAGAGAGAGAGAGAGAGAGAGAGAGAGAGAGAGAGAGAGAACTAGAAAAGTCCTAAGCAGTTCAAATATATCAAAATATATTGAAAAGAGAGTACGTATGCATGGGAAATGCATGAACATGTGACATGCAACATAAAATTCATTATGGGCTCAGCACAATCCAATCCTACCAGCACACAATCAATTTGCACACATCTAAGTGCATGATAATACTGTTATAATGCTAATGTGATGCAATGCATGAGATTTTAAACTCATTTAAGCAAAAACCCATCCTAAAATTTCAACAATAACTCATCAATTTTGAAAAACCCTAAAATTTTTTTAGAAACCCCAAAACCTAGGTTTCAAAACATGAAATACATGTTAAAGGAGAGAAAAGAAACTTACCAAGTGAAAGAAAAACCTTGAAAAACACTTGAAAATCACTTGGAATTGAGGTTTGGAGTGAGAGAGAGTGATTTGGGAGGTGAGGAGATAAAGCAATCGAGAGAGAGATCGAGAGGAATGAGAACCGGATCGCACAAAACCTATATATAGTGGTTTAGTAAATCTCGACAGATAGAGGTGTCGAGCCAGGTGTCGAGAGAACAAAACGTTGATAGATGAAGCTGGGATCTGTCGAGGGACAAATCAACCAAAGGCTAAAAGAAGCTCGATCGATCCACCAAGTGTCGAGAAGCTATCGAGGAGATAGAAGTTTTCTCGATCGATCCACCAACTGTCGAGAATGTGTTGAGATTGCGATAAGAAACAGCTTAAGAACTCGATAGACAGCCAGGTGTTGAGGAGGTGTCGAGATTACTTAAAAACAGTTTTTCAAGAAGGGAAAAACACAGATATGAAATGCAATCAAGCATGCAACTCAACCAAATATCCAAACAACAATTTAAGCTCTCAAAATCATCTCTCAACAACAATTTTAAGCACAAAGATTCCAAAAACACACACACACACACGCACACACACATACACAGAACAAGTCTAACCAATTTTATATTTTAAAAATAAGTCAAGACAGTTTAGTGAGCATACATTAACACATGTAAACCTTGTGATGGCCAAATCACATTGTACCTGCACATGTATCAAGAGTAGCAAAGAATATTGCATGTTGTGTGTGAAAAACATCACAAGATTGCATAAGTGTATACATGCTATGATGATTTGAGATATGAGAAAATCACTTTAACTCACACACAATCATAACTGTTTGATGGGGACTATCATCTTCGAGGTACGTCCTATAACTCCCACATCTCCAAGAATATACGTTTGCAATCATATATAAAGCATTTTTATTATTTTTGCTTTTATTTTTCTTTGCACATTTTTCTTTTGAGCAAACCATACATGGGCATATAAGAGATAGAAAAGAAATATCAAATTATGTTAAGCATTTGACATTCCAATTTTGCTATGCTGAAGCACACAAATGTCATTGACATTGCACTTTTGCTATGCTGAAGCATACACATGTCATTTCATGATTAGCGGGCAACAGTGGTGAGATAGTTATTTATGCATTTCTCTTAGGATTTTCTAGTCCTTCCCCTCAAAAAGAGTGATACGAGTGTTAAGTTCAAGAGATAATTTAATCTTATTCATCACAAACAAGAGCCACAAAACTCACTTGCTTAGTTGTGCATAGAGATGCTCATCTAGGTTACAAAAGATACAAAGTTTAGAAAATTTTGTTTCAATGGCCATCCAAGGTACACAAGTACCAATGTACACAAAACACATACTGTTTTTGTATTTTTCTGATTTTTCAATTTATTTATTTATTTTTTTTATAGGAAAAACAAAATAAATAAAACTAAAAACAAACAAAAACATGTTAAACAAAGCAAAGCATAAAACTAGATGCAAATGCATGAGGAAGAAGGAGGAGAGAAAGAGATCAATCCATGGAAATAACACCAATGTTTTGATGAAGGAATTCAAAACGTTTGCTGTCAAGAGGTTTGGTGAACAAGTCAACCTTCTGATCATCGGTGTGAATAAACTCAAGAGTGAGAATACCATATTCGACAAGCTCCCTAATGAAGTGATGTTGAATCTCCATGTGTTTGGTTCAAGAATGTTGAACCGGATTCTTAGAGATGTTGATGGCACTGATATTGTCATAATAGATGGAGAGATGCTCTTGACAAATACCATAATCATGGAGGAGTTTTTGTATCCATAGGAGTTGGGTGCAACAGTTACTGGCAGCGATGTACTCAGCTTCTGCAGTGGATAAAGAGATGGAGTTTTGCTTTTTGCTCATCCAGGAGACAAGATTGTTACCCACATAAAAACAACCCCCCCAAGTACTTTTTCTATCATTAGCATTCTCAGCCCAATCAGCATCAGAATACCTAGCTAAGACATCATTTGTGTCCTTGTTATACCATACACCGAGCTCAATAGTGGTTTTGACATACTTTATAATTCTTTTTAAAGCGGTCATATCAGATTCTTTGGGATTTGCCTAATATCTAGCACACACTCCAACACTGTAACTAATGTTAGGTCTACTAGCAGTAAGGTAAAGAAGATTACCTATCATGCTACTATAGAGAGATGAATCTACACTTTTGCCTAACAAGTCCACAATGAGTTTAACATTTGGGCTCATGAGGGTTCTAACAGAACTAGCAGATTCCAAACCAAACTTTTTCACAAGATTCTTAGCATATTTAGATTGAGATAGGAATATACCTGAATCTTGAACAAACTTTGCTCAACACTTGTGCAACTTGTGTCCTCTTTAACGGCCTTTAAAATAATCATTTTATATGTCTAGGGTTGTGAGAAAAGAAAGTCTAAACACATAATCACGGATTGGAGTCAAAATAGATCTGAAATTCTATTTTTCATAAACCTTGATAGATGCCTATCTGTCAAGCTGCTGTCAAGCCACGGGGTTGGAGCAGCTTCTTAAGCTCGATAGATAGCTAGCTGTCGAGCTTTAATGATAGGCACTTCTTCAGCTTGAATCTTGGACAGACTTGCATGTCTTCAACACTTGATCTTGAAACACTGTTTCTTGAAGTATTAAACACATCCTAGATTTATCCAAATACAAGTAAACTGCGTTTTGTCAAAGGATTAGCCAATTACATAAAGTAGTTACATATGTTCTTAACAAGTGAATCACATGTCCTAGCACTGTGTTTTTGTAATGGGCTGTTTTTATGTAAACTTTGAGCATCTTGTTAGTTTGTGTTTTGTCACGGATTGCCAAAGAGGGAGTTTGTTAGGTTCTAAGGAATTAGGAACTAATGTATTAGAACTTCAATTTGTAATGTTGGTAAACCATAATCAAAACGTTTTAATCTTGTTTAGACTTACTCAAAGTGTATTTATATGTAAAGTTGGAATTGAGTGTTCTGCAGGATTTACTCTGTAAATTTGCCTGGCTCGATCGATCGAAAATTAGGCTCGATCGATCGAAAGTCAAGCAGATCGTTTTTCTGTAGAATTTTCCAACTCAGCCCAAGCCTGTTTGACGTGTAAGGTTTTATGTTTTGTCTTTAGTATAAAAGGGAAAACCTTAGCCACGTTTTGAGGTTGCTCTTTATGCTGTGTGTGTGAATCTTTTGTGAGATCTAGAGGTGTTTGCCTTTACACATACTTAGGGTTATCAAGAATCAAGACTTTGTCAAGAACTTGGTGATCAATTCAGTTGCAGATTCAAGAGCTTAAAGATACATAAGCGGAAGTGCTTCTATTTGCTGGGAATCTAAGAAAGAAGTAGTTCGTAGACTCGGAGTTGTCACGTAATTGTGGTAGTAAGTTTCCTACTCGAGGTAGTAATAGGATATTAGTGGTCTAAGTCGCTATTGTGTAAACTTCAATTCTTTCATAGTGGATTCGGTTTACCTTAAGGATAGCTAGGTTAAATTCTCTCCAGGTTTTTTATCGGTTTGGTTTTCCTGGGTCATCATATCTTTGTGTTCTTTATTTTTCGCACTTTACATTGATATGATATATTTGTGTTAACCTAGATCTGATAATTTGACTAAGTAATCATTTGGCTAATTAACTAGGTTAATCAAGTTGTGTTTTAAGGGGTCTAAAAACGTACAATTAGTATTTGATGATGCACAAAAATCGTTAGTGAGCTGATCGTCCTTGAACGCTGTAATGGGTACCTGAAGAGCAAGAAACCAAGAAGCAAACAAAGAGTATTGGTGGGGGGCTGGCCAAAGACCCTTCAAAGGTTGAGTCAGTGAATGCGAAATCTCCAACAACTCTATAGTGAAAGAGCTAAGGATTTTTTGCGTACCTGAGAGAAGAGGAGGTTTGAGGCTTATATAGTGGCGAACAGTGAACCAATATCCCTTGAATGTAGGGATCCTTCTTGTAGAGAAGATCTGGAATATATTAAGGTTCCAAGATTTTAGGGTGTCTTTCTATATGGGGAAGATATAGGCGTGTAGTAGGGTCTTTGGACGTGGTGCGCAAGATATTTCCATATAAGGATACGTGTGTGGAGACTATGTAAAGGATTGTGAGGCCCACTAGATCTACCCATCGGTGTGGTCCTCTGTTCGTCGGTGTCCAAGTGTTGATGCGAGAAACAACCTGACGGGTCTCCTAGGGGTGGTGTCTTTATTCGTTCGTACCCTAAGGTCCAACGGGGAAACACACCATGACAGGTCCGAGGCCTCTATAGTAGCAAGTTCATGGTCGGTAGCAGGGGCGGCGCTATAGCTTAATCAGGGGGTTCAAATGAACCCCCTGACTTAAAAAAAAAAAAAAGAATTGTATATATGTAAAAATATATATATATATATATATATATATACTTGTTAGTTTAATATTTAATTTATTCTTAAAAATATTTTTTTGCACAACCTGACTTAAATCTTGCACACTCTTAATTATTACAAGTATTTTTGACTCTAAGAGTAAAAAGTACGTGTTTGTGAGTTGTAAGTGTAATTCTTTTTTATAAATTTATATTATGTTTGTGAATGTGTCTAATATTGATTGTGTACATTACTTTTTGTTATAATGTTGTGTAAATTATGATGTATGTGATTGTTTGTGTGTACAATATAAATATAATATAACTTTATAATAGAGAGGGTTTTTTTACATGTGTGTGCATTGTTATCATATTATAATAACTTTTTGTTATAAAGTAAGTAAAATTCAAGAAAAAATTGTAAAGTTAGTGACCCTAAAAAAAAAAAAAAATTGTAAAGTTAGTGATTATTCAAGTATTTGATTGGTTAAGTAGACACGTAGTGTATAATTTTATGTATGAATAAGTGTGATTGTGTGCGTTAATAATTAATACGGAGCCAATGAATGTGATTGTGTGCGTTAATAATTAATTTTAAAATTTCTTTTTATTACCATTTTTTTAATGAACTCCCTAAACAAAATTCCTAGAGCCGTCACTGGTCGGTAGGCTTCATATCTTGCCGTCGGGGTGGTATGGACGGGGATCGTCAGTTCCTGTGAGCACCTAGATGGACGAGGAGAAGTCTTGAGCTTGTTGGGGTTGCTTGGCACAGGTGAGCAACGAAAATTCCTGCCGGACGAAAATTCCCTTATCAGTATTTGCATTCATGGATTTTAGAATTGGATATTTACATGGTGGTGGTTGTCTTCTCAGGATAAAGTAGGCCACAATCCTAAGGTGTTTCGAAGATTAGTGACTTCACTCAAGGAAGTGACAATTCAAAGGTTGGCTTTATGAGAATGCTTAATGAAATAGAGGGAAGATTTTAATTGACTCGAGGGAATCACGTCGTTGTTGATCTATTCAATATCTTGTATATATTGAATGTATCAAGTATCTGTATTTTGCATCCATTTACTATTTAGTAACGTCTGTAAATTGTCAATTGATTTTGTTTATATGAATGTAATTCTTCCCAAAGAATCTTTTGTCGATTAAACTTCTCAAAATTTTGTATCGTGCTATAGCTTGTTTACCTGGTTTGAGCCTAGTGAAAACAAAATCTTCAAATTCAGTTTTTGGACTGTTACTTTGGTCCCTGACCTTTTAATTGTGTCAATATGATCTCTAACTTTTTGGTGATTTGTCAACTTGATTCTTGCTGTTAAGTGTTGGATGGAAATTGTTGATGTGTCTAACGTATCAAATAAACTATTATTTTCTTGCCACATAGGTGGACACCTAAATGCCAATTCATTAAATTTTTTTTTTTTTTTATTTTAAATGTGGGGTAAATTTGTATCCACATAGGTGGACACCTGATTCTCAAAAAAAAAAAAATTAGTAACTCACGTGCACGAGTGTCTATTGGGATCAAAGTCTCTCAAACTGCCAAAACTCCATTAATGTTCTCTTCACATAGCTCATTAGCGGTAACTTCAAGCTCTCTCAGAGTGTACCATCTTCCCCTACCCAAGTGCGAAACTTTGGGTCCCACAATACTCCCTCAATTCCCCAACGACTAACAACTAATTAATAACGTCTAAGGTCAAGAAAAATTTAAGGGAGAAACAAGTAGAAAGTAACAGATTATTACTAGGAATATCGCAAATTTTATCCCGCAAAAACTGATTTGTCTATTTGTAATTTGTAAAGATAAGACAAAAAAGAAAAATGATGAAAATAGAACAAATTAAAACGGCACTTACTAATCAAAGAAAATAATTCATAGTGGTGATGCAAATGTTTAGCTTACAGATTCATTATCTAATTTTCTGGGATAAGTGGATAAGTTGCAAAGTTGATTGAACATGATATCAATAGTGAGAACTATTCCACATGATTGTTATTTTGTATAACAATTAAGTTTATTAGGTATAAATTTAATTATTATACAAAATATAATCTACATCCACATTGATATTAATTCGTTGCAGGTTTGACTGGCACTTTCTATGTTCGCTATTTTATTAGAGTGATTATGAATCATAAACTTGAGTAACCCTTCACTAGTTACAACTCTATAAATATTGATAACAAATAAAGATCAACATTCGATCTACATATAAGAATGTTAGAAAACTAGTTTGATCAGTATTTAAAAGCGAATAGTTTCTACTTTCTACACACAAAAAAAAAAAAAAAATGTACACACTAAGGTGGCATTAGTTCAACAAGTCATTAGTGGAAAATAAATAGTTTGATTATCATGATCAAATTTGGAGAAATGATTCTGGTTGAACCAATCCTAAAGTATAGCATGGTCATTACAACTAGAGGGAACTTCCTTTGTCCATCTCTTGCTGATTTAATCAGTATAGTCTTCAAAGAATATTCCAATGCAAGCAACAGAATGACTACTTGCAGTTGAAGTTAATTGCTACATCGATGCTGGATGTTCCAAACATGTTGTTGAAGGCCACTTTACTTATTTGAACTCCAATCTGTTTTAGCCAGTAAGTTTAGTTTGTGTTATATAACATTTATCCGACAAGTAATTAACAAGGTAATTTGGTTTATCAATTGATCTAACTAGTTGCGAACTCATGTATTGCGTGTGATAATTATTTTTATGGTGGTTCTATTTAAAAAAAAAAAAATACAGTTTAAACTAATTTAATAATGAGTAATGTATTTTGTAATTATATTTTTATTTATTATAAGAACAACCATAAATGTAATATAAGAACAATCATAAATTATAAATATAAATTTTGTCGTACCAAAATGAAAATAATACAAATTTTCTCAGAAATTCAAAAGGCAAGTTAACGAAAATATTCATTTTTTAATAAAAGTTATTTATAACATTTTGTGGATCATTAAAAAGAAGTTTTAAACAAAATTTCTCAAATAAAAAGAAGTTTTGTGGATCATTAAAAAATATTCATTTTTTTTTTTTCTGCCTACAATCCAAAACACGAAAAAACATAACTAAAAAAATTAATAAAATTTAACAATGATTAATTAGACCAATTAGGATAAAAATTTGTTGTTGATAATCTATTAAGGTTATTTTCTTTGTAGAAATTGTAATTTCGTCCACCCAAAACACATTATCAAATCAAAAATTATTAGCAAAATCTAAAAATTAAATTTCTATACGTGCATTATTATAAAATAATAATAATAAGTAAAATAAAATTGCAAAAGCTAAAATTTGTCACCCATCTGATTATTTTCGTTTGGCTAACCTTTGCTTTTCTCTAAATAAATGGAATTATAGAATACTTCTAATACAACTATTAAGAGTACTTTATCCACCACAAAAGATTAAAAAATAAAAAAAATAGTAAAATCTCATAGTTTAACATCTAAATTGAGCACTATAAAAAATCATGCTATGTAATAGAATAAATACCGAATTACAATAAATACCATATTATCCAAATCATGCTATATAATAAAATAATATTATATTTTCATATGCTATATTTAACTCTTTAGAACACAATAGGATAACATTTAACAATAATAAAAAAAAAAAAAAAAAACAACAACAACAACAATTTAAAAAACAAAACTAAATCGCATTAACCCAAATAAGAGTTTTAAAGAATATAAAAAATTATCAACCTAAAGTAGAGATGCAAGAAAAATTAAAAAATCCACCAAAAAATTGAGAGAGAGAGAGAGAGAGAGAGAGAGAGAGAGAGAGAACCTTTTTTTTGTGAGGAAAAATTATGCATGGAATGGAAGAGACAATGATAAATTTATAGTAAGAGGGTGTGATGAATAAGAAAAGACAAAAATAAAGGAAGATGAAGGGAAAGAAGAAGAATGATATTAATGTAGAGGGTAGTGAGAAGATGAAAAGGTAAGGGAGGGAGAAAGGTTAGAGAAGTGTAAATATAAAAAAAAAAAAAAAATGTTAAAAACAATTGTAGGAAAATGGGAAAGAAAAAATAATGACGTGGACGCTGATGTGACTCAACTAGAGCGTAGCAATAATAAATGTTACACTTTAGCTTTTAGATATATATATATATATATATATATAGAGAGAGAGAGAGAGAGAGAGAGAGAGAGAGAGAGAGGTAAATACCAAATTACAATAAATACCAAATTATCCAAATCATGCTATATATGTAATAGAATAATATTATATTTTTATATGCTATATTTAATTCTGTAGAATGCAATAGGATAACATTTAACAATCAAAGAGAACCAAAAAAAAAAAAAACCTAAAAAAAAAAAAAACTAAATCGCATTAACCCAAATAAGAGTATTAAAGAATATAAAAAATTATCAACATAAAGTGGAGATGCAAGAAAAATTAAAAAATCCATCAAAAAATTGAGAGAGAGAGAGAGAGAGAGAGAGAGAGAGAGAGAGAGAGAGAGAACATTTTTTTGTGAGAGAAAACTATGCATAGAATGGAGGAGATAGTGATAAATTTATAGTAAGATGGTGTGAATAAGAAAAGACAAAAATAAAGGAAGATAAAGGGAAATAAGAAGAATGATATTAATGTAGAAAGTAGTGGGGAAATAAAAAGGTAAGGGAGAGAGAAATGTTGAAGAAGTAGTGAAGAGATAAAAAGGTAAAGGAAGGAAAAAGGTTGGAGCAATGTAAATATTAAAAAAATAAATGTTAAAAACAATTATAGGAAAATTAGAAAGAAAAAAAATAATGACGTAGACACTAATATGACTCAATTGGAACGTAGCAACAATAAATGCTACGCTCTAGTTTTTAGAGATAGATATATATATATATATATATATATATATAGATTACTAAAAGTTCTATTTTTGTTCCTAAACTTTAAAAGATTTGTTTTTCATTCCTTAACTTTTTGTAAATGTTTTACTTTGTCTTTATGTTTTTTGCCCTTTGTTTAGATCATTTTGTAGCCTAAAGAAATGCTAATGCGGTAATTTTATTTAGCGTTATTTGATCTAACTTGAATCAAACCATTTTCTTTTTAAGAAGGTTGGACACAGGGCTTGTTATTATTGATCACATGTAGAAAGAAAATTAGACAAAGAACAAATTACCCTTTATCTCTTGATCAATTTAGTTGTATTAGGGTTGAGTTAGTGCCTCATGAGACAAATGTCACAAAACCCAAATGCCTCATATGTCAAATCAATTTTTGTCTTTCTTTTATGAAACAAGTTCCTTCATCCCAAACCTAGGCAATTCACATACCTGCCCAAGCAAATTAGTCTGATGACAAATTGATAACCAGACATAAGGAATGAATATTTGTATGATGAAAAGATAAGCTTCATGAGTGGGAATAAAAAGAACACTAATCTCCTTATCAACCAGAAACAAACATTCCCACACAAACATTTCAACAGTTATGGAGAGGTAGTTTTGTACCCAACACCATCTAATGGCCACTTGAGCCCCATGGTAGAGCTAGGCAAACTAACATTCATATAAAAATGAAGTAAATTAATTCGACTCACGAGGCAAGTGTGTTTAGTCTCAGGAAGGAAGCACTGCTAACTCAACTCTAATTCAATCAAATTGAGGATTTGGGTTCTATCAAGAGACATAGGGGGTAATTTTGTCTTTATGTAATGTTATTTCCATGTGTGATCAATAATTGCATGCCACATGTCCAACATTTTAAAAAGAAAGTGGCTTGGTCCAAATCACATCATATAATGCTAAAAACATTATCACATTAGCATTTTATTAGGCCAAGTAGAATATAAACTAATGGACATAAATAGAAAGATATAAAGTAAAACTTTTATGAAATTAGTCCAGGGACAAAGAAAAGTGTAACTTAAATTTTTGGGATGAAAACCAAAATTTTGGTAAAAATTTTAGGAACAAAAATAATATTTTACCTTAAAAAATTAGTTGAACAAAAGTATAGTTTTACTAAAAATATATGAAGTTTTAAGAAGTTATATATAAATCACATAAGTTGAATAAGTTTAAAATCAATTATCCTAGCTAAATGAGAACTTAGAAAGAAAAAAAATGAATCCAAAAGGTGTGAAACATGACACTATAACTGAAAATGTTACTTAACTATATTCAATTCCACTATTTTTTGAAGTCTAACTAATCATTTTAATGTGGGACGAGAGATAGCTAATTGTTAGTAAATTCATGGATGCCCCTCGCTCTGTCTATTATGCTGTCGTTTTTTCGAATTCTCTGATATGTCAAGGCACACTATATCAAGATCTTTACTCCTCTTAGCCTTCTTTCAAGCTTCATGCTTATTCAGATGCAGATATGGCAGGTGATCTTACTGACCGATACTCCATCACAGGTTTTTGCTTCTTGTTGGGTACTTCTCTTGTCTGATGGAGTAGCAAAAAGCAGGATGTTGTTTCTCGTTCTAGTATCGAGGCTGAGTATTGTGCCCTTGCTGACACCACTGTCGAGCTCATTTGGCTTCAATGGAACTTGGTTGACATAAATGCTCCACAGCCCACTGGAACTCATCTTTATTGTGATAATCGCAGTGCTATTTACATTACTGATAACGATGCCTTTCACGAACGCACCAAGTACATTAAAATCGACTATCACATCACTCATCGGTATCTCAAGAATGGGAATCTCTAGTTGTACTTCATCTCCTCTACTGACCAACCTGCTGATATCTTCACCAAGAATCACTCGCCTAGTTGTCTTCTAAATCTTATATTCAAACTCTAGTTGGCTTTTTCCTTGCCACCTTGAGTTTGAGGGAGGAAGTTAGTATATATGTCAGTCTAGTACACTAAGCTTGGCCTAGTGTACTGTGCTTGTGATGCACTCATATTACTTGTACTTTATACATACAACGCTTATATAAACCTCTTTATTGTACAGTGTTTCACACATCATATATACAGTTTAGTGTCTCTGTATCTATATTATTAACATGTATCCTGGTGAACTTCTGAATTTTCAAGTCACGTTTATTCTTTGCATTTTCTCCTAGGTCCTGTAATGTGTTCTTATTGATTTTGAAATTGCTTCTTGTACTGTACAGGCGGTAAATTGCAATGGTGGAAATGTTTCAGGTTATTGGCAGTAGAGATCAGCTAATTGGTCTATTAGTTCCACTTGCAGAACAAGTGCTAAATGTCATTCTCATCCGTTTCGAGGATAGGTGGACCTGAAAGCAAAGATCCATTCTTGTCTTCATTTTTTCTTAATGTCATTTTGAGATTGAATGTTGTTTTCCTCGGTTAATTTTTTATTTTGTTGGCAGTTCCATCAAATCAGATGCGAGTGGAACCATGAAAACAATTACTTATGGTGACAAGTCTGACTTAGGGGACGACGTATCTGTGTTATGTGGAGAGCTAATCCCAACCTTAGAACGGCTTGAATTACTAAGTGAGGTATGCTTCTTTTTACTGGTTACAACTTAGTAGCCTTAAATCAAATCAAGGAAATTAATGTGCAGATAATTTTATATAGTGGTCATCCAATATGTCTGTTTCGTTCCTTCCATTAGCGTTTGTTTAGTTTTATGAATTAGCATTTGTGAAGGAAAAAAGAATCCTTACCTTCAATGGATTGAGGATCTGATATTGAAAAAACATCAAGCCTTCCACTAGGAACAAAATGTTAGTAGGACAAGAAGCCAGAAGCAAGAGGCTGGTCTTTTCAGTCCAAGATAATAAGATCTTCGGTCTGGTTTTCCTCTCATAGTATGTCAAGGATCATCTGTGAGATCCATCCTCACACACCCCACCCCCCCCCCCCCCCCCCCCCCTCTCTTTTGGGGACTTCTTTTTTTTGGGTGTGTGGAGAAAGCATTTCTGAATGCTTAAGCCACTCTTTCATTTTAATGGAGGTTTGGTTGTAACAAGGCTTGGGAGTTGCTGTGGTTTTTAGTTTGAGATCATTCTTCAAAAATAAATCTTTTGGTTTGGTTGTATTGTTGTCAGGGTTCATGTCATATAAGTCATTAGTATTTGCGCTCATGGATTTTGTAATTGGATATTTACTCGGTGGTGGTTGTAGTAGGCCACAATCTTAAGGTGTTTCGAAGATTAGAGACTTGACAATTCAAAAGTTGGCTTTGTGAGAATGTTTCATGAAATAGATGGAAGATTTTCATTGACCTGAGGGAATCGCGTCATTGTTGATCTATTCAATATCTTGTATAGTTTGAATGTATCAAATATCTGTATTTTGTATCCATTTACTATTTAGTAAAATCTGTAAATTGTCAGTTGATTTTGTTTATATGAATGTAATTCTTCTCACAGTATCTTGTGTCGGTTAAACATCTCAAAATTTTGTATCGTGCTAGTGCTTGTTTACCTGGTTTGAGCCTAGTGAAAACAAAATCTTCAAATTCAGTTTTTGGATTGGTATTACTTTCGTTAGGGATTGAAAAGTTTATTCATTTTTTTATTAATTACAGCTATCCACACTAAACTATAGGGAATGCAAACATCTTAATTTGAGAATAATTTGCATTATTCAATTCACTGTCTAAATTAATAGCTTAGTTCTCAATTATCCTTCCTAAACTGTGAGCGTATTAATAATGTGCAATTTAAATTTTATATATATATATATATATATATAAATGTATGTATGTTTGTATTTTTTTTTAACATCTAACTTTGAGATTAAGCTAACCATTAATTTGATAATATGGACACTAAGTTAGGGATCTTGTAAATCAATCTCAAATTAAGTTATTGATTGTGAAATTTTGAAATATAAGGCTTTACCTTGTGTCCTCATAATTTATTGAGCTAGCCTCCGTGATTGTTTTATAGTTGCTAAACCGTGGACCACTTGGTGTACAAAGCTTTCCTTGTTGCGGGGGGTCTGATAGAGGTAATTGGTATATAGTAGGCAACCCTCACCCATAATTCCTTTTTAGAAAGGTAGATTCTGGGACTAGAACACATGACCTGTCGTTTGTGTGGAATACACTTATCTAATCAATTAGGAGCCAACAGGAAGAAACTATCCCTATCATTCACAAGTTAAGGAAATCTATCCTCTATATTTGCTTTGACTTCTCGATCATTGTGCAAACTGTTTGTAGATTTGGGAACTTGGGCAACTCGATTGGTGATTATCTTCCTCACGAACAAAGTTTCTCTCTAAATTAGGGGTGGCAAAATTTGACACGACTTGTGAACCAAACACGAAATTAATAGGTTATGGGTTGAAGGTTAATGAGTTTGTGTTATATTCGAGTTGACACAACTGACCTGTTTAATAAATGGGTTGGGTTAGTGTTCATTACATGAAACCCGTTTGACATGACTGACCCATTTAATTAAATGACATTTTACCAATATACTTTTCAAACTCTAGGTATATAAATTTATTAGTTGTTGCGGTTTATTTTCTTTGACATATTATGATTGATTATTTGCGATATTGAGATATGTTTTAATTTTGAATTATTATTTTTAATGCTGTTACTTGTTACTTCTGAATTTTATATTAAAAATATTTATTTGTTTTTTTTTTTTTCATAATTCATATCAATTTGGTTGATACTAAAATTAGTTGTTTTTTTTTTTTTTTTTTTTTTTTTTTTTTTTTTTTTTTTTTTTTTTCAGTTTGATAAAATATGATAAATAGGTCGACATGACTGACCCGTGTAATAAATGGGTTATGTTAGGGTTGAGAAATCCTGACCCATTTAATAAATATGTCGGGTTAGAGTTGACTCATATAGTCGAATACTCATGAGTCGAAACAACATGAATCCGACAAGCGAACATGAATTGCCACTCCTATTCTAAACTAGTTTGGAGAGAATCTTCTCAAACTTCTTTTATATATATATATATATATATATATATATATATATATTGTACGGCACTCTGGTGCCCAACCCATTTGGGCCTTGGATTCTAACTGGACAGTATGGCCCATGGGCCCAGCCTCTTTCTACCCAAGACCTCGGCCCAAACCCACAAATGCCAGGGATACAAGCCTTGTATTGCTCAAAAGCCTAAGTAGGCAATCTACATTAGCACACACCTTATTTCACCACCTGGTCCTTGTTCGGTAAACCACCCCGAGCAAGAAGAAGGGTGTTCGGATTCGTTACCCCTCGTATGTACGGCAATGTCCTGGGGAATAACGCTGCCGGGCATATTCATTGGAGTGGGAACCAGTTCCAAAACCACTCCCATCTAAACATCCACCTATGATTAACGACATTGGACCTCCTATTGTACTAATTTTGAAAGCAATCATAATTCCTCCACTCACACTTGGCTATAAATATGAGAAGCCAAGGAAGGGAAGGGGGTTGGTGGGAGAGAGCTTTGAAGAGAGTTGAGAGTTGAGAGCAATAGAGTTATATGAGTGAGAGGAAAGCAATACAGAGGCTTGAGAGAAATCGTTGGGTCTCTTGGTTGGAATCATCCAAAGTAGGAAATCCAAAGCCCAAATTATAAATATATTGTGAACCCAAGAGTGAGCTAGCCCTTTAAGCCTGTTCTAGGTGCACACACAATATATATATGTATGTATATATATTTTTTTCTTTAGGCGTGAATTTTGAAAATCTAATCGTCGAATTTTATGTTCCTTATGTTCTTAACACGCATATCAAATTTTGTTCAAATCGAATGTTATTTACAATTCAATCAATAAACTTATTTTTCATACACAATTTTAGACCACAAAAACTTCAAATTTTAAGATTTTTTTGATAACATAGCAATTGATTTTTGATTTTCTTGAAATTTTACAAGCATGAATGATATAATAAGAATATGTAATCCAACGGTTAGATTTTCAAAATTCACACTCAATACAAAGATATATGAGGATCTTAAAGGGTTTCTCTTCAAACTAGTTTGAAGAGAAACTATCCTACCTTGGTTGTCTGCTATGGAAGAGAGAGAGGGTGTGTTGCAGGACCTGTTGAAGTCCTTCCCCAACCTTCGGATTGAGCACATTTATAAGGAAGCAAACTGGTGTGCTAATGCTTTAGTAGGATTAGGCAATTCTAGCAATGAGGCCTTTGTTATGTTTCATAGCTCATCGCCAGTGGTGGAGCATTTTATGCTCCCTTGATAGAGAGGGAGCCTTTTGTAAGAGTCTTATTTCTAGTTAATTGCTTATTATCATTTTTCACAAAAAAAAAAAAAAAGAAAAAGAAAAAGAAAAAAGAATACTAGGGGGTAACCACATTGCTTAAGATTGTGTTTTATGTAGTATAACTTGCTTTACCTCCCTTAAAAGTTATCATGGCTTTTGAGTGGAGTTTATGACTAGCCTTTGTGTTAGAACCCCTTTCTCTCTCCTTTGTGTGTGTGTGTGTGTGTGTGTGTTTGGTTTTCCCAAAAAAAAAAAAAAAAAAAAAATTCTAGGGGGTAAAATCAAAATGACTCCAAACATTAGGTGTTTAGTCTTTTATATACGTAATGTAATTGAGGTTATGGAAAGAACAATGTTTCTATTGACCAAAAGGTTAACAAGGAATATGCGGCACAATGTGAATTTTTTTAGCTTTTAGCTTTTTATCACACATTTAATGTAAAATCTATCAAAAGGTATATTGTTTGTATCATATTTAGCAAATAAGCTACCAAAAACTATGGAATACCCAAACGGATAATCTAGTATAGAGTAGTTGAAGCAGTGAACTAGGTTGAGAATAACAATGGGAACTGAATTAGGAAACGTGTCAATAGCTTCAGCTCATCGTGGGCCTGTAAGGAGACTTCGGACTTCCTCTTCCACATTCCTAGGCCACTTAGACTATTGTTTTTCTTTTTCTTCTTCTTTGTATTTATTATTTTCCGGGTAAATTACAGAGTTGGTCCCTATCCTTTATACCATATTTTAATTTGGTCCTTAATCTTTCGATTAGGTCAATTTAGTCCCTAACTATTTTAGTACTGTGTCAATTTAGTCCTTACTATTATCTCTTGGATAGAAAAAACTGATGTGTCAAACCGAACAATAAAAAATTATTTTCCACTGCCGACTATACTGCCCCTTCAGGTTAAAAAAATAAATCAAATTAAAACTAAGACATGTGAGGTCCCACCAACCACTCATCTCCATCTTCTCTCCCTAAAATCCATTATTCTTGCACATACAACATCAATCAAGAACCAAGATAATTCTTGTCTAGAGATTATCCACTGTTACCGTGGGACTGGCTTGTCATTTGAACAAAGAAGGCAAGCTTTTATAGGACCTCTGTACATCAATACTCCTCCAAGGAAAACATCTCCCTATAAACCCCTAAAAACTTAATGGTAGGAATGATCGTCAAAATCAATTTCCTTCCTTTGAAGGCCTCCAACAAATCTAATCCATCCCCTGGACCGAAGTTGCAGTACAACAGTTCAAAGAAATTTTTGATAGACTCAAACTCCTATTCTTGTGGCGATCTAGTGAATTAAGGGTTCCAACTATGCCCATGATCCAAATAAGATGCAAATGAGGCATCTTGTCTTCTATAATTCCATATGGCTCAAGGAACATATTCTTAAGACAAGAATCTTCCCACCATTTAAGTACCATGCCAAAAACTCACCCGTATACCAACTCCATTAATAAACTTGATATTCTTGCAAAAGATATCTCATTTGCTTCTAATATATTTCGAAAGGCTTACCCCATGTAAACCTTGTACCTTCTCCGTTGACCAACCCGTCTCATAAATATTCTCATTCAACCCCAAACCGCAACAATCATTTCCCTAGAGGATAGCTTAATTGAATTCAAACCCAAGTCACAATAATCATTTTCCTCAAAGAGCTTGATTGAAAGTGCTCAGCTTACCAATCCAGCGGCAATCCCCAGTTTTAAAGAGTGAGAGAGAGTTAGGGATTTTAGGGATAGGAGATGGAGATGGTTTTGGTTAGTGATCCCACGTTTTAATTTGGGGTTTTTATTTATTTTTTATTTTTATTATATATATATAATTTGACTTGGCAGTACAAGTGGCAAGAAAAATTATTTTTAATTGTTCTGTTTGACACATCATCTTTTTACATCCAATAGATAATAGCAATGACTAAATTAATACAGTACTAAAAAGCTTAGGGATTAAATTGACCCATTTGAAAGGTTAGAGACCAAACTAAAATATAGTGTAAAGGATAGGGACTAACTTTGTAATTTACTCTTATTTTTTTGGATAGTATCACTTTAAATCACCGAAGGAATTCATTTCAAATGAAAGGATCTTTTTCCTTCACGTAACTTGTATAAGTCATCCTTAAAAATCTTTGGAACTTAGAAATATGTTTTCTTTTTGTTCATTTAGTTGGGTTAGGGCCAAATGTTCCTTTGATACCAGTACTCTTTTGTGTTGTAATAACTCTTCCCTCCCAGTTGCCATTTGTGATGTTCTTGGACTTTTGTAAGAGGCAGCAGACAGCAGTGATCTTTTGTAATTTATATATGAGTTACTGAGCATTATCGTAGAATCATCACATATGATTAAAAACGTTGCCTTTGCATTTCGATGTGAATGTACAGATGGACAATTGCCTCAGTAGGTTTTTATTCACAAAAAATTATTGAATTTGGCTTAATTACAATGAACTAAAAGTTACAATTCTGCTTCTTTGCTACTTTTTCTTTGCATTTTCGGCACATGAGATATATCATAGACTGCGCGCCTTGATATCCCAAATCCATAATCACCAAAAAAAAAAAAAAAAAAAAAAAAAACTATGTCCCTAATGGAAAATACATAGCCTGATTATCTGGTCAAGATTGTAGGCAGGACTTAGGTTGAACCACTCCAGAATTGGTGCCATGGGCATTAGTACACGTAGAGATGACTTGCTGTCCAGATTTATCTGATTTAATCTGTATGCTACTCAAAGTTATTCCAGTGCAAGCAACAGATTTACTGCAATTGAGGTTAATTGCTACATATGTGCTTGATGTTCCAACTATGTCATTGTAGGTCACTTCGCTTATGTGAACTCCAGTTGACTGTAGTTAGAAAAGTTAAATTTAATTTGTATTACTTATATAACATTTACCTTACAATAAATTAACTACCATTCTATATATAACAAGGTTTTGTTTGATTTACCTTTTGTGCACAGTTACCTCTAGCACCTTTAATATCGCAGTAATATTGATCGATATATATTGGGTTTTGTACTGATTGTAAGGTGATGTGCTCGAATGAAATCTTTCGAGCGTAACCCAGTCCAACCTTTTTACAAATATTGTAAAAGTATTAGATATAAATAACAAAACATTATAATTACTTATAATTATTACCTGCCATGTCTTGATCCGAGCTCCATTTGTGCTTCCCTTGAAATTAACTCTCTTCACATGAATGTTTTCGACTTTAACAGAATTTCCATTCTTGCCTAAGCTTCCAATGCTGTTTTGAAACAAACGTGAATATAAGAAATTAATCACTTGTTACAAACGTACATGCCTAAGGTGATAAATATGGTAACCAGCACGAAGTTAAGAAATTGCATTGTAGCTAGCCTTTTGTTTTATAGTAGCCAAGAAGTTTCAACAACAAATCTTGGACCCTTTTTTATTCTTAATTTGAATGATTATCTTATTTAATTAAATGTAAAAAAATTATATTAGTCCTTGATGTGGAACTTCTTTTTTTATCACTTTCTTTTTTAAATCCTAATTATTAGTAATTTTTTAACGTTAAAGTGTGGAGTGAATGGCTAGACAAAGCAGTATTTTATTATTCTTTTTTCCAAAGTCAAGAGGATTGGGTTGAAGAAATAAAGGATTTCTAGCATGGAAAAAATTTCATAGGTAGATCACCCACCTTATTCCATGACCTGGTCCACAATTAACAAATGATACGTTAATATTAGATGTCATATCTCCAATGGAAACACAATCGTCACCTGTTGATTATGCAATGTCGAGTCAGTTCATATATCCATTATATTAGTTTATAAATCTTTACAATAAAATTGAATTATTACTACATATTGGTCTCATATTAATTAGTTTGATTGAACAAAAGTGACTAAAATTTCTTACCTGTAGCTATGACAGAGTTGTTGACAAGGACATTTTGAGAGGCTTCAATGTGAATACCATCAGTGTTAGGGCTATTTTCTGGTGCTGTTATATGCATATTCTTAATCAAAATATCATTACTCAGATATATCACTAAATGCTCTTGGGCACTATTAACGAAGTAAATGCCACTAATAGTGCTTTGCTTGCAAGATATGAGCGACAATGCCTGCAATAAATACACCGTATAGATAAATATTATATATAGTAAAAATGTTTTTTTAGAAACCACACTTATTTAATTATTCATAAAAACACAATGCATGTAACAAAGAATAATCAAAATACAGGGAATGTTATAGATTTGAATTCTATTATATCTGTGGGTTCCAGTTAGCTCAACTGGTAAAGTCTCTAATGGATGAATAAGAGATATGCGGTTCAATCCCCACCTACACCAAAAACTGATTAGTGTCTTGGTCTGATGATAGAGCTATGATCTGAAGCGGACGTTATATGTTGAAAATGTTTTTATTTAAAAAAAAAAATTCTATCATATCAATAAAAAAAAAATACCATGCATATGGTACAAAAATAAAAATAAACGATATAGCACAAAAATATGACCTAATCTCAAAAACTCATGTAAAAAGTAGATCTCAATGTATACTGATACTTACCGTTGGTGCCAATGAAGTGCATCCCTTCTGGGGAAGGAAAAAAAAAAGGAATTAGACATTGAAAGAAAGACATGTGAGATACTGAATTGTAAAGATTAATTATGATTGAACTTTAAAGTTGATTAATACTAATCATTGTATAGGGTTTGTATCCATATATATATATTACGTACCAGGCTAGGGTGATCCCTGCAAGACTGGCCCCACCAACCCGAGCCATGGCTATCAATGGTGCCAGTGCCAGTGATTAGGAGTCCGGTCACACCGTTAAATGTTAGCCACTTGCTTGTGTCACGCCCCGACCATACACTTGGTGAGGATGGCGAACTAATTGTCCCTATTAACTGCACAAATTTCAATCGGTATATAATATTGCTTATCATCTTTTCTTTTCTTTTCTTCTTTACCACTTGGAAATGAAATTTATATTATCTTCTTTAGTGTTTAATTCTTTAAATTATTTTGTGTACGTGCCTAAAACATGTTTCTCTCATTTTGACAATATGATTCTCTCCTATCTCTCCCCCATATTTAAGCAGTGGGTTGAGTTTGAAGCAAAAAACAAAACCTTTTCAAACCAAACACTCTAAATATATATGTACATACCAAATCCTATTAAATTTAGGAATTCTATACTAATTAACTCATCCTTTCATTTATATTTTAAAGATTCAAACCCATTTGTTTATGTTACTATGAATTGGGACTGTTAAACATGTAATATTTGTTAGAATTAACCTAAAAGTGAATATCCGAAATATTATTTAGCAAAATTTAATTATTAATTAATTAATATGATTTGATTAAGATTTGAATACATATATTTACTATAAAAATCAAACCCTTCAGCCCTAAATCCTAAGAGCATTCACATCAGTTTATGTAGAATAGACAAATGTGTAGAATTTTCACAGTTTTGCTTAAAAATAACTCACATTAGTTTGTGTATAATTGTGTAAATTCACATATTTACTACAGTAATTTTGTAAATTTATGTTGACACTATTTATTTTGCATTTAGTTATTTATTTATTTTTTATGTATTCCGAGGATGAAGAAAAAGAGTGGATGATAGTGGTTGTGTGTGAAAAAAGAGAAACAATTAAAAAATTCAAAAAAAATTGGCATTTTAATGAAATGTAGGGTAAAATAGAAAATTTGATATGTGGTGTTTTAAAAAGTGAGTATGTAAAATAAAAAAAGTATAGGTTCTTATACTAAAATAGACAGAAATTTTTGCACGAGTTGATACAAATGTTCTAAAAATGTGAATTCGTACTGATCATCTCATACCTATTTAAAAAAAAAAAAAAAAACGACAAATTCTACCTATCTGGGTTGGAAACTCCACTAAATACTGCTGCTTGTCATCACTATATTTGGACATGTGATTTTTATTAAAAAAAAAAATGGGAATCAAAACATGTGGTTTATTAATGTAAAATGTAAACTTTTTAGTAGAATATATATAAAGAAATGAGAAAAATTGAAATACAATATTTTTGGTGCAGTACATTAGATTATTCAATTGAATTTAAACACCTGATTGTATTAAATTTAATTGTTTTTTTTTTTAATATAACATTACTTATATTATTGGTCAATATAAATGGTATTTAAATTTAATTAAGGAATATGTATCTAAATAATTGTCTCTAAATTTTATCGTAAAGTAATGTATTCTGCATTATACATCTTTCTCGTTACCTGAAATGAAATTTGGCTAGATTTGCATGGACCATTAAAAATAAGAGGATAAACCAAAAAATTCCTGCTACTTGGCACCACGACTGTAGGATTTTGAGTTGTTGCACTACATGCAGCCTTCCATGCTGCCGAAAATGCCTATACGTAGTACATAATTTTTAGTAATTTATATATACTAGCCTTACTAGGCTTTACATTTACTAGAAAAGAGAAGGAAAAAAAAAAAAAAAAAAAACAAACAAAAACAAAAACAAACTAAAATTCACAAGGGAATTAATAAAAAATGTACATTGGAATCATCTGTTTTCCCATCTGCCTTAGCACCATAATTTAACACACTGAAAATCGTTGCGGCACTTGAGAAAGGCAAATCAGCAGAATACAGCCCAAAAATGAGCATCAAAGCAAAGACCCCCTGCAAATAGAAAGTAAATATTAATGTTTATAGTTTTAACCAAACATAGTATTATTACCAAAAACCCAAAGAGTACAAGCTTTCTCAGTTCTCACCATGGCATTCATTATTGATTCAGAGCCGTACAGCTCGATTAAAGTTGTAGAATTAGTGGGTGATCTACAAGGAAAAACAAGGAAAGTTGAAGAATAGTCATAACTGGATAAGTTGAAAAAGAAGTATTAAGAGTTAAAAGTTGCATGCATGCTATGAAATTACAATCAAAATGTGTATACCAAAGAGATGGAACCTGTACAGAGAAATGAAAGAGGGTTCTGATTTCATTCTTAACTCTCCATTTAAAGAAATGTATCTCTCATCTTGAATGAATAAAATTGTATCATCTTTGAATTGAATTGAATTTAACCCAAAAAAAAAAAAAAAACTCATTTATCTTCTTTATTTATTTATTTATTAGTATTAGTACCAAGGAAGTTAATGCTGTACCGATTTGACCAGCGGTATGATATATTTCAGATACTGATCAATACCGATATACCGTTTCGGATTTACCGCTATAAATAAATATATATTCATTAATTTAAGTTTTATTAATTAAATCTCATAAACATAAGTTATATAACGATATTGTTAATGACTCAATCTAATCCAAGCCCAATTAAAATAATAACAATCAAATTAATATTATATTTTATTAAAAATAAGAGCCAATCTGCCATCACGTGAGGCTTTTAAAATTTCAATTCATTTGGTAACAAAGTCAAAACATGCTAGCTGTAAAGTCTATTTCTTGGGCGTGCAAATATCATTTGAGAGGTTTGAAAAACCGAGAAAGAGAGGGAAAGAGAAAGGTAGACGGACAGAGAGAGAGACAGAGAGGATAATTTTACCAAAAAAAGATAGAGAGGAGAAGAAGATGAAGATGAAATAGCGGCAGCCAAAATCAATCCACGGCCCCAACTTGAGGTCGAGAATAGAGATCGTCGCCGGTGAAAGGTGAGAGTGAGAAAGAAACGCTTTTCTTTTTCTGGTCTAATATGCATTTACCGGCCGAAATTCAATATTTTCTCCGGTATGGCCGAAATGACCCGGTATAGGCCGGTATATTTTCCAGTACCAAACAACCTTGTTTCTGTACCGGACAAGGTATCGGAATGGTAAATACCGAAGGTATCGGCCGGTACGGTACGGTACGAAACTGACTTCCCTGATCAGTACTGCATTTAAATTTTTAGACGTTACATTTAAAGAGCTAATAAGGTTTTCATGTCTGATAAGCAAATATAATCCAATAAATTCAAATTTCCTAATGGCCCAGACCAAAAAGTTTAAGGGGGACGAAAAAAAAATGAAATTAGACATAAAAAGGAGTGGAGTGGGTTAGACAAAAATAAAATTTGACAAAAAAAAAAAAAAAAAAAAAAGAGAGAGAAGAGATTTTAGAAATAGATATTTCAAATGGATGAAATCATCACTAGAAAAACAAAACCATTGAGGTAGCATTTGGTATGAGAGAATTCACATTATTACAGACATCTAGATTTCAGGGAATGTGACAACTAGAATGTAATTATTTCTATGTTTACTTGGATTTGGAATCAAATAAAAATCTTGAGAATATAAAATGCTTATATTTGGTTTATGTCAAATAATCTTATGACTTTTTTTTTTCCCAAAATACCATTTGATTCATTATTACATGACATCAAGTCTTTAAAAAAAAAACATTTCCCTCCAAATAATTTATAAGAAACAAAATATAAACTATAAATCATGAAATATTCAATGAAACTCCAGTATAACATATTTTAAATGACATATATAATACAAAAAATAACTATTTAAATTGTCAATTTATAATCGTTTTTTGTTTCATTTCTATTGGTTAAAGGGTACTAAAGATAGGTAAAATTGTAGGTTAATTAAAAATATAACTTTATCTAGGCATGAGAATGTGGATACCCACATTTTTTTAAAGGAATCCATATTCTCACAAATAGAGACAAAAAGGGCATTAAGTGGAAATCTATATTTCTTTGATATCTAATTTGCTTGTGTAATTTGAAACCAAATGTAACAACCTTTCAATGTTCTCAAAAATCCTAAAACATTATTTGTTAGAAACTCCCTTGTTACGTTGAGGGGTTTACATTTTATTTTTTTTATAAACTCTCAAATAAAAAGAAAGAGAAGCAAAACCAGAGAGAGAGAGAGAGAGAGAGAGAGAGAGAGAGAGAGAGAGAGAGAGAGAGAGAGAGAGAGAGAGAGAGAGAGAGAGAGAGAGAGAGAGAGATGCTTACAACTAAGGTGCTCAAGTTTGGGACTGTATATTTAGTCAGGAAGACAATCTTTATTGAAACTATTTATACATGAAGGATATCTAAGATAAGCAAGTGCTAGTTTTTGTAACAAGAAAAAAAAAAGGTCGAGACAGGTATTATTTTTAGACTAACAGCAAACTAATAACGTTTAAGGGAGAAACAAGTAGGAAGTAACAGATTATTACTAGAAATATAGCAAATTTTATCTCGCAAAAACTGATTTGTCTATTTGTAATTTGTTAAGATAAGACAAAAAAGGAAAATGATGAAAATAGAACAAACTAAAACGGAACTTACTAAATAAAGAAAATAATTCTTAGTGGTGATGCAAATGTTTAGCTTACAGATTCATTATCTAATTTTCTGGGATAAGTGGATAAGTTTCAAAGTTGATTGAACATGATATCAATATTGAGAACTATTCCACATGATTCTTCTTTTGTATAACAATTAAGTTTATTAGGCAGAAATTTAATTGTTATTCAAAATATAATCTACTTCCACATTGATATTAATTCGCTTAGGGTTTGACTGACATTTTCTATGTTCTCTATATTGTTAGAGTGCCTATGTATCATAAACTCGAGTAACCCTTCACTAGTTACAACTTTATTAATGTTGATAACAAATAAAGATCAACATTCGATCTACATATAAGAATGTTAGAAAAGTAGTTTGATCAGTATTTAAAAGCGAAAAGTTTCTATAAAAAAAAATGTACACCCTAAGGTGGCGTTAGTTCAACAAGTCATTAGTGGAAAATAAATAGTTTGATTATCATGATCAAAGTAGGAGATAATTCTAGTTGAACCACTCCAAAAGTATGGCCATAGTCATTACAACAACTAGAGGTAACTTCCTTTGTCCATCTCTTGCTGATTTAATCTGTGTAGTCTTCAAAGAATATTCCAATGCAAGCAACAGAATGACTACATACAGTTGAAGTTAATTGCTACATCGATGCTGGATGTTCCAAGCAAGTTTTTGAAGGCCACTTTACTTATTTGAACTCCAGTTTTCTCTAGACAATAAGTTTAGTTTGTGTTATATAACATTTATTCGACAAGTAATAAACAGGGTAATTTGATTTATCAGTTGATCTAATTATAAGAATTTTAAACAAGTAAGCTGGTTGATCAGATTTGAAAAATAGATTAAATATTGTTTTCTTTCTTAAACTTTACTAAAAGTTCCGTTAATTCATCCCTAAACTTTAAAAGATTTGTTTTTCGTCCTTTTAACTTTTGTAAATGTTTTACTTTGTCTTTAACTTTTGTAAATGTTTTACTTTGTCTTTACAGTTTGCCCTTAGTTTATATCATTTGTAGCCTAACGAAATGCTAATGCGGTATTTGATCTAACTTGGATCAAACCATTTTCTTTTTAAAAAGGTTGGACACATGGCTTGTTATTATTGATCACATGTAGAAAGAAAATTAGACAAAGAACAAATTACCCTCTATCTCTTGATTAATTTAGTTGTATTAGGGTTGAGTTAGTGCCTCATGAGACAAAACCCAAATGCCTCGTATGTCAAATCAGTTTTTGTCCTTCTTTTATGAAATAAGTTCGTTCATCCCTAACCTAGGCAATTCACATACCTGCTCAAGCAAATGAGTCGATGACAAATTGATAACCAGATATAAGGAATGAATATTTGTATGATGAAAAGATGAGCTTCATGAGCTTCATGGAGAGATAGTTTTGTACCCAACACCATCTAATGGCCACTTGAGCCCCATGGTAGAGCGAGGCAAACTAAGGTAGTGTTTGGATCCGGATTATTTTGCGTGCTTCTGCGTTTTCAGCGTTTTCCTTCTTTTTTTTTTTTTTTCACTCATTTCAACAGGGGACAAAGTTACTGTTCACACTGTTTATGTACTGTTCACGGGACCCACCACCACTTTATTCAGAAAAAAATAATAAAAATGAGTCCCACGGCACTATTCACCAATTTAAAAATTATTTTGTTAAAGTGTTTTCAGTTTTCAATTTTCAACAAAATAAGTTGCATCCAAACAGACCCTAACATTCATAAAAAAAATGAAGTAAATTAATTCGACTCACGAGGCGCATGTGTATAGTCTCAGGAGACACTAACTCAACTTTAATTCAATCAAATTGGGGATTTGGGTTCTATCAAGAGACATAGGGGTAATTTTGTCTTTGTTTAATGTTATTTCAATGTGTGATCAATAATTGCATGCCACATGTCCAACATTTTAAAAAGAAAGTGGTTTGGTCCAAATCACATCATATAATACTAAAAAAATCATCACATTAGGATTTTGTTAGGCCAAGTAAGATATAAACTAATGGACATAAACAGAAAGATATAAAATAAAACTTTTACAAAAGTTCAGGGACAAAAAAAGTGTAACTTAAATTTTTGGGATGAAACCCAAAATTTTGGTAAAAAGTTTAGGAACAAAAATAATATTTTACCCTTAAAAATTAGTTAAACAAAAGTATAGTTTTACTAAAAAAAAAAAAAATAAAGTTTTAAAAAGTTATAAGTTATGTAAACACAATTTCTCAATTGCAGAAAATCAAACAAATTGAAAAATGTGTCACAAATATATTTTTGTATTAATCAAGTAATGAGTATAATCTCTCTTTCGATTCTTTTACAAAATAAATACTCCTCTGATTCTATTTTCTTTGAACTTGACTTGAACAAGAAATCTTCTTGGCTTTGGTTGGAAGATGGATTGAACAGTCTTCACAACAAATCTTTGGCTTTGAGCTTGTTAGAGATTTGTTGTTCTTCAAGTCCTTTGAATATTCTTCAAGTTCTTTGAATGTTCTTCAAAGATTTTTGGATTTTAGGTTGAAATTCTTCGGTGCTTTAGAGACAGAATTTCTCCAGAACTTTGGCTTCTTGAAAACTTCATGTTGAAAATAAGAGGGGATGTTCTCTATTTATAGTGGTTTCAAGAATAAGCTTGATTTTTAATTGATATACTTGAAAATATGTAGTAGACTCTGATTGGCCCAAATTTTGCTTAGAGATAATTATCTTTATTTATCTATTTTGATAAATATCATATTTTGATAAAGATAATAATCAACAAAGATAAATAATTATCTCTATTTTTTTTTTTATTTTAATAAAGATAATTATCCATCAATTTTGAATAAAAAATTGATCTTTATTTTATTAATTTATTTCAATAAAGATAATTATTCATAAATTTTGAATAAGAAATTTATCTTTATCTTATGGGCCAAATGACGCGTGACAAATTTCAATATGCCAATGTGATGTAAATTTGGATAACACATGTCATTATTTGACTTAATTAATTTAATGACATAATTTGGAATTTGTCATTAAATTTTTTATGTGACATTTTGTAATTGGCTTGACAAATTTTTGCCTCCTACAGTCACATAAACTGAATAAGTTTAAAATCAATTGTCCTAGCTAAATGAGAACTTAGAAAATAAAAAATCAATCCAAAAGGTGTGGAACATGACAATATAACTAAAAATATTACTTAACTATATTCAATTCCACTATTTTTTGAAGTCTAACTAATCATTTTATTTTGATAGCTAGGATGCTAATAAAGAGATAAGGTTTCTTTGTCTCTCGAAGAAAGCTGTCTCTAGCTCTCTTTTAGACAGTAGAATATAGGGTCGCTCCTTCACGGAGGTGTTTTTTAGTCTTTCTTTGAATTAACAACGTTACTTCAAGGCTTGTAGGGTTCCTCTTTTCGTGGGATTCGTGGGAAACAGTTTTCTGTGTTTTTGGTTTTGATATTTCTATTTTTCTCTTTTCTCTTCTTGCTACCATGGATGAATTAACTACCAATTGTAATTGTCTTACCCTTTTGGATAGGAAGGGACCAGGTTGTTGTCTGGACCATGAACTGAGTTCCCAAGAGTTCTTCTTGGCTACTAATTTTTTAACTAACAGGGCGATCAATGTGGATGCCATATCAAAAACCTTTACACCACTTTGGCACTCAAGGAATGGTTTTCAAGTTCGTAATTTGGGTAATCATATGGTACTGTTTGTGTTTGATAACAAAGAAGAGGTTGATAAGTGATTCAGAGTGAGCCGTGGAGTTTCGATAAACACCTAATGGTTCTGGAGAGGTACAATAAGAACAATTTAGTTGAAGAGCTTCAATTCAAAAAAACTACTTTTTGGGTGCAAGTTCATAGCCTCCTGATAAAGTTTATGAATGCTAGGGCTACAACGAAAATTTGTGAGGTCTTAGGGACGGTTTTACCTTCTACTAACTTGCAGGAAATTGAGGGAGAAAGCTTTGTTCGCATTAGAGTGTCTCTGGATGTCACTATTTCGTTATGTAGAGGGCGATTGGTCTCAATAGGAAGTAATAAGGAAGTGTGGGTCAACTTCAAATATGAATGGTTGCCAAACATCTGTTATTGGTGCAGATGTTTCGATCATGATGACAAGGATTGTGAGATGTGGCTGAACAGTGAAGGCACACTTACACCAAAGCAAAAGCAGTTTGGTCCGAGTCTTAGAGCAGCACCTTTTTTCCCCTCAAGGAAGCAGGTTGTCTCGGTCCCTAGTTTTTACAAATCTAGGCAGTCTTCAATGCCAAAATCAGTATCACCATCCATGGCTGAGTCGAAGAAGCAGGAAAAGGGTGGTTCAACTACGCCGGAGCATACAAGCAGTGGTACAGTCAGGGAAGGAAGGAAGGATTCAATGCCACTGGAGGTATTAATTATAAGCTTAAAAAACAAGCTTCAAACGAGTCTAACGAATAATACTCATACCTCTGCCAGCTGCACCTCTCCAACAACCACACGTAGCTTTGAATGGGAAGTAACCGAATCAGACAAGGCTTTAAATGATAATAATCTTCATCAATTTCCTATCCAAGCAGGTAACGTCACTCAGCCTTTAAACAAAAATTCCTTACCTTTTTCAACCATGCATTCAATCCCAACCGTTGAGATCAATCCAACTCACCCAACCCAAAAAGGAAATTTCCCACCATCTTTAAACCTGGTTTTAAGTCCCTCATTCACTACCATAAATGACAGCCAAGAAACATGTGCCATTCAATAAAAAAAACTCAACCAAAATGGAAACATTATACAACCTCTGACTCTGGACCCTACCCTAAACCTAACCCCACCACGTGACTCCCTTACACCATGTGCCATACTTGAAAACCCTAGGATTTCACCACAGCCACCCAAACCGAAATGGACCAGGATTGAGAGACCAAACCATCCAACCCTAGCCAACCTTGACCATACGTCCCTTACCTTAGGAAAAAGAACACCCATGCAAGTTGAATGCTACCTTGAGTTACCAAGCAAATGCCAACAGGTTTCAAAGGGAGCAATAGAACAAAAAATGACATTGGTGGAGGCTGATATTTAGCCCCACCAATCATAATGAATTGCCTAGTTTGGAACTGTCGTGGGCTTGGGAACCTGCATTTAGGGAAGGAGCATAATGATATGATCCAGGCAAAAGACCTCTCTGTCGTGTTTTTAGCCGAGACACAGGTAGATGAAGCAAGGCTAGATACAGTGCAACAAAGTATTGACTATGAACACAAATGGGTAGTACCTAAGGAAGGCCGTGGAGGTGGTCTTGTTCTCTTTTGGAAATCATTAGTGAACCTGGAGGTGATCGATTCATCTCAATACTATATTGACACTTGGATTGATAGGGGCTCCGAACATGAGTGGAGATTCATAGGTTTTTATAGGAAACCAGAAACATAAAAAACAATTGAAGCGTGGGACAGTTTGAAAGCTTTAAACAACCATCCACAAACCCTATGGCTATGTGCAGGTGATTTCAATGAACTCACTCGGCATGAGGAAAAATTAGGCAGGGCAATCAGACAACATAGGTAGATGCAACTCTTTAGAGATGTTATTGATGAATGTGGGTTCTTGGACCTTGGATTTATGGGTAACCATTTCACATGGAGCAAACATTTTGAGGATGGACACTAAATTTGGGAATGACTTGATCGAGGTTTGGCTAATGGCTCTTGGTTTTTGAAATTCTCGGGTTAGATTGTCCAACACCTACAAAGTACCTCCTCTGACCACTGCCCACTTTTGATCAACCTATTGGGTTTGGATCCTCCCTCCAAAAAGAGAATTTTCAAGTTTGAGGAAATGTGGCTATTAGATGAACGATGTGCAGAAGTGGTGGAAGCATCTTGGTCTTCCTATCCTGTGAGGCATTGTGATAGTGATATACTAAGGAGAGTGGAGATTTGTGGTAGGGACCTAGCTTGGTGGAACTACAACATTTTCGGCAATGTGAGGAAGGAGTTAAAAAACAAAAATAGCTCTCTTGGTGGAGGCCGAATTTGCTGCTAATGTAAGCGGGCGGAATGGTAGGGTTAGAGAATTAAATGAGGAGATCAATATTCTGCTGGATAGAAAAGCAAGAATGTGGAGCCAAAGATCACGTACTCTTTGGCTAAAAAATGGTGACAACAACACAAAGTTCTTCCATTGTCGGGCCACTCAAAGACATAGGAAAAATAAAATCCAAGGAATCATGGATGAGAATAACATATGGAGAGTAGATTCAGGGGAGATAACATTGGTTTTGGTAAACTATTATAAGGAGCTCTTCTTTACCTCAAGGTTGAATCCCCAATGTCCCCAATTAGAGCACATTCCCTTGATGATTACTGAAGAGATGAATTCAGCCTTGACTAACACTTTTACGGCTTTCGAAGTAAATGAAGCCTTGAAACAGAGCCCCGGGTCCCGATGGAATGCCACCTCTGTTCTTTCAGCATTTTTGGGGAGTAGTAGATGTCGATGTCACTAATTCAGTCTTATCTTGGATCAATTCAGGTACCATCCCATATTCGTTAAACCACACTTTTATCACCCTTATCCCAAAAATAAAAAACCTTGAATGTGTTAGTGATTATCGCCCCATCAATTTATGTAACGTCTTGTATAAAATTTTCTCTAAAGTGTTGGCCAATAGATTAAAGAAAATTTTACCAAGCATCATATCTAAACACCAATCAGCTTTTACAAAAAATAGGTTGATAACGGATAATATCCTTGTTGCTTATGAGTCACTTCACTATATGAATAACATGAGAACAGGAAAAACATGCTACATGGCTGTAAAGCTCTACATGAGCAAAGCCTATGACCGGGTGGAGTGGGTGTATTTGGAGAATGTTATGAGAAAAATGGGGTTTAGTGAGATGTGGATTGGCTTAATTATGGTGTGCATAAAAACAGTGACATATTCTATCCTAGTCAATGGTGAACCTCAAGGTCTCATCCAACCTTTCAGAGGGATCAGACAAGGGGATCCACTTTCCCCCCTTTCTCTTTTTGCTGTGCACGGAAGGTTTACACGGACTTATACAACATTCTGTAAGAGTGGGGGAGTTAAAAGGGCTATCCATTTGCTAGAATGGCCCTCATCTAACACACTTATTGTTTGCAAACGATAGTCTTCTTTTTGCAGGGCAACCATTGAGGAGTGCAAAAAAGTCATGGAGATTTTGGAGATTTATGAGGAATAAGAACAAAACAACCATCTTCTTTAGTAAATCCACCCCCGGAAGGTACTAAGATTGAGACCAAGGAGGCTTTGGGCTTACAAGAGATTGTACATTATGATAAATACCTTGGGCTGCCCTTTCTAGTAGGAAGGAAAAAGAAAGAGAGCTTCAATTTTATCAAGGAAAAATTTTGGTGGAAGTTACAAGGATGGGAAGGAAAGCTTTTATCTCGAGTGGGGCAAGAGATCTTGATAAAGGCGGTCATATAGGCAATTCCAACATATGCAATGGGGTGCTTCAAAATTCCAGTGGGACTTTCCCATGAGATTGAATCAATGGTCCGAAAATTTTGGTGGGGGTCAAAGAGGAGATAAAAGGAAAATTCATTGGTTGAAATGGGAGGAAATGACAAAATCAAAGATGGAGGGGGGGGGGGGGGGGGGGTATGGGCTTTAGGGACCTAGCAATGTTCAATGACTCTTTGTTGGCAAAACATGCTTGGAGGCTCTTGCAAAATTCAAATTCGCTCTTTTATAAATTCTTTAAAGCCCGGTTCTTCCCAAATTGTTCTATAATGGAGGCAAAAAACTCATCCACGGGGTCCTATGCTTGGATGAGTATTCTACATGAGCAAGATGTGCTACTTAAAGGATGTAGGTGAAGGGTGGGAAATGGGAGGTTTGTGCACATTTGGCAGAGCACATGGCTGCCACGGAAACACCCAACCAAGGTAACTTCTCCCATCATTGATTCCATGGCAGATGCAAAGTTTGAGATATTGATAGATGAAATGACAAACCGCTGGAACCATTCAGTCATTGATGATATTTTCATTCTTGAGGAGGCGGAATTGATCAAGTCCATCCCGCTGCCACAACAAAGGGTGGAGTACAGACTTTTTTGGCCCTTCACTCAAACCGGGACATATACAAGCAAGTTGGGGTACCGATTTTTGAAGTCAGAGGAAGAAACTACTGAAGAATTAGATCGGTTGATGGAAGACAGGGAGTTATGGTGAGGTATTTGGTCACTACAGGTACCAAACAAAATAAAAAATTTCATATGGAGGGCTTGCCGAAACTCTCTGCCCACAAAGGAAAATTTGGTGTGTCGATCCATTATTGAGAATCCCCTTTGTGACCGGTGTTCATGTGCCAACGAATCTGCCCTCCATGCGTTGTGGTCGTGTGGTGAGTTGGATGTAGTCTAGGAGGATTTGACAGTGTGGAGTTGCCAAAATACACTCAGCTTTATCACCTTCAAAGAGCTGCTGTCATGGCTGATCAAACACCAACACCATCTGGAGCTCTTTTCAGTCACGACATGGTCTATCTAGACACAACAAAACCAAGTTCGACTAAATAAACCCAACTGCAGTCTGCACTTAATCACCGCATTGGCAAATGAACGAATTCGGCAATTTCAAGATGTTAATCCGCACCCCTCCATCTCCTCGGATGGCCCATTCCTCAGTGCAAAAGTGGAAACCACTAGATCACGGGTTAGTAAAAATAAATTGTGATGGCGCCAAGTTCGCAAAGGAGAACAGAGCAGGGATTAGGGTGGTCTTGCGTAATAGTGAGGGTATGGTGCTGGGATCATCGTCTAAGCAAATTTCCCAGGCATTCAGCCTTTTGCAAATCGAGGTGATGGCCGTTGAAACAGCAATGCAATTTGCGGCAGACCTGGGATTCCAACACGCCATCCTTGAGACTGACTCGCTAGTGTTAGTGAAGGCCTTGCGTGAAGGTACAGAGTTCCTATCAACAGTGAGCTTACTGTTGGATGAGATTAGAAATAAGGCTAATTTTTTACTGAATTACACTACTCTCATGTAAAGAGTGAAGGTAATATTGTTGCTCACAAGTTAGCCCGTCATGCTATTTGTGTTTCAGATTTTGCAGTGTGGAAAGAGGATGTTCCACCACCTTTATTTCCTGTTGTATTGGCTGACATAGCTAGTTTTACTTAATAAAATAAGATACGTTCTTCCTAAAAAAAAAAAAAAAAAACTAATCATTTTATTGTGGGACAAGAGATGGCTGATTATTTTTTGGGTACATTAAGTTGGGGAAGGAGATTGAAACTTCAACCCTATTGGAGAGACCATAAGGTGTCAACTTCCTCAATGATCCTTGTTAGTCCTTCAAATTTTCACTGGATTCTTCAATTTTGATATTAAAAAAAAAAAAAAAAAAAAACAATTTCCTTGCGTTTCGGTATTGCATGATGCATCTTCTTTGGAGCCACAATTCCAAGCTTCACAGTAGAAACTTTTGCAAATTCTGGTTCTCTTTTGACAGAATCCTGATTCTATCCCACCAGGGACCTCATCTACCAATGACTGCTTTTTACTGTCAAGTAACTGAGTTCGTCAATAAGAGCTGCCTTTATTCTAACTGAACCTGAATGATTCTATGGAGTTTACTAGCCAATCTGTTGTGTCTTAGTGGTGTAATTGTAATAGTTCTATCATCCAACTCTACCTTTTTTTAGCCTCATTTTACGAATAGAAAAGTTAGAACAGATCTAATATCACAATCCACTGTTGTCTTTAAATAATTACAGTGAGCTTGGTGTGACCTTATGCTCATGTGAGCAGGTGTGTTTGATCAAAATTTATAAATTTACTCAAATTAATAATGCTAGATTGGGAAAAAAACTTTCAATTTATTCTAAACTTCATGACTGGTTGTGACTTTGCAACAATTTTTTTTTTTTTTTAAATTGAAATATATTTACTAATGTATTTTTGAACAATCAGTGAAGGTTTCATTTTACTTTGGATTTTCATGCTCTATATCTATGAAATTTGAAAAATGCTATGTTTGTATAAATAGGTGAAGAATAAAGGTGTTCTTGAAGTCATAGAGCAGTGATGATGCAAAATAAATCTTTGCTACTTGCATCCTAATGGGCATCCAAATTGCTCCCAAATATCCGTCCCTGCTATACAAGCCTTGCTATTTCACTATCAGTTTGTTTGTCTTGTGATATATTCTAAGGGTTTCCTATAGTTAAGACAAACTCTTGATAATTTGTAGGTTTCGCCTTATGAAGAGAGTGATAAATATGGTTTTGTTCAAGGGCTTTTCGGTATGGTGCTCTGTTCTCTCCTGAGTCAGAGAATCATAATTTTGCCCAATCAGTACTATCTCTTGAGGTCTGCTCATATCCTTTCCAACATAACCGAGGAATTGGCTTACTGTATTGTCATTTTGATGTGATAGTTTAGTTATTTATTCTTTTTCTGTAAAATATTTTTTATTTTCTATTTATGTTCTCTGAAGATTTGTAAAAATGTTCTTAATAAACCTAAAATGTTCCTTTGTTATTTTATTTTTACATTTGTTGGCAACCACTATCAAAATATGACATTTATTAGATATTCACTCCTTAATTACTGTGAAGGGTTGGTTTTTTATAGCTTATCATTGTACATGAATTATCTCTAGTCCATATTTCCCCCAATGTCCATGTGAAAGCATGGTAGAGGGTGAGGTTGTCGGTTCAAAATCCATAGCATGTGTAATTTCAATTGTCAGACCGTGAGCTATGCCACTTCATCTCAAAACCAATTAGTAGTGAGGAAGGCGCATCCAAATCTTTTATGGTATTCGACATTGTGCACCACATGCCCGTTTTTAGAGCAGTTGTAAGGAGTCGAATTGTAGTCCCCCCAACAATCCCTCCCTCACAATGACACTTTTGTAACTCGAACAGGTGACCATGGTTCTGATACCATTTTTCGGACCGTGAGCTGTGCCACTCTATCTCAAACCTAATTGGTGATTAAGAAGACACACTCAAATCTTTTATAGCATTTGACATTGCGCTCCGCGAACTTATTTTTAGAGCAGTTGTAGTGAGTCAAATTATGGTTCCCCTAACATCGATTAATAAATAAATGAAAATTCATCCTACTAGCTGTACCAAATTGTCTTTTGATGACCTGTAGTGAATATATGCGAAATTCCCAGATTTGTGAGATGCAAAAATAGAGAAAAAAATATACGCCAAAGAAAACAATCACACAAGACAATATTTATGTGGTTCGGCATTTGCCTACATCCCTGGAGTTGTAGTGATATCATTATTCATAGGGAAAAAAAATACAAGATGCGGCAGTGCAATTTTCTCTCTTAACACAACAAACCAAAACCCTAATCTCTAAACAACCGTAGCACTTTTATATCGGGCCAGGTCATAATTTATAGTAAACACAACTAGACTCCATAAAGCCCAACGAATCTCCCACCACTTGGAGACTAGTTTATTAATCACCAACATTAGTCGCATACCTCCAAACACAATCCTTTATCCCTGCAACTCATCCTCTTGTCTTCAAGCTAGAAGACCAATTGAAGCTACGTATAGCTTTAGCTTCTCAACAGTGACACCCTTAGTCAACATATCTGCTAGAGTCTTAGATCCATAAATCTTCTCAAGTATTAACAATTCATCTTTAACAAGATAATGGATAAAGTGGTATCTCATCTGTATATGCTTCGACTTTAAATGAAAAACTGAATTTTTAGCAAGAAAAATTGCACTCTGACTGTCACTGTGTAGAATGCCCATTTCCTACTTCTTACCCAATTCATCCAAGAAGCTATGTAACCAAATCAACATATCTTCTCAAGTATTAACAATTCATCTTTTACAAGATAATGGATAAAGTGGTATCTCATCTGTATATGCTTCGACTTTAAATGAAAAACTGAATTTTTAGCAAGAAAAATTGCACTCTGACTGTCACTGTGTAGAATGCCCATTTCCTACTTCTTACCCAATTCATCCAAGAAGCTATGTAACCAAATCATCTCCTCTGTAGCTTTAGTCGTGGCAACATACTCAGCTTCTGTAGATTTGAAGCCTAAGAAATAGTTGTACCACCCAAAGTAAATATAAATCAAGCAGTACTCTTTCTGCTGTCAATATCTCCTATTAAATCAGAATCTACATAACCCTGCAATTTTAAACTTGCACATGTGAAGCAATGACATGCATCTGATGAACGTCTCAGATATCTCAGAATCCACTTGACTGCCTCCCAATGTTACTTTCTTGGCCTACTCATGTATTTATTCACAAGTCTCATAGCATGTGTAATGTCTGGTCTTGTACACACCATAGCATACGTTAGGCTGCCAATAACTGAGGCATAGGGTAATTTGCTCATATTGTCCCTTTCTTCCTTCATCTTCGGTGAATGTTTTTTACTTAATCTAAAATGACTACCCAAAGGTATGCTCACTGGTTTAAATTCATTCATGTTAAACTTGCTAAGAACCTTTTTCACATACTCTATCTATGAAAGCTTCAATGTACCATTAACCTTGTCTCTAGTGATTCTCATACCAAGGTTTTTTTTTTTTTTTTTTTTTTTTTTTTTTTTTTTTTGTGTAACTCCCAAATCCTGACAACTGCTTCTTCAAATCATTAATCTTCTCAGTGCTGGATCCTGCAATTAGCATATCATCCACATACAATAGAAAAATGATACAGGAGTTGTCGAAGAACTTAACATAGCAGCAGTGATCAACTTCAAATCTCTTAAACCTAGTTCTACACACGAAACTATCAAATTTCTTGTTCCATTGTCTTGGAGCTTGTTTTAAGCCATATAAGCCCTTTCTCAATCTGCAAACTAGATTTTCCTGTCCCTAAGCAGTGAACCCCTGTGGCTAACACGTGCAAATGTGTTCCTCTAAATCACCATGAAGGAATGCCATTTTCAAATCTAATTGCTCACGATGTAGATTTTTTGCAGCTACCATTCCCAGTACCAGTCTAATTGTTGACATCTTCACAAATAGAGAAAAAATTTCTAAGTAGTTAATGCATTTCTTCTCCTGGAAACATTTGACAACTAATCTAACACGAAATTCTCAAATCTGTGAAATGCAAAACTAGAGAAAAAAAAATATGCGCCAAAGAAAACAATCACACAAAACAATATTTACGTGGTTTGGCAATTTGCCTACGTCTACGAAGTTGCAGTGATTTCACTATTCACAGGGGAAAAAAATACAAAATCGTAGTACAGTTCCTTCAGCACAATACACCAAAACCCTAATGTCCAAACAACCATAGCACCTTTACCATGTGCTCTCATGCACTAACACCTTCCACTCTGCCACATCAGCCCTAATGACGTCAATATTATGTCATCTCGTGATGTCAGCATATGCTAACTTTTGTGCTGACTTTGATCGTTGTAGTTGACCATTGACTGCCACCGTTGACTATAACCAAAGTCAAAAAATTTCAACAGGACCTATCTTTCTCAAATTTTCACATAAATTTTGATTTTGGACTCCGTTTCTTCGTTTAATGTCTCTAAATCCCTCTTTGTGGTCATTTTCTTCATTATGGCTCAACAAAATGAGTGAGACATTATACTTCCTATTACCATTATTTTGGATGGTCCTACTAGCTATCATGCATGGTCTCAAAATATTACAGTCTTTCTTAAAGGTCACAAACTATGGAAGTATGTAACTAGTACGATTCCTAAGCCTATACCAACACCTTAGTCCAAGACTATAGATGTCGTCGATGCCTTAAAGTCTATAGCTGTAATATAGGATGTTTATAAAACATTCCTAGAAGAATGAGAGAGTATTTAGAGTAAAATCTTGTCTTGGTTAATCAATACCTCTATGCCTTCCATCCATAGTCTTCTTCCTTATCTTGGTACTGCTCAGGTTACTTGGATATTTCTATCCAATCGCTACAATTGCACTAATGATTTAAACCTGGAGTTTCAAATTGAATCAAATCTTTATTAGATGCACCAAGAGATAGGCCAATCTATTTTTTATTATTATTCTCAGAATTCTTCTATGTGGAAACAACTCTCTACTACAGATCCTCCTCTAAAGTATCCTGAAGACATTGAGCTCTTTGCCAAATATTAGGACCACCGTCAATTTATGCATTTCATGATAGGTTTACATGAGGATTTTGAGCTTACTAGGGCTTTCTTGATTAGCCGGTCTCCTATTCCTTCTCTTGATGCTAAAGTCAAAGAGCTCATTTCCGAGAACAACCATATCACATGTCATCATCTAACCATGTATTGGCTACATGCTCTCCTCCTCCATAGCCTCCCATTGTTGTATTCACTACTCCTCCACAGATAAACTCTAGGCATCCTATCTCTCAATTTTCCAAAGGTACCCGTTGTGTGTTATGTCGTGCCAAATGCCAAGATATCTCTATTTGCCGCAAACTGTAAAAATTCTAATAGGAGTAGAACAAAGGTCCTCTTCCTGAGGCAATCGTTGTGTGTCCCTTAGATTCATCAGCTTCTACAAGTTTGTCTTTGACTTCCTCATTTACTGAAACTAATATTGTGGCTGTAGTTCAACAGGTTTTATCTCGAACTTCCACTGCCCTTTCTGTCACCTCAGTTAACCATTCTTGGCTTTTTGACACTGCATATATGTTGTAACAACATGACCTCTAATGCATCACAATTCTCTAAGGAAGTGTTTTTGGAAAAATATAACTCTTTTTGGACTAAATAAGCTTTTTATTTATTTATTTATTTATAAATAAAGACCATGAAAACCCTAGGGCATGCGTGCGCATACATGCTTATGCACATGCATGCTCAAGCTCTGTGTGTGCATACTTCATGCATGCGTACACATACATGGGCATGTGTGCGCATGTTAGGGTTCCAGAAACTAGAAAGGAAAGGTTTTTTGCATTAAAAACTTGGTTTGGAACGAATTCCACATCGTCTAGGAGTCCCCCCCTTATTTTCAACTATATAAAGCCTAAAATGGTAGACTTTCATAGGAGGACTAACTTTGAAGGAAAACACACAAGATTCATTAGAAAATAGTGAATCAAAGAGGAAGTATTTCACAAAACACCATCAAGTCAATATTTTTCTTATTAAGACCTTTTCTGGTCTTGATCTTCGAGTTTCAAAGGTTTACTAACTGATTTTGGTTTGGTTGTGACTAGATTGACTTAGGGGAACGATCAAAATCAAGCTAAGGACCCTTTGTTTGGAGGTAAAGGTTCTAAGCTTTGTCTTTGTTTTCCTCTTGTTTTAATTCTTGTTTTATATGTTTCGTTTGCTTTATGTATGCTTTGACATGCCTATTTAGTTTAGGTTTATTTTGATTTTCTGTATTAAGCATGTTAGGTTATTAGATTTTAGCTTCTGCTTGTCTAGTGATCTTGTTTTATGGGTTAGAGTTTAAGACGTGTATGTGTACACATGCTTACTACATGCATACACATACTTAAAGTATGCGTACGCATAAAACTAGGCCTCACACACAAGCCCTATGTATGCGCATGCATACTTATGCCCAGAAACTTTAATTCGATTTTTTTTTGCTTTTGTTTCCTTGTTATATTTATACAATATGCCTCTGTCTAAGTTGTTTTTCTTATCTTTAAGCCTCCGCTTCTCTGTTTTTGTTTGCTTTATTTGTTTAGCTTTTTTATGCTAGTTAGGCTTTTAATCTATTGATTACCATGAACATGCATATAATATGAACATGCATTGATGCATAGGTGATGTGATGCAATGAGTTAAATGAGGCAAGTCATGCATTCACATGGACATGCATTGCTTTTGAATATGATCTTGCCTTGGTGATGAACATGAACATGTTTGTTTGAATACCATCTCTTTGATGTTTAGGTGAAGTAACATGCTTGTTTGATTCTGTCATGCTATGTTTCTGCCCTTGAAAATAAGTTTTCAAATGTCATGATAGATGAATGCTAGGCTTTGGGATGATTATGCCATGTTTGTGTGTCTTAGATGCATGCTAGGGTTAGGAATGGCAACAGGTCGGGTTCGGGCCGGGTTTTTTCATACTTGGACCCGACCCGCGGGGCAAGACCCGTGACCCGGACCCGGCCCATTTAGGGTACCGAATTTTTTCCCGTTTAGGGATTGGGCCCAATTTGTGGCCCAACCAAAAAAAAAAAAAAAAAATTTAAGTCCAAATTTATTTTTGCTTACATTAAGGCTGCATATTCTAGAGAAAGAAACATACTACTAGAGAATTTTACTATTTGCCATCCGAAACGAAGAAATTGTTATTAATTTGCAACAGGTACATCATAAACACAATTGAAATTAAACATTTTTACACCAAACAAGTACCACCTCAAAAGTCCAAAAAAAAACCCCCCAAAAATTGCTCCATCAAGGAGATGATATGATATGATACACATCAAACATCTATAATATATATCATTTGTCACATTAGACTTTTATGTAGAGTCCACATCTCAAAAGACTCATAATTCATAGTCATACACCCCTTCTTCCAGAATTAGACTTGGTCAAAGATCTAAGCCTCACCATAAGGTAGCTCTATAATGCCAGATCTTGCTCTACCTACAATTAAATAAGTTAATACAAAAGTAATATATTTGTCTTGCCAAAGCCATTAGAGAGCTTGAGAAAATCTAACAATGAAAAAATTGTGAAATTGTTAATAAGAATTAAATCCAGTCATTATACTGAGACTTGAATAAAAATATCCTAGCATGTCTATTACATAGGTAAGGAATTATGGATGGTTTATGCACCAAGAAGTTTGGTCTTATAGAAGTTTAATAGAATAAATACATGAATAGTGACTGGAAAAATGCAAGAGTTGAGAAAAGAAAGAAACTTGCAAAGGGAAAATAATGGTCAGCATGCATGTAAGGTAGTATTTAATTAGAGAATGGAAAGTGTTATGACCTTAAAAAATTCGATACTTTTTTACTTTTAATTTCCTCAAGCATAAAATTTTGAGATCAACCAATTGCCCAAGTACATGGTTATTCCTCTGCTTGTGTTATTATTACTTGAGGAACAATTACTCATACAGTTCTATTTTATTGTCCATTCTATACGACCCTTCAAACAAGTTTTGAGATAGAAACCTCACCTCGGTTACGGCCAAGCAATCCTGTTTTGACAAATAAAAGAATAAAATCAGCTTTTGGAGAACTTAAAATTAAATCTAGTCATTATACTGAGACTTGAATAAAAATATCCTAGTATGTCTATTACATTGGACTTAGATGGACTTTTCAACCATCTAAGTCCAATTTTATATTCTCAGTGAAGAATCTATACAGAGCAATACAATTTCATATAGATATATCAAATCCATAATACTTCAAACAAAACACCACTTTGCAAAAACCTCATTTCAAAAAAAAAAATAAATTAAAACCCTAGGTTTCAAAAATTAAATCAACCAAGAATAAGAGGAAAAGAGCAGATGAAAGTAAAAGAAAAAAAAAACTTCAAGCTCAGAAAGTCACGAACTCACCCAATAGAGAGAAACACGAACAAATGAAGATCCAATTTGTTAACAAAAAATCACGGGTTGGTAACAATCAAAACCTTGAATCAATAGTTCAGTAACTCCACAGTTTCCTTGCTAGAAATCACTTAGAGGATCTCAAGCATAAATGGGTCTAAGAACTCAGGTGGGTAGCATCCTCAATGGGTGAGCAAGCATGAGACAGAAAGAGAGAGAGAGGACTATTTTTTGATTTTCTTGAGTTGAAATGAGGGAGAGTGTCTGTGTTTGTGTTTGATCTGTTTTTTTTCTTTGATTTTCTTGAGCTAAAATGAGGGAGAGGGAATGTCGGACTGAGGGAGGGAGGCTGCTGAGTTCTGAGTTGCTGCTGAAGAGTGAAGAAATGAGGGATTAGGGTTAGATTATAGGTATATATATATATATATATATATATCTAGGGTATTTTTGTAATTTCAGGGTACCGGGTTTTAATCCGGGTCGGGTTTCGGGCCGGGTCTCAGGTCGGGTCTCGGGTTTTTTTATAAAACCAAGACCTGACCTGGACCCGTTTCGGGTTTTTTTTTTTAAACACATACCCGACCCTATTCCTAATCGGAAAGGGTAAAACCCGGCTCATTAGGGTCGGGCCGGGCCTGGTACCCATGGGTCGGGCAAAAATTGCCATCCCTAGCTAGGGTATGTGTGAGTTTAAATAACGATTTTGAGTTTGCCTTTAATGGGATTAAGACGTGGAATACAATGAGTGGAAGCCGACCCACGGGTCAAGTGGGGTTGGGTGTCCGGAGTTTAGGTATGGGGATAGGAAGGGGTTAGGCACCCAACCCCATACCTAAACTCCGACACGTGCTCTTGTAGTAGATCAGTCCTTCCACGAAAGGCGCTAATATATGGTTCCTAGACCTAATCAAGGTGGCGACTCCATTTTTCTCCTCCATAGTCCACCCTTGGCCAAGGCGTACCCCTACCATTGCGGGCGCTTGGGCCCACAATAGACCATAAGGTGGACATATGTTTGAGTATGTTAATATGAAATACTAGATAAAAATAATGTATATCAATTGGTTAAATAGTTAAAAGGAGAAAAACCCATAACCCATAAGATAAATAAAAAGAAATTGAAGTGAAATATAAATAAAATGAATGAAATGGGGAAATATTTATGGAGGCCCAAAATATTTTATGGGTGATATTTGAGTATTTTTTGGTAAATGAATATATATGAGTTATATTTATGGGGAAATATAACCAATTTTTTTTTATAGGGGGAAATATAACCAATTGATATACGTTATTTTTATCCACTGTATGTTTCTTTTTATTTCTCTTTAGTTCTAAAATAAAATACAATTATGAGTTTCCCACACCAAGCACCTAAAGACTCAAAGCCAATCATATCATTTACAAAATCCACAACATCTAAGCTCAAAATCAAAACAATAAGTTGTCGTCGTTACTCAATAAAAATAAATAAATAAATAAACTAGCTCTCTTCCTTGGTTATAGCTAACTCATACGGGTTAAGATTAGATAAAACAACAAAGTTGGAGTTAGGTAGGTTTCTTTGAAAGGTTAAAGATATATGACATCACTCTTGGTTATGATGTATTAGAGATGAGATGCCATGAATGGTTGTAGGTATGTATATGTAAAGGGGTAGAAGTGCAAGTGGTTTTTACCTTGAAACATTGAACCTGGGGGGAAAAAAAAAAGTCTTACAAAAAATCCTTATTCTTTAATAAGAAAAGTCTTGAAACATTGAATCAAAGAAACCAAAATTCTCTATTTTTTTTGTTCTTATCCTATATATGGCTTTAAAGATTATTTCAATTATCTTTTCAAAGAGAGCGTCACATGGCAAAACTTCATGCTCTCCCACATGAGGTCTCTGCTTATATATATATATATATATATATATTGATGATTGATGACTAATAGATTGGAGAGAGAGAGAGAGAGAGATTCCATTTGATTTATTTAGGCTAGAAAATTTATATATGTTAGCAACATGTTTTAAAATTTTTGTAGCCATCGCTTAGGTGTCTTGAGAGAAAATGAAGCCCTAATTTTGTAACTTGAAAATTAGTGCCTCATTTTTGTAAAGTAAATTAGTTTTTTTTTCCTATAAGAAAAAAGAAAAGGAAGCAACATTATTAAAATCTACATCTCATAAACTTTCGAACAAGAAGTAATTTTATTTTTATTTTTATACTAGATAAGAATTGAGAAATTTATGAGAAATAAAAGTTTTGAAAAATTAGGACTCTAAAGGTAGAAGATGACCCTTTAGAACTACACCCATGATCTCTTGGACAAGAACGACTACGATCCACCCCACCCATGTCAAGATGACCAAATGGTTGACTTATTTAGGTTTGCAATTCTTGATAGATTTTAATATGCTTTTTCCAGGACAATTGTCACTTTTGGTTTCCTAAAACCCACTTAGAGTTGTCTAAGTTTGGTTGGAGGTGAAAAAGGAAGAATAAAAAAGAAACTCATGCTCTCCCGCACACACACACATACACACACATATATATACACATCTCATAAACTTTCGACAACAAGCAATTTTTTTTTTTTTTTTTTTTTTTATATACTGAATAAGAATTGAGAAAGATATGATAAATCAAAGTTTTGAAAAATTAGGACTCTGAAGGTAGAAGACGACCCTTTAGAACTACACCTGTGATCTCTTAGCCAAGAAAGACTAGGATCCACCCCACCCATGTCAAGATGACCAAATGGTTGACCTATTTAGGTTTGTAAATTCTTGATAGATTTTAATATGCTTTTTCTAGGACAATTGTCACTTTTGGTTTCCTAAAACCCACTTAAAGTTGTCTAAGTTTGGTTGGAGGTGAAATAGGAAGAATAAAAAAGAACCTCATGCTCTCCCACATGAGGTCACTACTTTTATATATATATATATATATATATGTTGATGATTGATGACTAATTGATTGGAGAGAGAGAGAGAGACTCCATTTGATTTATTTAGGCTAGAAAATTTATATATGTTGTATATAACAATGTTAGCAACATGTTTTAAAATTTTTGTAGCCATCGCTTAGGTGTCTTGAGAGAAAATGAAGCCCTAATTTTTTAACTTGAAAATTCGTGCCTCGTTTTTGTAAAGTAAATTACCATGTTTTCCTATAAGAAAAAAGAAAAGGAAGTTACATTATTAGAATCTACATCTCATAAACTTTTGAACAACAAGTAATTTTTTATATTTTTTTATTGGATAAGAATTGAGAAAGATATGAGAAATCAAAGTTTTGAAAAATTGGGACTCTAAAGGTAGAAGATGACCCTTTAGAACTACATCCGTGATCTCTTAGCTACCCCACCCATGTCAAGATGACCAAATGGTTGACCTATTTAGGTTTGTAAATTCTTGATAGATTTTAATATGCTTTTTTCATGACAATTGTCACTTTTGGTTTCCTAAAACCCACTTGGAGTTGTTTAAGTTTGGTTGGAGGTGAAATAGGAAAAATAAAAAATAAATGAGAGAAAATAAGGTTTGAGGTTGTTTGGTAAGGAGAGAAAAGTAAGAGGATTTTTTGGTGGGACTCAGACATTTTCTCCTCTAGCCCACAAAAACAGGTCTCTCTAAAATAGAGAGAAAACATAGTGAAAAACTTGGTTATTGCTTCAGTCAATTGCTTTTACAATATTAACCCCATTCTTTAATGTTAGTCACGATACAATCTTTCTCTTGCTTTCATGAATCTTTGTCTTTTTCTTCATTTGTTTGTCTTTATTTTTTATCTCTAGGCAGTTAATCATGTTACAATCTTCCTCTTGCTTTCATCAACCTTTGTCCTTTTCTTCATATGATTGTTTTTATTTTTAGGGTAAATTGCAAATTATACCCCTAAAGTTTGGAGGTGTTTGTATTTTACACCCTGAAATTTCATAATTTGAATTTTATCCTATGAAGTTTAGGGGTGTTTAAATTTTACATCCTGACGTTTCAGAATTTGGTTTTTATCCCCTAAATTTTAGAATTTTACACCCTGATGTATAGATTTTACTGCCCAAACTTTGGAGATATTTAGATTTTACACCCTGAAATTTCAATATTTGGGGATATAAAATTCAAATTCTGAAACATTAGGGTGTGAAATCTAACCACTCCTAAATTTTAGGAGGTAAAATCTAAATTCTGAAATTTCAGAAGTTTCAATATTTGGGGGTATAACATTCAAATTTTGAAACATTAGGGTGTGAAATCTAAGCACTCCTAAACTTTAAGAGGTAAAATCTAAATTTTGAAATTTCAGAAGTTTCAATATTTGGGGGTATAAAATTCAAATTCTGAAACAATAGGGTGTGAAATCTAAACACTCCTAAACTTTATGAGGTAAAATCTAAATTCTAAAATTTCTTAGTGTAAAATCCAAACACCCCCATACTTTAGGATAGGGGTATAATTTACAATTTACCCTAATTTCTATCTCTGGGCAGTAACATGTTGCCTCATGCTGCCCATATTTTGGTTTTTTTTTTTTTTTTTTTTTTTTTTTTGGTTCTTTGTTTTTTTTTAATTGGCCATGATTTTTGTTTTAATAAACTTGGAAAGATTTTTTTTATTGATTGTTTGTTTATTTTTTTTAATTGAACAAAATTTTTTTAATAAGGGCATATGAATCAATTTACACCAATTTTTCCCTTAAAAAAATTTGTTCCAACTTTATTTTTCATCCTCTTATTTTTCTTTTCAACTAAACAAATGAGTTTTTCATATCTGCCACTCAAGATTTGTTTAAATCTATCAGTAACAATCTGTCACTTAGGATTGTCAATTAGAATTTATGGTTGATTCACACAAAATAATGCTTCATCCACAACAATTTCACAACAAATCATTTGTGGCAACAAGTTGTTACTAGTTCAAATTAGACGTAAAACTGAAAATTTTTTATTTACCCTATGATCTATAAACTTATATTTTACGTATAATTTTAAACTACAAAAATTTGCAATTTAAATAATTTATTGATAACATAGCTATTAATATTTAATTTTCTATAAATTTTGCAAGTATAGAGGATATAAGAAGAAGATATAATTCAATGGTGAATTTACCTTCAATAAAGAGATATTGAGTAAAGTTATATAAGCTTATGCTATAACCAATTTTGTAGCTAAATTTTGTCCTTCAAATATTATGTGCTGATGCTTGGCGGTATGTTGCTATTTGTGCCACGTGGCCATCGCCATCATTGACACCTCCTCTACGGCCACTGGAATTTCATCATCATTGTCAACTATAGCACGTTCTTAATGCAGAGCTCTCTAAGTCATTCTCCCTTAGTGTTGGGTTGGACTCTCAGCTCACTGCCACTCTTTCAGATATTCTTTTTGCTACTGGGTGTTTGATAAATTGACTAAGAGAACTGAAGATTAATGTGTTTTGGGGAAAATTAGTTGGCTGAAGATGTGGATTTTGTGAAAGCATTTTCGGAAGCAACCAAACACCCAAAAAAAAAAAAAAAACTGCAAATCAAAGAGAACCATAAAACCATCGAAAAAAAATACAAACCTTCAAGATATCAAACAAAACATTAGATCTGATGAAACCCACAAAAGAAATTACAAATCCATGAAAATTCACAAAAGAAATCACCTTCTGTAGCTCTTCAAAGTCCAGTAAGAGACTCTGATGCCTCATCCTGGTTCTTGGGTCCTCACCCACAACATATGGAAAAGACTTCGTAGCAACAAGCCCTTTGGTCTTCTTCATCAGATCAACCCAAAAGCCAAGAACCAAAGAACCAAAATTTAAAGAGAGAGAATAGAAAAGAGAAATAAATAGAGTACAGAAAGATGGATAATGAAAGAGAGAGAAAGAGAATTAATGAAATAGAGAAAGAAAGCATTAATAATAAGTAAATAACCATGTTTGAAGTAATTAATATTTTCCATACTCCCCCCCCCCCCCTCTGGATCACGATTTAAAACCAATCATTTTTTTTGTTGACTAAAATGCAAAATTGACCTACTAAGTTTTACCTATTATCATTTCAGTTCTCTAAATTTCAGTTTTATCATTTCAATCCTCTAAATTTCAAATTTTGTTAATTCAGTTCTTTGTTGCCCTTCTGTTAAGTGCTGCTATTTACTAACCAAAGTGACACTGTTTTGGATGATTTTTTTTTTTATTTCTTAATTTAATTTTTTACTAAAAAATGTTAATTACCACGAAAAAAAAAATTAAGGGGAATTACGTCGTTCCCCTAGCCACTAAAATTCAAAAACTATTCCCACTCCCCACCGATACTCTAACCCAACTAATTGAGAATTTTAGGGGAGAAAGAAAAAGGGGGAGAGAGAGAGAGAGAGAGAGAGAGAGAGAGAGAGAGAGACTGAGAGATTGACAGGGGAGGAGAGAGAGATTGGGAGAGGGAGATAAATGAAACCGAGAGAGAGAGAGAAATCGGGAGAGGGGGAAGAAAGAACAAGAGAGAGAAGAGTGATTTCGCGGTGACTCCATCGACTTCGACAGGCTAGGGTCTACTCCGCCACTTCAGGAGGCAGCTCTAGCTCCGGCCAAGTACAACTTTGGGTAAGTTCTAATTGACATGAGAGTGAAATTATAGTTGTTTTTTATTTTTACTCTTTCTTTTCTTTTGGTTTATGGTGTTTGGCAGCTACTGAATTGGTCACTGTATTCAGACTAGTCATTTCTTTGTAAACTTTTTTCCTCATATTAGTATACTTCTATCTTTACGGTCAAGAAAGAAATGAAAAATGATTTTTTTTTTTAGAAGAATGACCTCGAAACTTTATTGAAAGAAAAGTTAGCCATAATCGGTTGCAAGAACATCATGAAGGTGGGAGAGAATATCCTCCATCCACAGCGACAAACCTCTAACATGTTTAGCATATTTAGCTAAGTTGTGAGCTATAGTATTACCTACTTTACTAGTATGAAAAAAAGAAGTATGATTGAAAGCCGATATGGTAGGTTGTACTGCTGCAATAAGATGTTTGAAGAATGCCAGAGACTCCTCTTCGTTGTTGAGAGCATTAATAAGCACCATGGGATCTCCCTCAAGAATTAAGGAAGAGAGACCAAGGTCGTGAACAAAAAAGATGGCTCAAACTTTCGCCAAAGCTTCAACATCATCGGACGTGCAAGGGAGAGGGACTTTCTTTAAGAGGGATGCATGAATTAACCCTTGGTTATTCCAAAGTACAACACCCAAACCTACCTCCACTACAAAATGCACGGGCTATAGCCACGTTTTTGTTTAGCCGCGTTTGCAAAAATATGGCTATAGGCGGGCTATAGCCGCGTTTTAAATAAATGCGGCTTAAAGTAATAAACAATAGCCGCGTGTTTAAAATGCGGCTATAGAATACGTCTACAGTCGCGTTTTTAGGTGTTATAGCCACATTTTTTTGTTAGGAGCTATTGCCGTGTTTTATAAACGCAGCTATAGGACCTTTCTATTTTCATTTTTTTTCTTTTTTAATCTAACCTATGGCCGCGTTTGGAAATTGCGGCTTTAGCTTTCCTATAGCCGCGTTTTTAAACGCAACTATAAATTTAGTTTGTAGCCGTGTTTATAAAACACGGCTTTAGTTTTCCTATAGTCGCGTTTTTAAAATGTGGCTTCAGCTTTGACTATAGCCGCAGGTTAAAAACAAGGGTTTATGGTTGGTATAAAATGTCACACGAAATCATTTCAGCCCTTTTGTTCACCAACGTGCATTGACCCTCTACCTTCCATCAGGTCAGATCTCCCATTGTTGACCTATAGCCACCGAGTTCCTTCCCTGACCACTTCACTGTCTCCACCGCCTCCATCTCCAGCCTCTACATCGCCATCAAGAACAACCTCGACGTCGAGTCCTTCCTCCAAAACTTTCACATAAACCCATCGCTGCCACAACCGCCATCAGAGCCAAACCCACAAGCCCAAACCTTTCGTCTTCCTCTTCTCCAGATGGGTTTGTGATCGAAGAGACAAATGGGTCACTGAATCAATCGACAGTGGGGGTTGAAGAGAAGAAGTTGAATCGGGCGGCTGAGCTCGCTACTTCGACTGGTGGAGCTTTGGCACTCGCTGTGCTTTGTAACAAAGCTCCATTCCCTATTAGAGTTCCGATCACCGTCGCTCTTACCCCTCTGATTGCGAGGTTCTTGGCTCAGAGGAAAATTACCAAAACCAGTGTATGAATTTTTCTTTTTCTTTTTAAAAATTTTAGAAAAAAAAAGGAACTTTTTTTATGGGTATGGCATGGTATTCAATAAAGTTTATTTCTTTGCTGTTGTTGTTTATGTGTCTATGTTGATTAGAGAAATGAGAAATGGATAATAGTATACATGGATTTTTTTTTAAGATGTGGTATTGGTTTCAAATTTTAAGGATTTAGTTGGGATTTTATGTGGGATGGGAATATTGGGTAGAGATTGGAATTAGAAATGTGGGTGTTGTTGCTGAGGAAATAAAAGGGTGAAAATACGGCAAAGAATAAAGTTGATTATTGAGTTGAAGTTCACTACTTGTTTCTCCTTTAAAGTATCATGCAAGTTTGTAGTTTGTTGAGTTAATTGCACTGTAGTTTCGAGTTTGTAAGATGTTTACTTTACTATGGATGTTTTTGGTTTTGTTTTTAAATTTGGTATTGGTTCTAACTTTTAAGCATTTGATTGAAATTTTCTGTGGGCTGGGACTATTGGGTAGGAATTGGAATTACAGATATGGATCAATCAAATTTCATTGTGAATATGGGAAGAAATGAAGTTGGAGTGATATCAAATATTGCTGCTTCATTTAACTTAGTTGACTTCAATTTCACTTCTTGAGAAACAAAAAGAACTTGGAGAGTACTCAAATTTCTATTATGCAAAGTGGTTTAGTCTTGATGGAGATAGAGTTGAGCAAATGTTGGTTATTTTCTGTTTCTTTAGTAAATACTTAAGCTTGCATCTGGATTAGCTTTTTAGTTTCATTACTTATGCGCAACTTTTGAAACCTTGTTTTTTTCGTTGATACAACTGTACTTTTACCCACTTTCAACAAACCAATAAAAAACTTGTTGTTTATCCTTCAAAGAATTAATCAGCTTGGTAGTTTGTTATGTCCAATGACACTGTGGTTTCTATTTTGTAGGATTTTTACTTTTAAGTTGGTCTGGTAATACAGAAATAAATTGGTTTTGCTGTTGAGGTAAAACTTAAAATATTATCAAGGTGTATAATTTATAGATGACATCAATTTGTTTTACTTGTCTCTTTTAGGTTTGGACTCTCTAGTTTTTGGAAGTATTTAAATTGAGTGCACTTGAAACAAGGGAAGAATAGGATAACTTTATGACCTTTTGAAAAAGAAGAAACAAGCACCTAAAACTACTGTGCTATAAAGAAAGGTGTCAAATATAAAAGCCATGTTTTATATTTCTCAGATTTTAGTTTTTTCTGTTTGGAGCTACTTATTTTTTAGTTTGTAACTTGGTATAATTCAAAATGATTTTTGCATTCTTTGTTTGAATGTTGTATTATAATTGGTGGGATATCTTGTGAATTCTTTAGTAGTTTTCATGGATCTTTTTTTTTTTTTTTTGATAAATAACGGAACTGTATTAAAAAGAAGCCCAAGTACACCGGGGGTGAACAAGGAAAACATAATCAAACACATAAATTACAAAGATTAAGCATTTCTAGAAAATTAGAACAAGGGAAAAGACTAAAGGAAGAACTCCACTCTAGCAAGGTATGAAGAAGAAGATATTTAAGATCAGAAGTAGACCGCTCCTTCCCTTCGAAACATCTTGAGTTCCGCTCTCGCCAAATACACCATAGAACACAATGAGGGACAGCCCTCCAAAAATCAATGCTCCGATGCCCACTGAAGGAACCTTGCCAACTCGAAAATAAATCAGAGACACCTTGCGGCATAACCCATTGAAGACCAAAAAGAGCCCAAACCATAGACTATAGATCATAAGCAAAAGGACAATGAAGGAGGAGGTGATTCATCGATTCCCCACTCTTTTTACACATATAGCACCAATCAACAATTGCGACACCTTTATACCATAAATTTTCAGTAGTCAAAATCTTACCTAAAGAGGCAGTCCACTAGAAGAAAGCAACCCTAGGGGGGACCTTTGAACGCCACACAGTTTTCCAAGGGAAAGAAATGTCAAGAGTAGAAAAAAGGGAGAGATAGAACTCACTCACTTTAAAATTCTTGTTCCCTGTTGGTTCCCAACAAAGTTTGTCCTTACCTTCACCATTAAGGGGCAATGAATTGATAAGATCTAGGAAGTGTAAAAATGTTCAGTTTCCCAATCTTGGGGAGCTCTAGAAAAAAGAAGATCCTAGTGAAGCCTCTGATTAGGAAAGTGCATAACATCTGCAATGGAAGACTCCTTATTACAACTAATATTATAAAGCTCCGGAAATGCCTCCCGGAGAGTACAGCTCCCACACCAGACATAATGCCAAAATTTAATTCTGTCGCCAACACCAACCTCGAACTGAATGGATTTAGAAAAGACTGGCCAGCCTTGCCTTATGGATCTCCAAAGACTAACACCATAAGGATTAGAGACTTCTTTTGTACACCAACCACCCCAATCATTCCCATATTTAGTCTCAATAACCCGCCTTCAGAGGTGGGTTGTCTCTCTACCATATCTCCAAAGCCATTTTCCCAACAAACCTTGATTAAAGGCTCTCAAGTTTCTAATACCCAAACCGCCAGATTGCAAGGGAGAACAAACCTGGGCCCAATTTACTAGCCGGAATTTAGGAGACTCATCTATCCCACCCCATAGAAAATTCCTTTGAAGCCTCTCAATACGAATAGCAATATCCACAGGAATAGGGAAGAGAGATAGGAAATAAGTTGGCAAGCTTGAGAGAGTGCTTTTGCCCATTCTTCACTCCATTCTTTCTAGGATAGAGTTCCAAATTGCCCTGTCCTTGAATTTAGCGCCTAAAGGCAGTCCCAAGTAAGTCATTGGCAAAGATGACTGACTACAACCCAGCAATGCCACAAGCTCCCCCATATTAGTCACCTCTCCAACTGGGACTAATTTTGACTTAGCCAGGTTAATGTGCAACCCTGATACCGCCTCAAAGGAGGTTAAGATCTCTCGCAAGTATTCAACCTGACTTGCGGAAGCATCACAAAAAATTAAAGTGTCACCCGCAAAGAGAAGATGGGTCACCATGAGGGGGGTATTAGACCTGGTACCAATAGTGAAACTCGAAATGTGCCCAGCTAGAACCGCACCATCCAACAAACGGCTTAAAGCCTCCATAACAATAGCAAATAGGAGCGGGGAGAGAGGATCTTCTTGGCGCAACCCCCTAGAGCTCCTAAAGAAATCCTTAGGGGAGCCATTAATCAAAATTGAAAATCTCACTATAGAGATACAAAACAGAATCCACTTTCTCCATTTCTCAGAGAATCCACAACGATGCAACATATACATAAGAAAATCCCAGCTGACATGATCAAAAGCTTTCTCCACATCTAACTTACATAAAACCCTAGGAATCCTTGCTTTGAGCCTACTATCCAAACACTCATTAGCAATTAAGACAGAATCTAGGATTTGCCTATCCAGAACAAAAGCATTTTGAGACTCAGAGATAATTCCAGAAATCACCCTTCTTAGCCTATTAGCCAACAACTTGGAAATGATTTTATAAATACTACCCACAAGACTAATAGGCCTAAAGTCTCTCACATTGACAGCATCTACTTTCTTTGGAATGAGAGCGATGAAAGTTGCATTAAGGCTTTTCTCAAAGACAGCTTGCGAATGAAAGTTTGCAAGAACCTCCATAATTTCAAGTTTAAAAAAGTCCCAACAAGCCTTAAAGAAAGCCATTGAGAAACCATCTGGTCCTGGAGATTTGTCACCGTTACAACCTTGGATGACACCATAAACCTCCTCTTCCTCAAAAGGCCTATCTAACCAAGCAGCTTCCTCCTTAGAAATCATAGAGAAATCCACTTCATCAAGCACAGGTCTTTGGCCCTCAATTTCCAAGTACAATTGTTTGTAGAAATGAGAGATATAAGCTGAAATTGAGTTTGGATCCGAAGTCAATTCACCTTCCATCAAGAGATTGTCTATAGAATTAAATCTTTTATGGGAGTTAGCAGTTCTATGAAAGAACTTAGTGTTCCTATCTCCCTCTCGGATCCAAAGGGCCCTAGATTTCTGCCTCCAACAAATTTCAACCATAAGGGTTACCTTTTCAAGATCAATGCGAAGCCGTTCTTTTTCCAAAGTCTCATCATAAGATAAAGGGTGACTATTTTCCAACAAGTCAAGAACTTCAAGGTTTTTCCATAACTTGTTCATCTTATCCTCCACATTGCCAAAAACTTCAGCATTCCATTTCTTTAAATCTAGCTTCAAACCTTTCCATTTGCTTGCAAACCGAAAGCTAGGGGAACCTTGAAAATGATATGACTCCCATCAAATTCTCACTTTCTCCACAAAACCCTCTGCCTTTAACCACATATTCTCAAAGTGAAAAGGGCGGCTGCCTCTGTGGAAATTTCCCCCTTCTAAAAGAACCGAAAAATGGTCAGAAAGTAATCTATGCAATCTTTTTTGACGAATATTCGGAAAGTGCTCTTCCAAATCAGAAGAGAGAAGAAACCTGTCAAGCCTAGACCACGAAGCAGAATTAGAGCAGGTGAAAGTACCACCCTCCAATGGAAAATCAATAAGATTGTGTTTAGAAATGAAATATGAAAAATCAAGCATGGCTGAGGAGAAAGAGTCTGCACCAAGCCGCTCCGAAGGAAAATGCACTACATTAAAATCACCTCCAATGCACCAAGGCACATTCCACCAACTATGAATTCCATCCAGCTCTTCCCAAAGCAGATGCCTGTCACGATTAGAGTATGGTCCATAAACACCAGTGAAAGCCCAAACAAAATGATCTACCACATTCTTAAATTTGCATGAGACAGAAAACCTTCCCACTACTTCGTCAATTTTTTCCACCATCCTTCTATCCCACATCACCAAAACACCCCCCGACGCACCTATAGAGCCCAAATAAAGCCAATCCAAATGTTGACAACCCCACATGCTCCGAATCTCTCTCCTTGTTAACAATTCCATTTTTGTTTCCTGAAGACAATAATGTTTGCACCCTAATCGCTGATCATATTCTGAATTCGAAGCCTTTTTTCACAATCATTCAGCCACCTAACATTCTAGGAGATAATTTTCAGGTTCATTGAGACACCACAGAATCCCACTCCCCACTGGCATTTCCTACCAAACTAGAATTATTCTGTTCCAAGAGTTTAGTAGACTATTCAATTCTCAACGCCCTTTAGAATTTGACTCAAGCTCTCTCTTCTGAGAGCCTTCTACCTGCAATTTAGCTTTCTTCCTAGCCTCCAAAGCTAAAAAAATCCCAGTAATTTCCGCTTCGAAGCCTTCCAAGGAAGTACCCACAGATTTCCTAAAGGCTTTAATATGTTTCACAACCCAAGGAGATAATTGAGTGGAAGCAACTGCTACTTCTACAAGTGGAGCAACTAGGTTAGCCATGGCCAAAGGTTGCACAACCAGTGGTTCAATAGTATTTTCCCAGTTTACAAGACCCCCATCAGAGTCCCCCAACTCATAATCTGACCCAGATACAACAGAAACATTATCCAAAGCACCATCACTATCATCCACCCAACTAACAAGATTCCCTTTCCTTGAAGGTGTTGTTACCCTGTCCCACAGTTCCCTCGAGATCAGAAAAATCTGACATGCTCCCAGGTGAGTGGCATAGTGAGAGAGGAATAGAAATTTGCCTCCCTCCACGAAGCTCTAAGACCCATTTCTCAGAATTACCCCACGTATGCTCTAAATCTTCAACGAAATTCTTAGTGAAGGGGAGAGGCTCATCAAGACAATCCTCAACTAGCACCGGAGCAACAGGAGTGCTCGACTGAGAAAAGCCGTTGGACAACGGTGGAGGATTGAAACCCGACACAGACCCAAAAACTAAAGAATCAGCCCGTGGCAGAGAAGAGCAACTGCGGTTGGAGGTGGGGTTGTTCTTCACTGGTGGGGAGATATCGTTGCCGGTCGCTAGTTGGGAAGTAGTGCCGTTAAAGATGGTAGTCGTCGATGGAGGAGTGGGTATCGTTACTAGTGGTGAAATCGATGTGATTGCTGTCGGCGGGAGGGAAGTGGCGTGGGTATCGTTACTAGTGGTGCTCCTCGGTGGGTTAGAAGTGCCGTTGGTGGTGATGTTACATGGGGGATGCATGGAGGGGGAGAAGAGCTTCAACGGCATCGAGTCAGTGGTCTGATGAGAGTGGGTAGTTTTGGTCAGATGAGAGTGGGTAGCTTTTGAATTACAACTAAAGAGTTGCTGAGAGACGGGCTGGGCTTTAGGCTTAGGTTTGGAAGCCCAATTTTGGGTGTGCTTATTACGGCCTTGGAAGAGTTGGGCCTCATTTCATGGCTATTTTGATTGGAGCCCACATCTTTAATAAAAGAAGGAACTACAGCCCACTGCCCCTGTTTTCCACGCTCCGCACGTAAAGAGATCTCCAGAGTCAGCAAATCTCTTTTGGCTATCACATCAATATTAGACAAAATATTTGCCCCAAGTTGCACCGTATCTTTCTCAGAAAAACTGCTGCCATGATCACAGTATGGGTTTCTGGGAGTTGAAGATTTCAAATTTTGAGAGACCGAAATTGTTTCCTTGCCTTTGTTTGCAGCGCCACCGTGATTATGAGGACTACCAACCACCGCCGCCGCATCAGCCTTCGGTGCACATTGTATTCTAGGAAACGATCCCTGGCTAGTCAGGGAAGGTGGTTTCAAAATATTCCTCAGGTTAAGGCCAAAGCCGCGCCAGCCACTACCCAACCTTCCCTCAGGAATCACAATGCAACCCTTCCGTCGACCATGGAGAAGTTCAGAAACCATTAAAAATGTGCCATGGGCTTTGGACCCCAGTTGGAGGATGAAAACCAAGTCACCCTCTCTGATCGTTCTTGCATAAAGACCAGGTGATCGCTTAGAAATTAAATCCTCCAAGTGGAATAGAAAACGGTTTGCACTCTCCTTCCCCATAAAAACAGAGCACATAGAGGTATGGCCTCTCTCAAAGATCCGTAATAAGAAATAAGAACCTCCTTCCTCAACGGAAAACTCAAACGTTTTGGATTCAATGAAGAAAAAAGAAGAACCACCCATTGCGAATAGAAAGAAAGCAGCAACTACCAAACTAGGAAGAAAGCACGAATTCTAAAGCAGCAGTAACCAAACTAAGAAGAAAGCAAAAAATCTATTTCTTGACTTCTTTAAGTTCGGGGCAATTGATGGAAAAAGATGGGACTGAATGCTAGTTTTCATGGATCTTGTAAATCTTAGATTGTAATTCTTTTGGAAACCATTTCAGAGTTGTTTTAATGGAATTCATTATTACTTATTAAAATATATATATAAAAAGAAAAAACTCTCCTCGACGAATCAGATATGCCTAATATCACTGGGTTTTATTCTTAGGGAACATATATCTACATAGAGAGCATATTTTTCTTTTTCTTCTATCAGCAGTCACATTACCCATTTGAATAAAAATGTTAAGACCTAAGCCTTTACAAAAGAGTCCTCTCTGCTGCCAAATCAATTTCCAGAGTTGGGGGACCGTGGCCCAACTGCTCTTTATATTTTTTTCTTAAATTTGATTAATTTTTGATAATCAATGTGCTTTTGTTTCAGGTTTTTGGGTAGCCATTGCAGGTGAGTCAACCTGTGGTGTCTACTTCTAGAGTTTCCTCCATTGCAGAGAAAGAGGTACTGATCTTTGTTTTCCTTTTTATTTGTTTATAGTTCTACTATGGTTCACTTTACTGAAAAAGAAAATTGGGTTTGCTTGCATATATGAAGAAAGTCAAATTTATGCTGAAATGTGCTTGGAATTTGTTGGTTTGGTGTGGCCAATGAGCACTTGTTTTAAATGTTACCTTTACCCCTTTTATTAGCGTAAGATTGAGGGTGACGTCATTCGTACAAAACTCACTGGGTGCGTGTGTAACTTAAAAAAAATGTATGATGTTTTGGTGTGAAGAATTTTTGATTAATGGGTGATTCGATTTCATCAAATATTGTTCATCATGGTTGATTTATCAGGTGTTTGGGCTATTCTATTTTTTTCCTCCCTTGTGCAGTTTAGTATTGAGTAGTTTTTGGGTTTACTTTTCAATTTTGAGAAGATTTATAAGATGTTTTATCTTTTTATCATGAGAGCAGGTTTTACTTCGATTGAGAGGCTCTGGGCAGGTGCAAAATTTTGGTCATAGGGGACTGTGAAGCATATTATTACCATTTTATGGAACCTTGTGATTTTGTCCATTTGCAGGGAAAGTTGTGTGTTTGCCTTCTGGTGTCATGCATGGAAAGAGTTCTCTCGTGTATTATGATGAGGAGGAGGAAGACAACTTGTTTGCTGGGTTATCAAAGTATACACTTTATTCCACATATCCTTAAAATCTTGTACTATTTATTTTTTGGATCAATTGTTTGCTTTTAAATATAGTGTCCTTGACTGCACTATTTTAAGTTATCAAGAATTAGCAATTTTAGGATTTGTCAATTTCTTTTTCTGAACTTGGTTTACATCATACATTTGGTCATCTTTTTGCAAATGGGTTGACTTGACTTTATGTGATCAATGCCTTTCAGTAAATACTCTCTGGGAATATATGGAAATTTCCATTAAATTAGCATCATATGGAACCACTAGCTTAAAGTTTTTTTTTTTTTTTTGGTATGCTCATTTTGGCGGCTTATATGTAATTACCCATCTTGCATAGGACATTATGTCACAAAATGCTCTTGATATATACTGCTTAAAATGGGTTCAATTCAATTATCTTATCCTGGAGGATGTGACAAGCTAAGGTAGAAAATTTTGTGAAAGGGACTTTTGAACCTCAAGAACATGGCTGATCTATGAATTATATTAGTCATAAAATTAATTTGATAATGCCATATGCAAGACAGGACAAAGTTGAGAAAATTTGTTCTTCCATGGAGATAACAGAATATTTGTACATCATTTACACTTCACTTTTTGCTAACAGATTAAATGAAACTGAGTCTCTTCACTGATGTTGGTGTGTTTTATGGCCTGTGTCTCTTCAGCCCATTCGTTGCTGGCAGATATCACAGCCTTGTGATCAAGAAGGAAAGTTTTCCTGATGACGAACTTGTGATTACAGCATGGACAGAGGATGGACTGGTAATGGCTGCTCGTCGTAAGAAATATAAGCACCTACAGGTAAGATATTGCTCTTCCTTTTCACCTTTTTTTTATAAAAAAAAAAAAAAAAAAAAAAAAATTGAGAAACTTCCTTTTCACTTATTATGTGCTGAAGGAGACAATTTTTTTGTTGAGAGGAATTGATGAGGGTGAAAGTTCCATTGGCTTGAGTAAATGCACCTTACACGGATATTACACCAATATGTGGACTTAGAATATGAGGTGTCATTATAATTTATTACTTTCTGATAGTGGAAATGGATGGAAATTTGTACCATGACCTCTATAGTTTGAGACATACTGCAAATTAATTTCTAGCATTCTTCTGCAGTCTGCATATATGGTAATAAACATGTAAAGGTACTTTATTTATTAGCTCCAAAAGTCAAGATTGCATTGTAACATGTGAGGTTGTGATCTTGCAATTTACTTTCCTCTTTATATGCAACCTCCTTCCGACCTTTTCCTTTTGGTTTATTCTTGGTGTGCGAAGAAATATTGCTAGTAATGGAAAGAATTTTAACATTTTTCTAGACTAGGCCAAAGCATTTCATCTTCAAATATTGGAACCAGAATAGGATGGAAAAGTAGTAATGTGATTGAGTTATTTGGTAGAAAGTAAGGTGTCATTATTTGGCCTTATTTTGTCCTGAACATTTGTTCTGTCTATGCATAAGTTAGTGTGACAGAACAAGATGATTGCATTAAAAATTGAATCTTTGACAGCAAAGACAAGTGAGACAGAGGAAATGTGAGGAAGTTGAGTAAAGGAAATTGGGTTGGGTAGTAGCCAATATATAGAACTTTGGGATGGGGCTAGCTAGGGACTATTTCAGCCACTATCACAACTAACTATAATGGATTTTAAGAGTGTTGGGACCAAAAACCGCTTGATACTAAGCATTCGCATTCGCATGAAGAGAAATTAGTGCTCAAAGTCATAATATCCAAGTACTAAGTGTTGAGGCTTAGGAAAAAAAAAAAAAAAAAAAAGCACTACATGTTGAACATTTTTGTCTATCTTCTTTTTTGTGATTAGAAATGAAGCTTGATAATTTGTGTTACCTAGGTTAACAATATCTATTTGAATTTGTGAACATAATAATCTTAGTCATAACTCATAAGTTACTCTTTTGCCGTTCGCTATTGGACATGTATATACTAATATAATAGCCTTGCACTTTTTCTCCTCTATCATATGCAACTCTTTTTATCTTGTAATCATTTTACTCAGGAAGAAGTACTGGTGTCTTTTCTCTTTGCTTGCAAATAAGCTTGCCTTTTTCTTTCCTCAAAATGTAGTTATGGTTAATTTTGTTTAAGTTTTACAAATAAATAGTGTTTTATATTGCTTTGCAGTGTGAGTGAAGAAAGCATATCTAATTTCAAAATTAACGAGAAGATGCTATGGGAACCTCTTGTAGTACGTCCAAGGCTTTCTGGAATGTAGAAACAAGTACTTAAGTCTATATAGAGGGATTTTGTGAGCAGCTCATTCCAAATCTGCTGAAGATCGACTAAAGATTGAATCAATTGGGTCAGTTGAGTTCGATGGTAAAATTTCCTCTACATCATGTACTTATTTCTCCAAGGTAAGAAACAGTTGGATCAACTTAAGAGTCCTAATTTAATTAGGTTGTCATCATTAAATGCCAGTGTCTTTGAAACCATAAATCCTAAGCCTTGAACAAAGACATTTATTTAATTCTTATTCCGTTTTCAAGCTGAAATTTGTTTTATTCACTAGTTAAATGATTATTCCATCCTCTTCAATGGCAGCATGTATAGAAGAATCTTATATTTGAGAAAATTCCAGCTTGTTATTTGTTGCATTCAATTCCAGAATTGAATGCAACAAATAAGAAGCAGGCATTTAGTGTGTGACAGGTTTCCTATAGCAGCATTTGTAAAACTTATAGTAGCATTTGTAGACAGGCATTTGCCATTTGCCCAGGAAAAAAAAAAAACTATAGCCGCGTTAAAAAAAAAAAAGGGTTATAGCTGCATTTTTAAAATGTGGTTGTAGCTGTTCCCTATAGCTGCCTTTTACAAACGTGGCTAAAGTATGTCCTATAGCTGCGTTTTTGAAAACACGGCCATTGGTCCTGGCCTATAGCTGCGTTTGTAAAAATGCGGCTATAGACCAGTCAGACCAATAGTTATGGGTTTTAGGCCATGGCTGAAAATGCAGCTATAAAAAACGTGGCCATAGGCCGAATTGACCTATGGCTGCATTTTAAAAACGCGGCTATAGGACGTTTTTTTTGTAGTGCTCTTTTGAAGCTTTGAACACTGCTCCATCAAAATTAAATTTAAAAAAGGGAGCTGGAGAAGGAACCCACCGAGTTTGATTAGGATATTGGGTAGAAGCATGAATTGATGCCTTGTGGGAGTTACGTTAAAAACTTTCCAAAATTTGGGTAGCTAAAGGAATAACTTGAGATATCAGTTAATCCTTTGAGCTTGTCCTAAGTTGGTTTCTATGGTACTAGATAGACCAAACTAGCATAACAAACCACTCCAAATCTTCTCCATCCTTCTTAATATAGCGTATTAGATCCAAAAAGCTAGTGAAAGTTTTATTTTGCCGAAACAACCATGTTGGAGATGAATTCCAAAATCTAAATAGACATGAGGTCTAGGCAAGACCAAATAGAATGTAAAACAACCTCGGAAGATTATTTACAGTTGTGACATGTCTTCAAAAAGAACTCTACGCCAACCCAAATTTTTTTTTTACTGGAATAGCTTCCTTACATGCTCTCCATAGAAACTTTTAATGAAAAAATGATTTGTAAATCAGCAATTCGAAGAAAGTTATTTTTTTTTATTATTTAAAAACCTATTGCATTTTTTTTCTTTTTTGTTTCTAGGGATAAAAACCTATAGCATTGATATATAACTTAGTAGGAAAAAAAAGTGATGAACATATTTACCTTTTGTAGTGGTACTCTGGTTATGTAATGTCTTATAAACTAGTTTAAAATACTAGTATATATACTTTAGTATGCGTTCTAATAAATATTATTGTTTTTCCAAAAAATATATATATAGGGATGTTTATATCACATCAGTTATGTGTGTCTAGTGTTCCTTATTTATAAACTCAGTCTACTGCTACAAGAGTTAGGCCCTTTTGTAGTGGTACTCTAATTATGTAATGTCTTATAAACTGGTTTAAAACACTAATATATATACTTTCGTGTGTATTCTAATAAGTATTACTGTTTCTCAAAAAAAAAAAAAAAAAAAAACTCTAAGTAACATACTATTAATGGTTAAACACATGAATTCACTATTTTTTTTTCTTTACCAATCACACTTTATTACGTCACAGTTGTAATAAGAAGTTGTGAAAATTTTTGTGATACTGGCTTTTTAAACCTACTGTTCCTAACACTGAAATAGGATCAGTCTGCCTCACTCATACTACTATCAATCAAAATTAAAAAGTTGAGCTCTTCCATTCAAAAATAAAATAAAATAAAAAGTAGAGCACTATTGCATTAGAGCTTCGTAAAAAGTTACTAGCCTATGAGCACGCGCTCACACTTGCGTTAAGATGCTCTTTTATTTTTTTGGTAAATGTTAATAATTTGAATCCATTATAATTTGGGATTACTACATGTTAGGACATATGTGAATCATGTTAGGAACATGTGTCAATATAGAATTGGTTAATCCTTTGACAAAATGCACTTTACTTGTAATTGGATAGATCTATGATGTGTTTAATACTTCAAGGAACAAAGTTTCAAGTTCAAGTGTTAAAACCATGCAAGTCTGTCCAAGAATCAAGTGAAGAAGTGTTGGATTTTAAAACTCGACAACTAGCTTGACAGCTAGTATCTATCTAGGTTTAAAAGACTGTTTAAGCCCAATGCTCAACAGCTACTCAATAGATAGGGTATCTATCGAGGTTTAAGAAAATCATATTTTCAGTTCTTATTTCACTCCAATTCCTGTATAGATGTTTGGGCTTTTTTTTTTTTTTTTTTTTTTTTTTTTTTTTTTTTTTTTTTTTTTTTTTTTCACATCCCTAAACATATATAAGGATTGTTTTAAGGGCCGTCACAGTTGATGCACCTCAATGCAAAAGTTTTTCACAAGCATATTGTGAACCGGAGACAATTTGCCCTAGTTCATCTTTATCTTCAAGAAGTTGCTATATTTGTACACTGTAGGGTTTTGTAATCAAGGAACTTCATTATCTTCATCCTGTGATGAACTGAAGAATTTTGCAGCTAACATCTTTCTCAAGTTGGTGTGTAAGCCGTGTACTGGGATCTACGCATCGAATTGGTTAGTCACATATTGGGAGCCGTGCATTGAAAGGAGAGATTGTCACTACAGAATAAATTCAATTGGGTATTGAGGTAAGGGTTCAACTATAGGTTAGTATAAGATATTGTGATTCATTTACTTGTATTACTTGTTATGATAATAGTAGATTCTCGGGAGTGGTGACCTTATAAACACCCGGTGGGGTTTTTGCCGTGTTAGTTTTCTCCATTTGTAAACAAATCACCGTGTCAATTTATTTTCCGTTGCATATTAACTTAGTTGGTGATTTGTTTGTGCTACCACGCTTATTGCATGCAAATTAAATTAATTAATTAACTTAGCTAATTAATTGGTTAATTCATTACAAGGGGTCAATACATTTTTGGTCTGTCACTAAATTTTCTAATCACAAAATATCTAGGGGTGTGATAAAAAAAATACCTAGAGGTGTGATGAGTATTATATATTTGTAGATGAAATCTTTTTTTCATCACACCCTAAGGTATTTTGTGATTAGAAAATATAGTAATCCTAAATTATAATGGATTCAAAATATTAACTTTTACCAAAAAAAATAGAAGAGCCTCCGAGTATATGCGTGAGCGCATACTCAAAGGCTAGTTACAAAATTATGCGTTTGTAGTGTGATGAATATTATGCGTTTCATCACACCCCTAGATTTTTTTGTGATTGAAAAATGTAATAATCTCAAATTATAAACCTTTATCCAAAAAAGATATAAAAGCCTTTAAACACGTGCAAGCGTGCTCAAAGGCTAGTATCTATTTAGTTTTGGCCTTAGATGTACATCCTAAATTGCGCATTTTTCACCATTGGAAATTATTTGATTGGTGAGCCTCTAAAATTTATAACATTAGAAGAGATGAATGAATAAAAATTTATTATTCTATACCCAAAAAACAAAAAGAAAAAAGAGCCTCATCGCATGGGCAAAGTGCGTGCGATGAGGATTTTTTATTTATTTTATGTCTTCTATATTTTTGTTTCTCAAAAATAAAAAATTGTGAATTGTTTATACATGTGGGAACTCCATCTGAGGGGAAAAAAAGAAGAAGGAAGAAGATGCATTTAGTTGGTAATCTAGTGGAGCCCCAACAATATTGCCATATTCATATTGCAAGAAAAAATTTCGGGACCCCCAACCTGCTGAAAGAAAAGAAAAGAAAAAAAACAATAACTTATAAATAAAAAGAATTACAATTTTTTTTTCTTTACGAAATCCAACAAAGATTATAAGTCAACAACAGTAGATAGTAGATGAAGATATAAAAAATAAAAAAAATTAGATGTCTCATCCTCCTTTTCATTCATTTGGGCTTTTTAATAAGGGCTTAATGTAACATCGTGTCTTCGATTAATCACCATCGTCAACTATTCCGCAATCAATCTAATCACTCAATGATAATCTCTTTCAAAATGTGTCTTTTCTCTGTCAAAAAATAACCTTTAGAAAAATTATATCAATATGACTCACAAAATAAAAAATAAAAAACAAAAACTAAAAATGAAATTAAAAGTAGGAGAGCATGAGAGGAAAGAGAGTTACCTAATCGTGATTTGTGAGAGGATGGATTAACTGTAGAGTACCATTTAATCTCTTTCAAAATTTAATAATTTGTATCAATTATAATTTGAGATTATTAAATTTTCCAATCACAAAAAATCTAGGGGTGTGATAACAAAATTATTTCACCCACAAATGCATTATAATAAAAAATGTAAAAAGTGGGTATAAATATATTCTTATATTGGTGGATAAGAATAAAAAATTAACCAATGTTTCATTTTTCTTCTATCATGCAGTCAAAACACAAAGCAGTATATGTGAAGGCTAAAAAAAAATTCAACCCAACTTAGCCATTATTAATCCACAAAAATATTGAGTTAAGTAAATTTTGTCAAGTTAATTCCATTTTTCTTTTCTCATGAAGTCAAAACACATATCATATGTAGAAGTAGTATATGTAAAGGCTAAAAACAAAACAAACAAACAAAAAATTCAACCCAACCTAACTCATCAATCTACAAAAAAATTTAGTTTAGTAAATTTTGTCAAGTTGATTTCATTGTTATTTTCTCATGCAGTCAAAACACATATCATATGCAGAAGTAGTATATGTCAAGGCTAAAAACAAAAACAAAAACAAAAAATCAACCCAACACAAAAATAAATAAATAATGATTTAAGTCAATTTTGTCAAGTTGATGAGTTTGATGCAGTGGAAAAACTAATAACATGAATTCTAAAATTAGTTAGGGTCGGTAACACGTAATCTTTTATATTTGAAGTCATATTTTCAATTTGCATCTTTAATTCATCCACATGTATGTTACTTCTATTTCAAAAAAAAAAATGTATGGAGAAGTAGAGTACCAAAGATGGAGTTGGTAGAACTCCCAGCAACTTGGTTCTTGGCAGCATCACCTATCAAGCGCTCATTGTCAGTGAAGGCAACATAGGAAGGCGTCATTCTGTTGCCCTGCTCGTTGGTTAGTCTCCACACGATCACGTTGCCACACTGCCGTGCATGAGTACGTTGTCTTGAGATCAATAGATTTGATACTGATTGCAGGACCCTCTTCTTCACCAGCTATTCTTATTTCTGATACGAACACCACACACACTTTGTCTCAATTGTCACTGAAAGATGTAGATGTAGAAGAACAGTTAAGTCTTTTTTTTCTTTTCTTTTTTTGATAGGAACGGTTTGTGTTTTTGGTAAGCAGTAGAATTAACATGGTCCTACATGTAGTGTTTTTAGGAACTATCCCCACTTCCTAAAAAGAGTAAAAAAAGCTATCTTCCACTAACCCTGCAGTTACACATTTACCTACTTTTTTGAAAAAACTCTTCCTCTAACTACTAAAACACAACCCCACTTCCTTAAGATTAAGAAACGTTTTAAAGTTTTAACCCACCTCTTTGGCCAAAAAAAGAAAACTAATACTCTAAATTTAGACTTCTTATAATTATTTTCTGATAAGTTACTGCAAGTTTATCCATTTCCAATTGGCAAAATTTATCCATCAAATTCTAATCTCATTATAATTAAATAAATAACCCATATACACCATGCCCATCCAAATTTTCATATATAAAAGTTTTAAATTAATTACATACCCCATTTGTGGGTAACATTGAGTTTTTATTTTTTGAGAGAGGCGGAGGTGGTAAGATTGAATAACTGGTTGACTGTATGTTTTGAATTATAAGTGGGTTTTTTTTTTTTTTTTTTTTTTTTTCTTCAAAAGATGGCTAGTGGGAACTGGGACTGTGGGAAGGTTTTTTTTTTGTAGAATTATTTTTTGATGGGAACGGTGGGTTATTGGAGCTTTTCAATCCTATTTTATAAGTAATATTTTTGTAAGAGTTAAAAAATGTAATTTTATCAAGTTATCTTTTAGTTTTGTTCCTGCTTAAACTTAGGAAAATATGCATATTTTGGAATATAAAAAAAAAATTCAAACAGAAAATTTTTTTTAAATAATAGTATAAATAATGAATATTCGTACAACCTGCCAAAAAAATAATAATAATGGTAAGCGTGACCAAGATAAATTATCGGCAATTCTTGTTACAATTCGATGTTATCCTTGATCAACGTCGCTAAGCATAAGTAAAACCCAAGATATTTTTGATCAACGTCGCTAAGCATAAGTAAAACCCAAGATATTTTTAATGCAAGAGAGAGGAATTCAGGAATTGATAACATGGCGGACCCACTTGATCACGATCACAGCTAATCTTGTCATTGAGTCCACTACGTGTACCCACTTTGAGCCACACAACTTGATGTCGGACCAATAGCTTCAGCCACAAGTTTCTCACCCTTCTGTCCCACCGTTTTGATTCCTCTTAGAGCAATCACACCACGTCATTGATAGTTTTTTAAAATATAAAAAGTGCTCAATTTTATATATTTTAACCCAAAATCTTCCGCATCAGTTTTTGTAAAAATGTCTAAATATGTACAATGATCATTGCAAATAAACAGTAACCATGTATATATACACGGTTACTGTTCACTGTATAAATGATTTTTTTATTCTTTTTTTTTCTTGTCTCTCTTCACCTCACTCTCTTTTCCTTTCTCTCTCCTCTCACGGTTACTGTTCACAGCGTTAAAAAAATAAATATTTTATTTGAATAAATGTGTATAATAAACAAATTGATATAGGTGTTTTGTAAAAATAAGTATGTAAAATAGAAAAAATAGGTTTTACATATGCAAAATAGAAAAATTTTTGCACATACTAATGTGGATGCTTTTATAATTTTTCTTCACAATATAAAAATTCTAAGCTAGCTCAATCTAACTCTATATTTGGTTTGAGGAGAGCAAAGGAAAAGAAAGAAATTAATTTTTTTTTTCGTTGTTTGGTAAGCATGAGAGAAAATAAAATGAGCTAAATTTAATGAAAAATCTATCATTTGAGCCTACTTTTTTCTCTAATTCTTTATTTGTTTTCTCTTCTCTTCCATTTCCTTCCCTCAAATCAAACATAACGAAGTGTATATATATGTGAAATTTCCTCTTTGAAGATTTGAACCCCACCTTACCCCTACCCCATTAGAATTTTGTACTCTTGATAAATTAAAATAAAACATATAATAATGAAATTAATAAATGAAAAATATTAAAGAAATTACAAATTTGTCAAGAAACTTATAACTTAGTTGGTTCACATATTTTGATATTTTCAACTAAGACATTCACGATATAAAATTACTCCATCCCTAATTATCAAATTATCAACATACAGATTTTATTATATAAAATCTACAAATTAATATGTCTATAATTATAATGGGTGAAATTACTATTATTATTACTATTTTGGTTGATATTTTGATTGGTAAACTCCAAGAAAATATTTGAATTACTTTTTTGACGTTGATTGTTCGTTAGTTTAACCTAATAAGTAAATATTTGAATTATTTATTGAAGTTGATGGCCCAGTAATTTTTGAACTCTATATAAGAAAATTTTGTGGTATAACCTATCACACAATTTTCTCACTTTTTTCTAGAATAAAACTTTAGAGAGATATCAATAAACTTTATTTTTGTAATTATTCCTACGGCCGTACGAAATCCAAAAAATTATATGTATGCAAGTAAATGGCCAATTGAGCCCAACAAAGAAAAGAAAAAACCAAAACCAAACCAAAAAACGAAGTGGGGGTCAATAGTACAAGGCAAAATGGCCAAGAATCCTTCTAACGTGAGCCGAAATAACCCATATAGACTCGCTAATGTGCGCCGGGAGGAAACATCTGTGAACACTAGAACCCCAGCAACAATAGCTACTTCAAGTTCTACAATCACCACCGCCACATCACCGATATCTGAATCGGAAGTGTTTTCGGGTCAGCCCGGATCGTCGTCCAGTAGTACTACTACGCACAAGAAGTTTCGGGGCGCTCGGAGTCGGAGCGGCAAATGGGTGTCAGAGATACGCCAGCCACGAAAAGCCACGCGCATTTGGCTCGGCACGTATCCGACGCGGGATATGGCGGCGACGGCGTATGACGTGGCGGCTTTGGCTTTGAGGGGACCCAACACGGTGTTAAACTTCCCGGACTTGATTCTTTGGTATCCGATACCGCTTTCGAAGTCGCCTGTTGACATACGCGCCGCGGCTGCGTGTGCGGCTGAGGCGAGGATGGAAAGATCGTCGGAGAGCAGTAGTGATTATCAGGAAACGACACATCTTAAAAGAACTGGGGAAGAGCACTTCATTGATGAAGAAGAGTTACTGAATATGCCGAGTTTGCTGGTGAATATGGCAGAAGGGATGCTCTTACCTCCGCCTAGGATTCAGTCAAAGTCCTCTTCGGATGAATCTGGCGGTGATGGAAATGGAGATGGAGACGGAGATGGGTTATGGAGTTATGCATATTAACTAAACCCTATAGTCTATGGAAAATCGCTGTATTGTGTATTGTATATATGTTGTTTGTTTTGCTTTGCTTTGATTTTCTTGTTCTTGTTTTGGTTTACTAGCTATCGGACGAGCCTGGGTTTGTAACTATGAACCAGTACAACATTGTCCGTGGTTGTAGCTAGCTAGAAGAATTAGATTGCTTGTGCTGTTAAATAGGATCTTTCTGGGTGGCTGGTTGTGTTGTGTATACTGTATATTTTGGATTTTATGTGAAGGCACTACTTTGATTCTATGTTTTGGTAAAGTCCAAAGAGACTTTTGTTTCCAATGTATTTGGTTCTCTTTTTTCTTCACGAGGTACCATATTTTCTTTATAGGAGGGTATGGCACTTCAAAGAATTTTCGTTAAGAAAAATAATTTACATGATTATCTTTTTGGAGTCCATGGATTCTCAAAGACTTTGTCTTGAGATCTGTACCTCGGCGTTTTCTTTGTCTTCTTCTGATTATATGTTGGCAGCAGTAAGCCTTGCACTCAAAGACCTAAATATTTTAGCAAAGAACATAAAGATATTCAAAAGGGCCTAGTTAACTGAAACACATAAGCGTCTGAATCTTTGAGTTATTATAATCAAAAAGTGTTTTTGTTGCAGATTGTGGGAGGGGAGGAAAAAAAAAAAAAAAAAAAAAAAAAAGGAAGGAAGGGAAGAAACATGCAAAATTTCGAGTTTAATAAGAAAAAAATTTAAATATAAAAAAGCGCGGGAGAAGTTACTCTATTTCTCTTCTTACGTAAGAATGCTTCCCATATTAAGTAGGGTCCATCTTACGTAAGATAAGATAAAAAAGCAGTGCATTAAATGAAAATTTTCACGTAAGAAGAAGGAATTTTTTTTTTTTTTTTTTTTTTAACACCAAGGTTGGATTCATAACATCTATCCAATATCCATTGTAGACACCTATATAACCTCTGGCCAAATTAATTTTTTCATTAGGCTTTATAGATTTATCAGAACTGTGCTAAACAAGAAAAGTTTGCTTCTTTAAGCTAAACCAACGAAGAGTAATTGTGTAAAACTGCAAATATAAAGAACTCCATTGTCGAAGAAATAAAGTGTGCTCGTTTTATGAAAAGTTCCAATTGCTAAGGAAGAAAATATATGTAACTAGGATTACACTTGCTTATAGTTGTTCATGCGTATATCCTATCATACACTTCAACACCACCCCGGGCCAAAAAAAGAAAAGAAAAAAGCAGCAGACTTTCTTGTAGTTATTCAAGCATATGGGTCCAAAAGAAAAAAAAAAGATCCAGTGTTCACATCTACCCCACATAAAAGAAGAAGGTTGGGGGAGTAGTTAAAAAAAAAAAAAAATACAAAAACAAAAACACTTTTTTTTCTCCTTAAAAAGTTCTTAACTTCTTATAATAAAATAAAAAATAAAATAAAAAATCTTAATCCGTGAATGGTTAAATACCTGAACTTTTCGGCCTTCAATGGTCAAAATTCCCAGACAAAAGCAAAAATTGTGCCAAATATCAAGGACCAGCATCTTGAGCAAAATTTGTGCCAAATCTGAGTGACTTTTCTTCTTCTTCTTCTTTTAGAACAAGACTGATTTTTCCAAGTTACTTTATGGCGGGGATTTATATATGACTATCTATCAAAGATATTTTGTACAAGTGGGGATTATTTTAAGTGTTTTTTGGATTGAAGTAAGATCATTTTATGTTACGCAGCGGTCACTCATCTCTATAGAAATTAGTAGAAAGTAGTGTTTTTTTATTGTTATTATTTATTATTTTTTTTGTCACATGTTTGTATATAGTATTTTAATGGAGATAGGAATATTGAGGCAGAGGAGGTCGGTCCGCCGTGGATAATGACTCAGTCTTAGTTTTGCGGTGGTACTGAGAAGGGAGGCGGGTTTGTGTGGTGGCATGGTTCACTCCGGTGGCGGTGGAGTGTCAGGGTGGTTATTGGGGAGTACTTTGTGGGTGGGTTTGGGTTTGGCTTTTTTTTTTTTTTTTTTTTTTTTTTTTTTTTTTTTTGAGAAGGGTTTTACTTGGTTGAGATTATTTGCAACTTTTTTCTTTTCTTTGTAATATTAAAAAGCTGCCCACCTGTCTAAGTTTAGGGCAGTTGTAGTGCTCGTGGCTCTATTCTCACCATGTTTCACTCTTTTCTTCTTCTTCTTTTTGTTTTATTTTTTTTAATAAGAGAAAAACTCTCTATTAATTTTTCTTTCTTCTTTAAAGATTAAAGATTAAAATATGACATTGATCAAAAATTCGAAGATCAAAATATATATTTTTTAATTTAATAAACACATTTCTTATCTGAAACTTATAATAAAATATTATTAGAGGAAGATTAAAAAAAAAAACTATCCATACATTATTTATCCTCACTTTCTAACACATAATTTAAAAGAAAGAAAAAAAAAGTGAAGTTTAGTTCAAAATTAAATTTACCCATGTACTTCGTGTATAATTCTCTTACCCATAGTTTTTTTTTTTATTTTTTTTTTATATGACAATGTTTAACTACAAAACTGGTTGTAGATTAAGGTTACAACCTTACTCAATAACTTTTTATTGAAGGTGAATTTTAACAAATCTACCATTAGATTACATTTTCTTCTTATATACTTCATTCTTGCAAAATTTCTAAAAAATTAAAGATCAATAGCTTTATCATCAATAAGTTGTTTAAATTGCAAATTTTTGTAATTTAAAATTATACATAACATATTATTTTATAAATTATATAGTAAATAATATCTGATTGGTACAAAATTTGACACGTGTATTAAGAACATAAAGAACATACAATCCAACGGTTAGATTTTCGAAATATATAGTAATGCTAATGATATTAAGTAAAGTTGTAGTCTTAGGTTACAACTAATTTTGTTACTAAATTTTGTCCTTTTTTTTTTCTTTTCATTTTATCAAAATGTTTAAAAGGAAAAAAGAAACAAAAAGAAACTATTATTATAAACTTGTAATGGTTTTCATGACTTTACTAAGATAATAAGCTATTATTATTGACTACTGATTATAAAAAAAATATTATTGATTTTCATATGAACTTACCATTAACATATTTTTATTGTTTTCCAATGATATTATTCCTTTTTTTTTTTTTTTCGTTGGATTTGTGAGAAGTTGTGTATGCCATAATTATGTCAGTGTTTCTATTTCCCTTTACCCTAACTAGGTTCGAGTCACACATTTTCTACACCATTATATTTAAATAAATCTAACGGTCAAAAAAATAAAGTAATTAATGTTGATTACCATCTCATTTATTGTCCATTATTTATGAATTTCCATATTTGTTTCTACTCCCAAAATGTGCTTACATTCTCTCTCTTCTCTCCTGGGTTTGTATCTTTGAATTGCTTGCCTAGCTCCCATGTACAATCTAAATTAGTAAAAAACTAAGGACAATGGCAAGATTTTTTTTTTTTTTTTTTTTTAATCAAACAATTGCAAGATATTATTTAATAATATCAAGTATCAAGCATCTATATGGAAATATTTTTTCAACCGTTTGGGACTTTGATATGACCCAATACTATCAAATATCAAGAATATTATCCAATAAAATCATAGTGCTGATTGGCGGCCAAATTTGGGAACTTTGGGTATGATCAATGATGAAGCGTAAGTTCGTCAGTCAGAGTTGGGCAAATGGAGCCAATCCCTAGCCTGTGTGAATATATCTGATGAAGCGTAAGTTCGTCAGTCAGAGTGGGCAAATAGAGCCAATCCCCGACCTGTGTGAATGTATCCTCAAAGGTGGTCACCGGTGTGGTGCCTACCACAACGCCTCCGATGCCAAAGTCAGTATAAGGGAGCTCTTCTTTATAAGTTAAAACAGAATAGTAGAATAACAGTAAATATCGTCTGAGTATCTTTCATACCTTGTGTGGATATTGTGAGGGCCTTATATATGTTTTTACAGCTTCTAGCCGTTGGGGTAATTATGGTGGTCTTAATGTCCCTCTTGGTAACATTTTATGCAGTGTAATGTGGCTTCAATGTGCTCCAATGGTTCATACAGCTGGCTCTGTAACCGCTGCAGGCATAATTGGCCGCATTGAATGGCCTGGTTCCCTTCGTCAATGATGTGGGTATTTTTTTAGCTCATCGGAGTTCTTCCTCGTCTGTATCACTGAGATCGTCTATGGGAGACGAGTTCGTCGGCTCTGTCAGCTGCCCCCCGATTCTGTGTCGTCGTGACGTGTTATGACGACCATAGAATATGAAAGGTTATAGGCTGTAAAAGACTCTTGGGGTTTCGCTCTGTATTAAATGCATAGTGGTGGTGCCTCATAGGTTAGGGCCTACGTGGCACGTTCTGACCGGTGGAGTTAATGCTCCAACTTGTGGGACTATTAGGTTTCCTGCTGGTTTTCAGTTTTTTGAGCCTTGGTTTCAAACTTCTCCCCTTCTCATTTTTTCTTTTCACTTTTCTCAAAAACTTCCAATCATTGTTCTAAGCATTTTCTTCGCTAACCTCACTTTGCAAGTCTTCTCCAAACTGGTGTGCTGTGTGGTGGTGCTCCCCTTATTCGCCATTTTTAAGGTGCGTTTCTTCTCTTTTTCCTGTTTCGTCTTTCCCTTCTTTTCTTTTTTATTTTTTATTTTTTATTTTTTTTATTACGATATAGTTTCTAATTTCTTTCTTCTTCTCCTTTTGTTTGTCTTTGATTTCTTAGGGGTTTAGCTTGTAGTGTTTCCCTTCGTGTTTTTTCTGGATTTCCATGGTTAGTAGTTCTGAGGTTAGGATAATTTGCCCATCAATTTCCTTCTTTTTCACATGCTTAGGGGGGTCTATAGGCGCTTTCCCACATCTTGAGGATTTCATTTTTGAGGGTAATTGTTTAAGCATTGCATTGGCCGACCTCTTGTCTCTGCTTCGTCAATCAATTGATTGGTTTGAGAGTCGGGTAAGAGAGCAGGGGATAATGTCTGAGGTTAGGTCTAGCGAACTCGAGACTGGGTTATCGTCTAGTGGTGACCCAGTGGTGGGGGATACCGCCGTCTCTACCCCACGGGAAGTTAGGGCTTTTTACGCCCTTAAGGAGGAGTGTGGATTGGATGCTGAGGGTTGAGGTTTCCTGTCCATCCTTTCTTCATGGAGCTGCTAAACCGTTTTGGTATTGCTCCTGGGTAGCTTATGCCCAACTTGTGGAGGATATTAGTCAATTGTATGGGAATATGGCTGGCCGCTAATGACGGTCATATGCTCAAGATTGATGAGCTTGTCTATTTGTATCGCTTAAAAGCATCTAAGCAGCACGGGTACTATGATTGGTGCCTTGGGAAAGGAGAACTAGGATCATTAAGGGTTTACCGACATCTTTCAGGTATTGGAAGTCCAGGTTTTTCTTTGTGTCTGGGGACGATTTTAAGACTCACTTTGGCGAGGTTTAGGGTGATCTCCCGAGGTTGCATTGTCGGTGGGGAATCCCGACCTTAGGTGTGTCAATATTTCTTCTCGTCATTTAAGTCTTGTTGCGTTTATCGTTATTGCTACTGATTCTTTTACTTCTTGTTTTGCACAGTTAAAAGACGGCCAAACTTAAAAGCAAGTATAAGGAGCGAGTACAGAAGGTGATCAAATACGCACAAACGATTGAGAGTATCACAACTTGTTCCCAAACTAAAATTTTTGACGCCCCTCCCTACTAGCTTGAGTGGAACAAAAAAGTCCGACAAAGTCAGACTATTCAAATTGTTTAGACTTGTTAATTTAAAATATATTATTATTATTATTATTATTATCGGCTTAAAAAATTCAAATTTATATCGTCAAATTAATATCCTACTACACTGCAGTAGGATATTAATTTGACGATAATGAAACAAAAATAAATTAGAAGGAATTTTTGGTAAGAGAGTGTTGGGTAGAAGAGTTTGAATAATGTTGTTTATATATTTTTAATATACATGTGAGTAAAAAAATGTGTATTAGGGTGTTTAAAATAATTTAAAAGTTGCTTGAAATGGCCTACCAAACAGGCTAGTTTATTAGCGTTTTAAGTTTTATGCGTGTCAAGCAAGCAGCTTTGAATGTTCTGCTTTGCTGGCTCTTCATACAAAACACATGATGAGAATAGTATAGAGTGACGGAAGTAATGATGTATATTTGGCAAGACAGTTGACTGTCTTCTCCCCAAACAGGACGACAGCTGAAGATATTTTAGGACAAAATTGAAATATAAATAAAGAAAATTAATTGATTGTTCTCGATCCAAAAGAGGACAAATGTTATGCGGACAAATGTTAAGGGTGTGTTTGGATACCGTTTATTTATTAAAAATTAAAATTTATTACTGAAAATACTATAGCAAAATAATTTTTAAAAATATGAATAATGCTATAGGACCCAAATTTACTTAGAAATTTACGTTTTGCTAATTTTGGTGGTTTGTGAATAGAGGAATGATATGTCTACAACATTTCTACAACATTTTTACAACAAATCCTAAATAGCAGGTTGTTACTGGTTGTTATTGTTGGAGCAAAAAAGTAATCTTAGTGTTTAATTCAAATTTGAACCAATAACAACTAACCACCTATGATTTGTTGTAAAATTGTTGTAGACGTAGCATTTCTCTTGTGAATAATACTCATAAGACCTACTAAAAAAACACAAAATACACAAATTGAATAAAACGCCCTATCCAAACTCACGCTAAAGATAACCAAATCTATTTTTAGCAAAACAAAAAAAGAAAAAAAATTTAAAAAGAAAAAGAAAAAGCCAAATGTAGACCATGATAACAAAAGTTAAAAATGGGTGACAATATGGGTGGGATGATTAGCAAAAGTTAAAAATGTTTCTAAAATACTGCAACGGTCATGTCCATGATAACCAGTGACAATGGATAAGTGAAAGAGAAAGCATACCTACCTTTTCTATTCAACGTGGATTTTACGTGGAGTTCACACATTTTAGCAGCTCAAAGACTAAAAACACACGCTACAACAATGTTGTTAAAACTAAAACATTTTGCCGCATTGCTACATTGGGCTATTATCTCTAGCAGTTCACTATAGTTGAGAGTTACGTGTTAAAAACAATTTTTTATTCACACACGCTCACTCCCACGCATGTAACTTCTTTCAACCCTATTTCGCTATCTCTCTTTCACTAACATCTTTTTTTTCCTAACCTCTCCTCTCTTCTCTCTCCTCTCTCACTTCTCACTTCTCTCTTTCTCGTGCCTTTGTTTGTTCTTGGTGGTTCAACGGTTGTGGTCCAACGGTTTATGGGTATAATTTGGTGGGTGCGGTCATGAGGCACAGTGGTGATGTGGGTCTGATTTGGTGGGTCTCGGTGCTAGTGGGTTTTGGTTGTTTTCTATCGGTGGTGCTGGTTTTGTCTCGATGGTGTCTCAGAGGTTTGGGTCTATTTTGGTGGGTTTCAGTGGGTCTTGAGCACAAAAATCAACAATGATTGTAATGGTGGATTTCTTGGTGGATTGTTTAGGTTTTTTTTGGGAGGTGACTTGTGATTATAATGGTGATTGTTGTGGTTGGCTGTGTTGCTCTATTTTAATGGGTTTTGTGGTGGGTTCTTGATCATGGTGGTTGTGGCTGTAGTTTTGTTTTAGGTTATTTTGTTTTGCGATGGGTTGTGGCTGCCACAGTGGTGGTGGTGGTGGTGAACGTGGTTGTGGTGGCTGGTTGCTATGAATTTTTGTGGGGAAGTTTTATTTTATTTTAATAAGTTGTTTATTTATATTATTTTAATAGGATGAATGTCAAAATAGAATCTTTGATATTGGATGTGAATTATTAAAATAAATAAAGTTACTTTTTAAATCGCTAAAAGCTATATTTTTTTACCTTTGATGTGCTCCGTTAAGATTCTCACTGTCAGCTTTTAAGAATGTGTTACATTATTTTTATTTATTTATTTATTTTTTTGATATTAGTGTTAGTTTTATTCCGTGTCAATTTAATTGTAATTTCATGCTTAATTCTTTTTATTTGCGAGCTACTTTTGTAATCAGGTTAGGTATGAGTGTCCAATATACAGTTGCTAGAATTGAGAATTTACAGGACATTGGCACCCGCGAAATAGACAAGTGACACTTCTAAAAATTTGTTATACTTCTATTTTTTTATTTTTTATTTTTTATTTTTTTATAGGAATTTGTTATACTTTTACACTGTGTTCGTTTGGAGTGAAAATAGGGAGGATGGAAAATAGAGAGAAGAAAATAGGGTGGAAAATACTATTTTCCACTGTTCGTTTGGGGAAGGAAAATAGGAAAGATGGAAAACCAAGAGAAAGTTTTCTCTCCCAGGCCAAATTTTTTTTCCTCCCAAATCGGAAGGAAAACTTAGGTTGAAAAGTGCTACAGCAGCACTTTGTCTAAAATACCCTTTTTCAACTTTTTTTTTTTTTTTTCTGACCTGGACGTTCTTTTCTTCTTTCTTTCTTTTTTTTTTTTTTTCTTTTTTTTTTTTCTTTTTTTTTTTCTTTCTTTTTCTTTTCACGTTACCTGAACATTCTTTTCTTTTTTTTTTTTTTTTTTCTACGTAACTGAACATTCTTCTTCTTTCTTTTCTTTTCTTTTTTTTTTTTAATGTGACCTGAACCTTTTTTTTTTCTTTTCAACGTGAGTGAACGTTTTTTTTTTTTTTCAACGTAACTGAACGTTCTTTCTTTCTTTCTTTTTTTTCAATGTGACTTGATCTAATTTTTACACTATAATAATAAAAATAATAATATAAGTTTATATATATGATGTGATAAATTTTATATTATTTAATGAGTACAAATAAATATATTTCTTACATATTATGTAACAAGGGTATAATAGTTAATTTATATAAATTACATTTTTCATCCTTCCCTTTTTCTCTCCAACCAAACAAAAGAGTTTTCCACCCTCCCACTTTTCCTCTCTTTCAACCGAACACACAAGAGAGAAAACTAAATATTTTCCATCCTCCCACTTTTCCATCCTCCCACAATTTTCCATCCTCTCACTTTTCCACTCCTCTAACCGAACAGACCCTTAGATTTGTGAGATACACACCAATTCGCACTCGCAAATTTTTCGACCATCATAAATAAAAAAATAAAAATAAAAAATAAAAAAGTTATTCAGATCATTTACTACCAGCCCCTTCCTGTGAGAAAATGAGCTTGATCATTTATTTCAGGCTCACAAGTCTAATACATTACACAAAAGGCTCTATTTATAGAGCATAGCTTAGACTAAATCCAGAACCTTCTAGAAGCCTAGAAGCTTCTGCTCTAACAGAAATCTAACAAACTAATAAAAAACTTATAACAAGATATTTTGGGTTTGTTACAGCTGTCACCTAAGCTAAAAATATCTGGAATGGAAATTATGGAAGCTAAGCTCGGGGAGGAGAAGAACAGAGCAATTTTGCAACAAACCCCAAACTCAGTGAAGAAATATGAAACGGTGTCATTAGGGCCTGTATAAAAGTGTTGTTTAAACAGCAGTTTTCGTTATTTAAACAACACAACATGTATTTCTACAACACTTTTTCGCTCATACATATTTTCACAACACTTAAACAACGTTACTAGAACAACATTATCAAACGAGCCAAGCTTTCAATAGAAACAACATCATATCTCTTGTGATTATAAACTCAAATCATTAAAGCCCAAAATGATGTCGTTTGTCATTAAAATAAATGTCACCGTTTTGGCTCTTAATGTTACCATTGGAATCAGAAACTAGCCGTTGTCTTTGTCTTCTTTAGCTACTTCTTGAGGAGATACTGATTTCCTCTATCATTTCCCACTATAAATACCTATCATTTCGCATGAACCCTAAGCACCCACCTAAGAGTTGAGATAATTGTATCCATGGTTAAGAGAGCCAAACACCATCAATTCTCTACACTCTTCCATCTCACCATAGCCAAACTGTGAGAGCAGATTATCTCAATCACAATCATCACCATCCATTGAGTTTTGTGGACGAATTGGATTGCTGAGAGCCTGGGAACCATTGGAGCTTGCCAATTTCAACCATGGTGGCTTGAAGGTTTTAATTAGAAAAATTCTCATAAAGAAATTATATATATATATATATATATATATATTTGTGGAACAAATATATTTTTTAAACCTATAATTTAGAAAAATGTAGTTTTAAAAGAACAATTTAAATCTTAAGATTTCAAAGATTAATATATTAAATTGCAATTCATTTAAGTATAAATGAATTGTGTATGGACTTATAAAAATAAAAATGAAAAAACTCCAGAGTTTTATCTGTCATTTTTTAAACCATATGGTTTAATATGTTACACTGCTAAATTATATAGTATATTTGAAATGCCTTTTTTTTTTAATTGTATCATTACGAACATGAGAGAATTAATGTCATTTGTTGTGAATCCTAATTAGCTTAATTAGTAAAATATCTTATTGTTGAATAAGAGATTTCGGGAACGATTCTCGCTTACACTAAAAATTGGTTAATATTTTAGTCAGATAACAAAATCAATCAATATAGAATGAACATTATAAGATGAAATCTTATGATGTGTATCAAAAAAGAGGATGTAATTTGTCAAGGACCGACAAGTAAAGCAAAGCTTGTATACTCATTCCACACAACTGACACAACCCCACCCATCGAAGTGCCTTTCACTGCTTTTACTTAGTTTTATTATAGGTAAACAATAGTCCTCGTATGAGTCGTATCAATCATGCATCATCCGTGTAACAGTGAATTCATAAACTTAGATTTAATTAGTTTACATATTGATCTCCAGTTTTGTATAAGAGAGGAGAAAGATATGATTTAATCTAGAGGTTTTGTTGAAGATTTTGACAAGAGAACTAGGGGTCCCAGATTTATTCTTTCATTTATTACTTGCAAATTCATTTCAAACAGTAGATATATATTCTCAAATCTCAACAATTGAGATTCAAATCATGTGTGTTGAGGTTCATTTCTATTCTTGTGAGTTTTTATACCTTTGGATATTTGGACTCGGATTTATATTTTTTTATTCCAAAGACTTTATTATCAAGGTCATGCTTTTCGGCCGGTGAGGCATATTTGTTCCGGACTCGATTCTTGTTATAATTATTGTAATTATAATATTATTATATTATATAACTAGGTGGCGGGTTCATCATTTTTTGTCTTCATCTACTTTGGTTAAGACTTAACTGTCCATTTGAGAACAATTCATCTGGTTTTTTGTTGAAAATATACTAAAATATATTTGTACATTAAAGAATGTGGTCTCCTGGGTCTTCAAGCCCATTAGCTTGGGCCCAGGAATGATGAATACCAACTCAGCCATCCAACCTAAATCAATAATCCTAGAGCATCCACAGCATGTGTGGCAAATGTGCCAAATGCTAAATATTTGGCACATTTGCCACACCAAACACAAAAATGGAGCATTATGAGATGTGCCAAATCTCAAAAATTATACAACATGTCTACAGTACCGTTGCAAATTTGCAACGGTATAGACAGATGTTGCAAAAATAAAAATTGTTTTATATTCTCTTTTCTCTCTGCTCACTCTTCATTTTTTCTCCTCTTCTCTCTCACTCTCCGGTTCCCTCTCTCTTCAACCAGTCCGGGATGTTCACCGGCAGCAACGACGGCGTAGTTCCGACGACGATCTCACCCACGATCTCACCCCGAGGCCGCCGTCGATTTGGGTTGATCTGATGGTGGTGGTGGGTTGATCTGATCATGCTTCGACGACGACGATCTCACCCATGATCTCACTCTGACGGCGTAGCCCAGATGATTTTTTTTTTTTTTTTTTGGGTGCAATTTGGGTTGATCTGATGGTGGTGGTGGGCTGTGGGCTATGGGTGGTGGCAGTGGCAGTGGCAGTGGTGGTGGGCTTTGGGGGTGATGGCCGGTGGTGGCTATTGGTGTTGTTGATTATAATGGGGAGGGGATAATATATTATTTTAATGTGTAGTAAATATTATTTTAATGTATAGAATTGAATGATAAAATATCTAATAAATGAGATGTTGTAAAATGATGTGGTAAAATAATAAAGTAGGTCTTTGGTGTGGCAAAATGGCATTTTTTTTTGTAACATCTGCTGTGGATGCTCTAAGAAGCAATAGTGAAGCTGTAAAATATTATAATTTTTTTTAGGGATTAGGTTAAATATATCAATAATTTTTAATAAACAAAATAAAACACACACACACTTATATATAAGAAAATTTCCTTTTATATAATTCAAGACAAATATTGCTTTTATTAAGCCATTTATAACAATCCTTTAAATTATATTAATTAAAATTAATATTCTTTAATTATTTTAAATAAAGGGTTTTTTTCTTTTGTTAAATAAATTTTACACATTAGAGCATAATAATAGTTTTAAAAATATAAAATGTATACAAATCAATCAATTTCATACATATATGCCTTAACATATATTTTGTAATATAGGAGAAATATAAGAATAACAATACTAAATAAAAACTTTTCTTTCTGTTATGGATGACAAAGTATGACATATCCCAAACTTTTATTAACCATAAAAAATGTTGTATCTTTTCTTCTAATGAAAAAAAAAAAAAAACCATACCTTTTTTTTTTTTAATTGCCATCCATGGATTCATATATCCCCATTCCTAATTCTCTATACTCAAAATGAAAAAAATAGTTTTTTTTAAAAAAAAAATAAATAGATTTTATTAAAGTAATTTACTAATATATTTTTGGAAGCATGTATTTTCAATGATCCTAAAGTTACTCTACTCTACTCAGAGTCTAGGAAGCACGGGTCCGCTAATTGCGCCAGTGCACCCGAGTTGGATACTCATGAACGCGTCATGCGGCCGTGGATGCGGCTGCACTCGCACCCGTGGCTGAATTTTTTTTTTTTTTTTTCATTTCCGATTTGGCTCAATACGATCTAATTCAGTCCGAAACAGGCCCCGAATTGGTCCGATTCAGTTCGAAACAGGCCCTAAATTGGTCCAATTTGGTCCGAAATAGGCCGAAACAGGCCTCGAATTAGTCAAAAAATTTTTTTTAAACCCTGAAATGCATCGGAGGAAGAAGAGAACAAAAGAAAAAGAAAAATAAGAACAAGACTAGAATAAAAGCTTGAAACGCACTTGAAGTTTGAAGCCACCGCCTTTCCACGATACAGAGGCAGTAGAGAAACTAAGTCTCCGTTTGACCAGCGCGTTTGCGTCTGGCGTTACGTTTTCAGCTCTTTTTTTTTTTTTTTTTTTTTTTTCACACGCATTTTAAGCTTTTCCCAACCGTTTTTTACTGTGCAGCACTGTAGCGGCTACTGTTCAATGAACAGTAGCCACAATAATTGACTTTTCAACCCAAATTTTACTGTTCACGGACCCACAATTTTCACTTTTCAGCAACTGTTTCATTAAAAATGGGTCCCACGGTACTATTCACACATTTAAAAATTATTTTGCTACAGTGTTTTCAGTTTTCAATTTTCAGTTTTCAGTTATATCCAAACGGACCCTAAGAAAAGAAAAAGAAAGAATAGAAATAATGACGGAATGGGCATGTGAGAAAGAGTGGGTAGGTGAGAAAGAGTGGATGTGACTGAGTGGTTCACGTGGATAGGTTTGAGAATTGGGAAAAGTGAATTTCAAGAAGTTTCCTAGTTTCTAATTACTCAAAATGTTGATTTTATTTACAAAAATGCCATTAATGATTTCTTTTTTTTTTTTAATTTCAAAAAACCATATAATCTCTTTTATTATGATTTTCTTTTTAAACTATATTAAACTCATTAATTTACTTGACTTTATAATAGCCATTAGTAAGAATATTATTCTATTAATTATTAAATAATAAAACTAATATAGTAGTAATATGTATTCACTTTATTATCTACTATTACTCTTAAATTGATATATATTTACCATTATATGAAAAAATGCTTAGCAATATATAGAAAATATAAATAAAAATATTTGTAATAATTAATTAATAAACGTATTCCGCTACACTCATGTTCTACTTTTTCAAAAATTGCCATGTTGCTACACCGCACCCGCACTCAAACCCGAATCCGCACCCAGGCTTCCTAGCTCAGAGTTTATCCTAACTTTGTCGTTGAAGTATGTTACGAGCTGAAATGGTATTGCGTGGGACAATCCAAAATGGCAACAGTTGTATAAGATTAAAATTGTCTCTAAACAAACATGGAGTTTGATTCACAGTACACACTCTTTGTTCTATAGGGTCTACAAATCAAGGCATTTCCCCAATTGTTCTTTTATGGATGCAGAGCTTGGTAATAACCCATCATATGTTTGGAAAAGTTTTTTTGCAACAAGATATATCATCACTAAAGGGTCAATGTGGAGGGTGTGGGATGGTCGGTATATTGAAGTATTGACCCACAAGTGGCTGCCACATAAACCTGTTTTCTTGGGGGAGAATCGGCCTAGCCTGCATGTGAGCGATTAGATTGATGGTATTACAATGCAGTGGGACAGAGAAAAGGTTTTTGACCTCTTTGTTAATCAGACTCCAATGGAAATATTGGCAATTCCATTGTCTTGGACTAATTCAGGAGACACTCTAGTATGGAAGGAAAATTTTGCAAACATTTTTACAATGAAGACTACATACCAAGTTGCTCTACACTTTAAGGAGAGATCACAAATCAAGCACTCAAGAGCAAGTTCTGATCGAGCCACCTGGAAAAAGATTTGGGCTCTAAATGGTCCACCCAAGGTTCGTATGTTTGTGTGGAGTGCTTGCTACAATATTATGCCTACGAGAGAAAATTTGCATCTGAAGAAGGTTAAGGTCGACCCATGGTGTGAGATATGCTGTTAGAAACTAGAGTCTGCTGGCCATCTTCTATGGTAATGTCCTTTAGCAAGAAACGTATAGGTGCTTTGTCGAGTATAGGTGCTTTGTCGAGATAAAATTAAAAAATGTCCCAATGATGCCAAGGAGTTTTTTGCTCTATTCCGAATGCTTGTAGATCGGCTTCCACAGCTGGAGTTGGATAGATGGATAGATGGACGATGACATCCTGGGCATTATGGAATGCTAGAAATAAATATTACTTTGGAAAGGGCAATTACAAAGGTCCCAAAAAATATATGTAGAAAGAAAAGAAGAATATAAATGAAAAGCAAGTTTCATGAACAACCCAAAATCTTGTTTTGTGCCATTTGCTATTAGGTGTATTAATCAATCGCATTGTAATTGATTTGAGAATAGTGAAATTGATTCAGAGTTTGTTCTATAGTTTTTCCATTCAAGAAGAAAGGGTTTTCCACGTAAATACTTATGTTCTTGTATGATTGCTATTTGGGATTGATAATATTGGTGATAATATTATTCAGGACCCAACAAAAAGGAAGGTGAAGATTAAACAAATTCTATCTGGTAGAGTATCCTAAGAACTCTAGAGAATCTTGATCCTTAAAGGACCACAAGAGTACTAAAAAAAAGGATAAACAAGTGTGAACATTGTACATATTGTTTCCACTATCTAGAAATCAATGTTTTCTTCCAATGTTGTTTATGGTTGAAAATTCCACTACCTAGAACTAGAATATTTATAAGTTTTCATTACTCACCACCTGATCTCTTGTGAAACACATGGTTTTGTTAAATATTTTTTATAGCTTACACTTTAAAATTTGGTTAATTAATTAATTTTTAAAAAAAATTTTTTTTTTTTGTTGATTGTTCATGCTCACCTCTTGTGATTGGTTGCCAAAGGCCTTATAGCTGAATTGGCATCTCTCCATGCACAAAGTGCTTGGGAGTCAGGAAAGGGTTCGAGATACGGGGTTAGCAACATGTTATAAATTATTTCTCAAAAAAAAAAAAAAAAAAAAAAAAAAAAAAAACCTCTTGTGATTGGTTAAATGAAGGGTAATTTGTATTGTTAAAGATTCAGCCAATAGCATAGTTCATGAGAATAATTAAACAGTCTCTCACCCTTCATCTTGTGTGTGTCATGATTTAGGGATTTGAGATCCAAATTCAGTATTTCAGATTTAGATGGACTGGGTTTGTTTTTAGTTTTTAATTAAAATATGCTATAATATTTCAAATTTATTACTTCTGCTCCATATTAATTTCTCTTTATTATTAAGTTAAGAAACGCTAATTGGTTTTTGATAGAGGCGGGAATTGAAATTCAGATCTCTTATACGATAACGAAAGACTTAATATATTTTTAAAAAAATAAAGGCCATGTGGCAATCCACATGATAGCAATATTAATATTTAAATGTCACGTTAGTTTTTTTCATCCAACTTAATGGTAGAGACAATTTTAATACAATATTAAAAGGTTAGGGACTAAATTAACACATTTTAAATATTAAAAATTGAATTGACACAATAGAGCATTAGCATCAAGTGGCAGGTTGACTGCATAGCCCTAGATATATTCGTATAATAGTGATTCTAGCAAGTTTATCATTTTTAAAGAAAAGGGTTTTACTAATTAGTAAACAATTTTAGGAAACTTTTTACAGGAAAATGAAAATGTAATAAACAATTTAAAAAATATATATGATTTTGTCCCCCCTCATTCCCTGCTATACTTTTGTATACATATGTATAATTAGTATTTATTTTATTTTGCTTCTAAAATAAAAAAGTATTTATTTTATTTTAAAAGAAAGTCTAAAATATACCTTAATTAAATAGGATAGCAATAATTTTTTGGGAGATAATTACAATATACTACTAATCTCGCTACTCAGCCATTTCTCCCTAAACTTCAAGCACTTTGTGCATGAAAATGTGCCAATTTAATATGATTACAAACCTATTAGAGATAATAGTATATATCATTAACTTTAATTAGCTGATCATTCATAAATTATGATGAACACATTGTTATTGTAACAACTTTTACAAAGAAAATAAACGGAAATCAAATATCCAAAAAAAGTCATTTTTGCTCCTTCCTCATTAAAAAATTTTCTCTAGCATACTTTGGAGTTTGGAATTAATTGTGGAGGGTTTCTTCTTCATCCTCACAAAATTTGAGCATTAAATAGTCACAAACAGCACCACAAAGCTCCGTTGTTCTACATTTAGGATTTTGGGCAAAAAATTAGAACACAATCACAGTCACAGAGGGTTTCTTTCATCCTCTCTCTCTCTTTCATTTCTAAATCTCCAACTATTAGACTCACTTGTTAGTTAGTCTGCTTTGCTTTTTATTTTTGGGTCATGTTAACGAGTGCCGTAGGGCATTGGTTATCAATCCAATTAAAGAAAGTTTTTATGGAAAAAGAAAAAAAAAACAATTAATGTTTTGACAGTTTTTTCATTTTCCATAAAAGTGATGTCAAAACTTTCTTAAAATAGATTCTTAACTAGTGCCCAAACGGCACTCGTTAACATTTCCCTTTTATTTTTTCACGTGTCCACGTCTTAACGCGTCCAATTGAAATGGACACTGCATACTGGATAGAACTCGTGTCCTTTACTTCTTTGTCCAGTCCGCCAATTTATTAAGATAAGTTTTTTTTTACTGATTTGAGATTACAATATGCTTTAAGTCGCGGTGGGTTGGCAGAGCTGCACTTCAAGTTGTCTTCCAAAGCAAAGATATACTGTAACTCCCCAACTTACACTTCAATTTAGATTATAGTTTGCTACAAGACCTACAAGTGGGACCCTAGGAATGATTTTTCTTACCTTCGTTAGTAGTCATTAAATTAATTAATCTATTATATGATATATGAATATAATAAACTATTATTAGAACTGATACAAATATATTTTGTCTAATATTTTTAGCAATTTTTAAATCTCAGACATTATTATACTTAATAGATTGTTTATAGTAAAAGGAAAATTATTTAGAATTTCACTCCTAATTCGATACTTGATAATGCTCTTTTTTTTTTGAAACATTGATAATGCTCTCTTAAAGAGTAATAATTACAGTTTTGAATAAAAATATTTGACTTTTAATATTATTACTTGTTTTTTTATATATCTAGTGATAGTTTTTTATTTTCTTGATGGGATATTTAGTGCTAGTTGATTACACGTAAGTTTGAAATATTACTCCAATCGGTTTCAAAGAAAAAAAATATTACTCCAATCTTTTTGTCAATCTTAGTGATAGTTGATTACACACATAAGCTTAAAATATTAAAAAATCTTTTGTGAGTTACAGTTAACTCAACTGATAAAATCTCTAATGGTTGAATAAGAGGTTTGGGATTCAATCTCCACATACACAAAAAAATCGATTGGTGTCTTAATTTAATGATAAAGAGTTGACATTAGGAGCGAACGTCATAAGTTGAAACTCTTTAAAAAAAAAAATTAAATCTTTTTGTTAACTTGTCACATGATTGTTTATTTTTAATATATACACCTTTTGTTCCGTCAAAAAATAAATAAATAAATACACCTTTTGTAGCACATGTTTACAATACTATTTTAATTATTATACTAAGCATGGACGTAGTAGTATAGAACTATAGATAAAAAAAATTTTAATCCTCATTTTTTTTTATTCGGCCACCTAAAGACAAATTCTTGGTTTTGCCATTTCTTAGAAGCTTGAACCCTGACTTTTACCCCCCACTCCATAAGAGTTTTGTATTTGTAGAATGACCATCACGCCAAGAGTACGCAGTGGTATTTTCACCATAAGGGCACACTGCCAGTTTCAATAATATGCAAACCATACTCATCTACTAAAGAACACCCCCACTAGGCTACCATAGTCAAACCTCCCATTTTGACAAAAAACACCGTACATGAAATTTTAATCCACGTGGCCATATAGCGATATAGCGATTACGTATGAAATTTTAATTGAATATAAGGGCACACTGCCATTTTCAATTTCAATAATGTGCAAACCATACTCATCTACTAAAGAACACCCCCACCAAGCCACCATTGTCAAACCTCCCATTTTGGCAAAAAACACCGTACAAGAAATTTTAATTCACATGGCCATATAGCCATATAGCGATTAAGTATGAAATTTTAATTGAATAATTCTTACCGTAGTACCAAAACCAATATTGTTTGTTTCTCTATATTAAACCTGAAAGCTCGAAAATGTGTTGAAAACACACGAGCGGTTTAGACCCCTAAATTAAAATTACGGCTTGGTTGATTTTACACTAACTTAATGATAAGTGCGGAATAGTGTAAACACAAGCGTATAAGCAATACAACTACTCTAATCCATATTTAAAGCAACTCAGCAGTAAAAATGAAATGAACAAGAGTAGGGAAGAAGGATGCAAACACAGATAACACCGAGACGTGTTATCGAAGAGGAAATCGAAGAACTCGGCGAAAAACCTCTCCGCCGCCCTCCAAGCGGAAATCGATCCACTAGACAATCAGTTGGGATACATGGATTAGCAAAAGACCCTCCAAGCCTAGTCTACCCGATGTACCTAAGCCCTCCAAGCTCCTACTCCAACAAGGCTTCTCGGAACCGTGTCTTGTCTTAGTTATCCGGATCCCACAACAAGCTCCATGTTGCATCTGCCATTCAAGGCTCCTTCCAATGCTTCCCAGCAGCACCAAAACGTCACTCAGCACTCTCAAAGGTGTGGTAAGTGTTTGGGCTATCAACCTCTCAAAGATATGGATAATGGAGAGGGAAGGGTTGAGGAGATACCACAAGCAATTGTATAGAGAAAGATGGGAAAGACAATCTCTAATTACCAATGTGTTTGGCTAGGGTTTTCTCTCTGAAGCATTCCTCAACAATTGTGGGTAATGATGGTATATATAGGATAGGTGCAAAAGGTGTGACTCAAAAGGTACAGGCTGGCAGAACAGCTTGCCTCGTGGGTGTCTCGCGGGAAGGCCTTACCCGCGAGATACTCGCGAGACACAGTTGTCTCCACCTGGCCTGACTCTTCGCATTCCAGCATGTGCCTGGCACATGATTCACTTCGCGAGATGCTAGGTCGCGAGATACCCGCGAGAATCCTTCAATCTTCAAATGCTTGAGTCTTCATACACTCTTTCTATCACACAACCCTTATAACAAATCCCACAACAAATACAGGGTTTAAACGATTAAACATAATTACAATCAAATTTGGCACGGAATAAAAGCCAACAAAAACATAGTTGTAAATTACAACTTTACAATCTCTCCCTTTGGCTATTCCGTGACAAAACCCTAAAACAGACTCTAGACTTAAACGTGAGTTTAGGAACAAAGGCAAAACTCACTCACACCTAATTCTAGATTCTGAAATGCTCTTGAACATATGAATAAGTATCTCCTGAAATACAACAACACAATAATATCATTGTATGTAGAAAACTTGAAATGCATATGGAGCTAACATAATGTGATCAAGCAGAATTGAATAAAACAGTATACAATGGCAAGATCAAACAAGCAATCACTATACACAAACAATTACTATGCTCATTCACACATGAAATGAACATCCGGATATGCAAGATGATAAGCTCATTTGAAGAGAATTATTTGCAACTCCAACACTCAACCACTGCGAAATACATGAAGTATTTGCATCTAGGAACAATCCTACTAGGGCACAAGAGTGATGTACTTGAAGTAAAATGCATGACATTGAACAACAAGCAAACATGCATAAAGGCTGCATAAGCATGGTATAGCAAATGCATGGCACAAACCACAAAGACCTACAAACCTATGCATGAAACAAACCCTAAAAGCTTACATAAGCAACATGGGTACAAACCAAAATGCCACAAAGCACATATGCCACAAAGCATAGGAATAAAACACAAAATTCTGAAAATATACTGAAATTAATACTGAAGTTGAAGCATAAGTGTCAGAACTATCAACCTAAAACAGTAAGACATTAACTATAAACCAATTATAAAACTAAAAAAAAAAACTTAGTAAACCCGTCTGTAAAACCAATAACCAATAGTTAATATAGCTATGTTTCTAGGCTACGCTCCCCCTAAGGCTGTGCAAGCTCTTCTTCATCAGCTCCCCCTCAAAAATGTTCTCCCCCTTTTTGACCGGAATGGCCAAAGGGCTAGAATTGGTCGGATTCGGAGTCTGATCCATGTGTAGGGGATAAGCTCTGAATCTGAGCTGATAATGTGGTGATCTGCTCCTGGAGGTATGCAAACTGATCCGCTGTGTGCTGTACGTGAGTGTCAAGCACTGTAGACATGTGATCCATCTTAGCTAGGATTTGATCAAGCTTGCTGAGACCTTGTGTTTGTGCTGGAGCAGAAGACGATGGCTGTGCAGTCTCTGGAGCAGAAGTGAACCTGTCAATCTCCTCCTCTGTATCTCCACCCTCATCTGGCACAACTCGAGGCGGTGGAATGAGATGAGGACCAGTCTTGGGGCCTTTAATGTGTGCTGTGCTTCGAGTCAGAGTATTTGCACCAATGGGGTAATCCCTCTGAACAATAGTAAGGCCACTAGGGATTTTCAGCTTAGTCTTTGCAATGAGTCCCATGATCAATGAGGGAAAAGGCATTATGGTTCGAGAGTTCTGCTTCGTAATGCTCTTTTTCAGAATATGGAAGATGTGGCTGCAAATGTCAATTTCCTTGTGAGTGAACAGGTCGTAGAGAAACCTCGTCCTTGGAGCAGATAGAGTGGTGAGATTGGTGACCGGATACAGGTTATGGATCATGACATAGCTCAGAGTCCTCATTTCTGGAGAAAACTTGAGAGTATCCATTGATGATTTCTTTGGAACCCCACCAAGAGTTGATATCATCTCCATGATAGACCCCAATCTCTCATCATATTGAACTGACATTGGTTGAGAGGGAGGACGTATCTTCAAAAGGTCTTGAATGCTATCCCTTGTGATCTCAAATTCTTTGTGCCTCACCCAGCAAAGTATCTTATTATCTTCCACCTCAGCATTAGAAAAGAATTCCCTTATAATTTCCGAGTATACATTCCCAACTGGATTTAGCAACTTTGTCCAAGTTCTTTCTTTGAACACATCCGAAATGACTGTGTTCTCAAGATCCTCTAGTTGAACTACTCGTTCCATGACAATGGTTGCTTTCTTGTAGCAGTCATTGTACTTCATATCAGCTTTAGCAGATTTGAAGTGATCAGAGTCAGTACGCGCACGCTTAGAAGTCTTCTTCTTTGCAGCTGCATGCTTGGTGGGAGACATCTGCACAATTTTACAAAGCAAAGAAGAAAAAAATATGCACCAACACAAATCAGAAGACAAACTTCATTAGATTCAAGTTAGTTTCAAATCAAACTTAAACTAACTGAAAAACAAAGCATGCTATACACTAAATAACATGAGCAAAGACTACAACCAATAAAGCATAACCACAATGCAACAAATTTAGAAACACTGCAAGTGTGTGTGTCTAAGTGCATGTGCTGATGAGTGTGTGCGGCATGAGATGCATGAGGGTACCTAAGTGTGCCTAGTTGTGTGCCAAGAGTGTGCAACCTAAGCAAAGTGAGTGAACCACACAATCAATGACCAAACCATGTGCAATTAGGTCAAACAAGTGAAAGTCCATGGATTGAAATCACTTGATTCCATTTTAGCACAAAAATGTCACTTGGACATTTTGACAAACACTTAGCGTGCACACAAGCGAGTATGACATGCAAAATGCATGAACATGGAGAAAATGTGCCTAAATACACTTTAAAATGCCACAAGGGGCCAACACAGATGCATCAAGATCAAAAGTAACAAAACCCAATAAAAAATTTGACAAAAACTTCACCCAATTTAGAACACTAACCCAAAGCTTCGAAAATCCCCAATTATCAAAACCCTAACCAAAAATTCTGCAAAATCTAAGTAAAAACTTAAAAAGAAATGATTAACAAACATACCTTGAAGAAGAAAATGCAGAAAAAGTCTTGATTCGGAAGGGGATTTGATGGAATAGTGATTTGGGTTGAGAGAGGTTCGAAGAAAGTTTGTGGAGGGAAGTTTTTGTGTTTTAAAAAACTGTCACATCAGCCCTATAAAACTGAAAACACGCGTTTTTCGCGGGTTAGGGAGTAGCGACACAGTCGCGAGACAACCGCGAGAGGAGCCATTGAAGCACAAATTTTTCGCGAGAAACTCTAAGTCGCGAGACAGTCGTGATACAGTCGCGAAATTCTCTGTCTGATTTTGAGAAAATTCCAGTTTTTGCCAAACAGCATTTCGCGAGAAGCTGTTGGTCGCGAGACAGTCGCGAAAGTCTCTGAGTGACAAGAAAGAAAAAATATTTCCCTCAAACCTTTTCGCGGGAAGCATCTTAGTCGCGAGCTTCTCGCGAAACAACCCCTGAACCAGTTTTTGATGAAAAACACACAAAAAGCATTTTGACCAAAAAGAAACACAAGAAAGTATAAAATCACTCTCAAAAACTAATAAAACTCACAAAAATCTTTTTGGATTTGATCAACAAGTTCATGGGCATACACATCACATTTAGACATATACAATCATACAAATGAGATAGGCATTGATTGAATCAAAACTTGTGTGTTGTGTGTGAGCATCAAATGTGAAGTAGTCCTTAGACCAGTGCAAAGCTTCAATGATCAATTCACACGAGTCATACACAACTGATACGAAATCAAGTGGACTATCTCCATTATAAAAATGAGTATATATGACCTCCCACACACGGAAAACATAACTTAGAAGCTTTTCATTTGGCTTCTATATAAAGCATAACAATTGGTCCATTTTATTTTGTACGGACAAAACATCTCATTTTGAGATAGGTGCTTGAAATTTATGATATTTCAACATTGATGATAAGCCTTTGGCTTTTTGAGCACCATAAAATTTTCACTAAAAAAGTCGCTTTTCCTTTTTCCTAGTCAAATACTAGTATGTGCGACAGGCTTTTTCAGCTCAATATCTCTTTTCATTTGGAGATTTACAATTGGTGAGCTCTTTTTACAAAAACACAAAAATAAAGTGGGAAGAGATATAGACACAAGTCTATGCAAGTATCAAGACCAACAAGACTATTGACCAATCATTCATGACAGGCTTGAAGATCTATTTACAACAGTCACACATAGTTTTCAGGGTTTCTTCCACATAGAAAAGAGTGCATACGGAACAAGCGAAGATCGTAAATGCACTACGCCATAAGTACGAAGGTACTAGGCCAAACTCACATGAGATATGCACAAAACAAGTGATCAAACTTTTAGAGATTTTTCAATTTTTATGGGTTTTTGAATTTTTTGAAACACACCCAAAATAGAATAAGAGAAGTAAGATCAACAAAAACAGGTGCAAACTAGACGGAAAAAAATGAAAGCAATGTATGATAAAATGCAACAACAAATGTCCCTAGAAATGGAAAGAATTAATGCATGGACATATTATAGTGCTTATGCATGGGTACCCCTCTTCACCCACACGTCACGTGCGTTTGGGGTGATATCCTTGACGGATTGGGTACGAGAGTTGGGACTTTCAAACCTCCTAGTAAAACTCTCCAAGCAAGTGGTGAAGGCACCGATCATCTTCATCATGTCTGTCACTATGGGATCACGATTTTGGCTTCTTGAGTTCTCACCACCCCAAGCTCTATTGTCATTCATTCTTCCACGTGATCGAGGAATGCTTGCATTATTGTCTGCTCTTAATTTTTGACAGTTGGGTTTGGTGTGTCCTTGCAATCCGCAATAGTGACACACATAATCTGTCCTAGGACCCCGTTGTGGTCTTGAGAGAGATCTTGCTCTGGTTTCGTGTCTGCCTACAGCTTGATTTCGGGACTTATTCATCATCCGTTGCTCAATTACATTCTTCTTCTCAACCTTAACATTCTCAGGAATGGCCTCCTCTACAATTGGCTCTACGGCCTTTACAAATTTTACTTCTTTGGTAGCTTTGACTGATGAGCTACTCCCTCCGGTATATCCCAATCCGAACTTGTCTGAGGAATGTTTTTGGGATGAAATAACATCATCCAACTTTCTGGAGGAGACCCTTTCGATTTTGGCTTGCGCTTGCACCACCTCCTGTTCAAGAAATCTGATCTTCAAGTATGCTTCTGACAGCTCACCATTCAGTTTTTCTATTTCGCATTTGGCCTCCTTATGTCTGACCATGAGACTTCGGTAATCTTCCTCTGCTTTCTTCATTTTTCTCACAGCTGCCTTGGCTATTCTTGCATATTCCCCTGACTTCTCAAGAAGTAAGGAGTAATTCTCTTGAAGATTAGCTGTATTCTCTTCCTCTTCAGCGTCTGATTCTTCCACAATTCCAACAGATTCTGAATCAGAATGCTCACCAAGTTCCTTCACAAGTGCACCAAAGTCGTCCGAGGAATCTGCATGAGCAATGGTCATGAAAGCGGAGTAGTTTCCCTCACCGTCACAGCTCTCTTCCGAGTCAGAATCAGAAGAGTCAGAATCACTGAGCGTTGTAGCATATGCTTTCCCTTTTCCCCTCAGAAAATTCGGACACTCCTTCTTTAGATGTCCATGGCCATTGCACTCATAGCACACAATGTCTGGAAAAGGTTGATAGTCCTTCCCTTCTTTTCTCTTAAACTCTTTCTTGTCACCTCTTGAAGGAGAGAACTTTCCTCTATTGAACGGTTTCCCACTGTTCTTCATTTTCAGAAACTTGCGGAAGTTCTTTGCAAGATATGCTACTTCCTTCTCCACTTCATCTTCTTCGGAGGAATCATTTGTTCTTTCGGTGATGGTTTTAAGAGCAAGCGATTTGCTCGTCTTATGGGAAGGCAGTCCCAGCTCATACGTTTGGAGGGACCCGATCAACTCTTGAATCTTAATCTCATCCAAGTCTTTGCTTTCTTCTATGGCTGTAACCTTTGCTCTAAAACTTTCAGGCAGGGACCTCAATATTTTTCTCACCACCTTAGTGTCTTCAATCTTCTCCCCAAGATTGAGTTTAGCAATGACAATTTCATTGAGCTTCCCATAGAATGAATCAAATGGTTCATCATCACTCATCTTGAGTTCTTCAAATTTGGTGGTAAGCATCTGAAGCTTTGTGTCCTTGACTTTCTTTGTACCCTCATAGGTAGTCTCCAAAATCTCCCAAGCTTCCTTGGCTACTGTCATATGAGAGATCCTGTGGAATTCATCAGGGGACACACCACAAAAGATAGCATTTAAAGCTTTACTGTTAGCATTGGCTGCCGCTAGAGCTGCCTTATCCCAAATGGACTTAGGAGCCTTCGGCTTGGTCCAACCTATCTCAACCGCATCCCAAACAGTATCATCGATAGAGCATAAGAATGCTCTCATTCTAACTTTCCAGAATGCATAATTGTTCCCATAAAAAAATGGCGGAACATTGAGCGATTGAGACCAGTCCATCTTAAGAAGGGTCAAGGATCACACTTAGGTAATTAAACCTCAGCAAGTGTACCCGCTCTGATACCAATTGAAAGCTCGAAAATGTGTTGAAAACACACGAGCGGTTTAGACCCCTAAATTAAAATTACGGCTTGGTTGATTTTACACTAACTTAATGATAAGTGCGGAATAGTGTAAACACAAGCGTATAAGCAATACAACTACTCTAATCCATATTTAAAGCAACTCAGCAGTAAAAATGAAATGAACAAGAGTAGGGAAGAAGGATGCAAACACAGATAACACCGAGACGTGTTATCAAAGAGAAAACCGAAGAACTCGGCGAAAAACCTCTCCGCCGCCCTCCAAGCGGAAATCGATCCACTAGACAATCAGTTGGGATACATAGATTAGCAAAAGACCCTCCAAGCCTAGTCTACCCGATGTACCTAAGCCCTCCAAGCTCCTACTCCAACAAGGATTCTCGGAACCGTGTCTTGTCTTAGTTATCCGGATCCCGCAACAAGCTCCATGTTGCATCTGCCATTCAAGGCTCCTTCCAATGCTTCCCAGCAGTACCAAAACGTCACTCAGCACTCTCAAAGGTGTGGTAAGTGTTTGGGCTATCAACCTCTCAAAGATATGGATAATGGAGAGGGAAGGGTTGAGGAGATACCACAAGCAATTGTATAGAGAAAGATGGGGAAGACAATCTCTAATTACCAATGTGTTTGGCTAGGGTTTTCTCTCTGAAGCATTCCTCAACAATTGTGGGTAATGATGGTATATATAGGATAGGTGCAAAAGGTGTGACTCAAAAGGTACAGGTTGGCAGAACAGCTTGCCTCGCGGGTGTCTCGCGGGAAGGCCTTACCCGCGAGATACTCGTGAGACACAGTTGTCTCCACCTGGCCTGACTCTTCGCATTCCAGCATGTGCCTGGCACATGATTCACTTCGCGGGATGCTAGGTCGTGAGATACCCGCGAGAATCCTTCAATCTTCAAATGCTTGAGTCTTCATACACTCTTTCTATCACACAACCCTTACAACAAATCCCACAACAAATACAGGGTTTAAACGATTGAACATAATTATAATCAAATTTGGCACGGAATAAAAGCCAACAAAAACATAGTTGTAAATTACAACTTTACAAAACCTATTATTTCTTAATTCTTACAATAGTAGTACCAGTATCAGTAATAAGTTAACGTCGTGGCGAAATGGAACCTATTAATCAATTATAAGTGGCGAAATGTCCATTGGAAAATTATAGGCAGTTTGTAACATTGGTTTAGTGCTTAGTTCGAGTTGGGGTTTTTAAAAGGGGTAGGTCTCAGTATAGAGCTTGGCTGTGGCGATAACACCGCGACAGTGACCTTTCAATTGGGGAAGGAGTAGGATTCAACTATGCAAGTGAATCTATAGGGCTGTGTGCATTCAACTTTCAAGTGATAGATTGCGATGTACTGAAGTTAGCAGTTGATTGCTTAATGGTTATAAGAAAAAATAAATAAAGAAAATTGAGCACCTATGAATAGTACTTACCACAATCATTTGCTATAAAAATTAGCACCAAAAAAATTGTGATAATTTTAACGGCACAAACTCCTGACAAAGTGAATAGCCCTGTTTGATTTTTTTTTTTTTTTTTCATCACTCCTCACTCAATTTTCATCATTCATCACTTAAAATACTCCAACTCCTTACACTCCACCTGTTTGGCACCATCACTCAACTTGTCATTACTCAAAATTTCAACTATTTGTGAGCCCCATACTTGTAACTTGGTGCAGCTTTTAACTTTTTTTTTTTTTCCCTTCAACCCGCACTACCCAAACTCAACGAACACAAAAAAAAACCCAGAAACCCAAACCCAGTGAAAGAAGAAGAAGAAGAAGCCACCTAGTGTGAAAGGAAGAAAAAAAAAGAAGAAGATGAAGAAACCAAACTCACTGAACCCAGTGAAGAAAAAAAAATTGCGGCTAACTTTAACCTTGAGATCCAGTATGTAGTTTTAATTATGAAGATGCTATTAAAAATAGAGTTATGGAAACTGAAAACACCTAAAATGTGTTTTCAGTTTCCATAACTCATCACTCAAAAATCAGAGAATTGAGCGATGGAAACAATAACTAGAAACAAAATCCAAACAAGCCTCTCAGTCATGGGTCTCACCATTTTTGAGTTATGAGTGATGGAAACAGAGTTATGAGTTATGGAAACATGAAATCCAAACACCCCCTTAGGTACTCTATGAGAAGAAAATGATAGATTATGTTAAATAGAAAAGCAATGGGATCTAATAATTTTTGTGGCTACCTCAAATTTTATGATTATTTTATGGTGTGTTTAAGGACTTTTTAATTTTTTGGTTGATAACTTTTTCTCTTTTTTATTTTTTAGGTTGGGTTTGCTTCTTCTTTCTATTTTATAACGTTGATATAATAAAAATTTATCTTTATTTCTTGGGGAATTATTCAGTCTTTTTTAGCACATTTTTTGTAATTTACTTATTTGTGTATTCAATTGGTATATATGTGATATATGGGCTTGATTCTCATATATATATATATATATATATATATATAAACATTTATGGGCTTAAAAAATACCAAATTAATATGTTGTTGTTTTTTCTACCACGAAAATAAGAACAACTCAAATCCAAACTTTAAATGGGCTTTAATACTTACCAAAAAAGAAATAGACATTAATAAATTAATAAATATATGTATCTTCTCTTCTTCAAAAAAAAAAAAAAAAAAAAAAAAAAATCATCCACAAAATTTAGAAAAACTGAAATTTAAAATCGAAATTGACACGTTTCTGCTTTGGGACCCAACCTCTTTTCCTTTGCCAATTGTCACCCATAATTCTATCCCCCATTTCCCAAAACCACTGTACCATTTCTAGGGATGGCAATTTTTGCCCGACCCGCGAGTACCCGGCCCAGCCCGACCCTAATGGGCTGGATTTTACCCGGTCCGATTAGAAATAGGGTCGGGTATGGGTTTTTAAAAAAAAAAAAAAAAACCCAAAGCGGGTCCGGGTCGGGTTCGGGTTTTATTAAAAAACCCGAGACCCGACCCTTTTAAAAACCCGAAAACCTAAATTACGAAAATACCCTCATATATATATATATATATATATAAACCTAATCTAACCCAGTAACCCTAAGTCCCACATCTCTTTTCTTCAGTTCACTTCAGCCCCCCTTGCCTCCCTCCCTCATTTCAGCCTCTGCCTCCCTCGCCTCCCTCGCCTCACTCCGACGCTCCGACGCTCCCTCATTTCAGCTCAGTCAAGCCTCCAGTGCTCGCAATCACTTCCTCTGTCGCTGTGGGTTGCAACATCTTCTTCACGCTCATCAACCGCCAACCAAAGCCCTTCTACGATTCCCACAACTCTCACTCCCCAGATTCTATCTTCGGTCCTTACTTTACAATCTTGATGAAAAATTTGCTCAATCTTTGTTTCATTCGTCTGTTGCAAGTTTTGTCTGTGTCAGCTTTTTACTTTGTTTGGTTGCTTAGAAAGTGTGGAGGTTATATTTGTATTTTTGAATACTTAGCTTCAAATTGAAAGAGAAACTTACTGAGTGCATTTCAAATTATAGATTGCACAGTTTTGTAATTGTAGGCACTTGGATCTTGTTCTTATTGTGATTTTGGTTTTGATTTTCGAAATGTATAGAAGATGTTTAATTTAGGATATTATTCAAGGTGCAATTTTTATCTATATGTTCTCAATGGAATACCAGTTATTTTATAATTTGTTAGTCTTAGATAGTTGTTATAGTTTTACATTGGTTTCAATTTCATATTGTTTTATATGTGTTTGGTTGATGAGAAAATGAGGGAAGAGAAAATCGAAAAAAGTTATATATATATATATATATATATATATATTTTTTTTTTTGGTTGGGCCTGTTTGGGCCCAATTCCTAAACGGGGCCCACGGGACCCGGTTGGGGCGGGTCCGGGCCCCGGAAAAAAAAAACCCGGTACCCTAAACGGGCCGGGTCCGGGCTACGAGTTTTGCCCCGCGGGTCGGGTTTGAGTATGAAAAAACCCGACCCGAACCCGATCCGTTGCCATTCCTAACCATTTCATTCCTTCACTTTCAGGCAATGTGAGAAACACTGGCAGTGTCGTGACAGCCCTCTGACTGACACTGACAACAGAAAGTTTCCCTTACCGAACTACAAAAATTTGCAAAAAGAAAGAAGCCCAACCCATTCCAATTATCAAAGCACCAGTCATAATCTTCCAATTCCATTAAAAAAAAGCTTAAAAAACAACAACCCCAACAATTCCTGAGAGAGAGATTAGAGAGATGAGTAGTAGGAAGAGAGTTTTGGTAGTGGGAGGCACTGGCTATTTGGGACAACACATATTGCAAGGCTTTTCACAGATCCGAGGCACCCCATTTGAATATGATCTTGCACTCACCTACCACTCTAACCTTCCTTAACCTCTGCTTGATGTCCTTCCTCATTTGCTTGCTTTCCATGTTGATTTGAAAACTGGGCAAGGATTTGAACCCATTTCACACTCATTTGGCCAGGTCTAGTCTGTTCTGTTTTCACCCCAAAACAGCAACTATGTTCGCTATTGTTAGTCTAGTTTTGATTTCTGGATTGCAAATTAGAGAAATTTATGAATTTAGTTGGTGGGTGTTTTTGTTCTTAACTTCATAATGTGGTCTAGGAGATCTGAGTGTTAAGAAAAAATGTCTTGAGCTTTTTTAGCTTATTAGTAATAGATTATGGGCATTTTCTGCATGCTGCATTATGTGTTTAAAAGCGCACCAGAAACAAACAACTCAAAGTACCTGTACCTGGGAATCCTTTTTTTTTTTTATGGGAAACCTGCCAAACTTCATTAAGATCTCAAACCAACAATGACGCCATGGAGAAGAGCTTGTTCCAGAAAACAAGGAGTCTCTTTGATCCATACAAAAAAAACAACAATGCGAAGTGCGTGTTTAGCTAATAAGTGAGCGGGCCTATTGCCCTGCCTCCCTACATGTGGAAAAACAACCTTCCTAAACTCATGTGATGTAGACAGAGATCCATAAACCAGTGCAGCCACAGCCGTGGGGGGAGGAGACACTTCCTTCAGCGCATTAATTAAGATTTGGGAGTCAGACTCAAGCACAAAGTCCTGAATGAGCATGTCTTTTGCAAACTGCAACCCGAGTTCTATGGCCTTTGCTTCGACTTCAATGGCACCAAGTGGGAGTTGTAATTTCTTGCTACATGCCCCAACCCCAATCAGTCTTCCGCCTTCATCCCGAATCAGAATGCCCACTCCAGCCGATTTATCTGCAGCAAAAACAGCACCATACACATTGATTTTATAAGCATTTTGAGGTGGAGGGGTCCGTGAAGCAGAGCACTTCGTTTTCTGCATAATCTCCCCTGCTTGACTGGACTGATACTCCCCTAAATAGTCTAATGCACCATGAATTACTGCCTGCCCAGTTTTCTTCACCCCGCCGTTCCTCACTTCATTCCTATTACTCCATAAATTCCATGAAATCATGATGACTTTCTCCACCTTTGCCTGTTCCCACTTGGCAATCATGACAGCAAACCACAAGAAGTCCAGAAAAGAGTTAAAAAGGGAAATTCTGGTTCAGTGGGATCAGATTTGTCATTGCCCAAATTTCTTGAGCCCTTGGGCAAGTCCAAAACACGTGACCTGATGACTCCAACTCTGATTTGCACTCTTCACAGCAACCACCAGTTAAGACCTTCCTTCTTACTAGATTATCCTTTGTGGGCAGGATATTCGTACATGCTCTCCAAGTAAAGTGGCGTATTTTATGAGGGACATTTAGCTTCCAAATGTACTTCCAAAACTTCCTGAAATTTCTGTCATCAGATACCTCCCCTGAAGCAGACCACCTGGGAATCTTTGGTCGTTTTTATGGATTCTACTGATTCATACTTTTTTTTGGCCCCAGGAAGTTTATTGGAAATCATAAAAGTAGTATAACTGAATTGCCATCTTCCTTTTTCATTGTCAAGTTCAGAATTGAGAATTATCCAACTTTTAGTTACCACAAATGGAGGTCCATATGTCTTAGTCATAAGTGGTCTAGGCAGAATTCAGAAAATCTGAAATTCTAAAAAGCTTTGTCTGCTGACAATTACCATATATGTGATATAAATCTAATTTGCTTTTTCTGATTTTTTTTTAAATTTATATAAAAAAAGAAGAATAGATTTTTAAATTTTAAAAACAGATGAACTTCTATATATATTTTCAAGTACTGACAAGTATGTCATGCTTGGAATGCCAGCCTGATGTGGTCGTGAATTGTGCGAGACTCTCAGTGCCTCGTGTCTGTGAAATGGATCCTGCTGCTGCACTGTCTGTTAATGTGTCATCTTCTCTTGTTGATTGGTTATCAAACTTTAAAGAGGGTAGTACCCTTTTGATTCACTTGTCAACTGATCAAGGTAAGTACTGCTGAAATTACTGGAGGAAATAAAAATAGAAAATGTAATTAATATGAATTGTTTCTTATTGTTTGTATATATGGTCCCGAAGTCTTAAGATACCAAAAGTGCAGACCTATGGCTTATAAGAATTAATAAATGAAGCTTGACCTATTTATCAAAAAAATATCTGAAGCTTGAGTTTAAGCCTTATTAAGCAATGCTGCAACACAAACCATTCACTACTGGGTTTTTTTTTTTTTTTTTGGTAAATAAAAAAATAGCTTAAGGGATACTTTAAATTTCATTTTAGAGGTGGCTGCAACACATTAGTCAACTCAAAAACCTAAACACCAAACATGGCAAGATTAAAGTACATTCATAGGCCTTTATTGCAATTGAGTGAATTGACCGCAACACTTTTTGGCTCAATTCCTCTTTTCTCAAGTCTCATCTTGTACTCATTTGATTTAATTGGCCCTACCTTTTGAAATACCACTATTAGATATTGGGGCAGTTACACATTATGATTTTTTTTCCATGTCAATGACAGCATGCATATAAGTTATGACATACCAGTGCAAGTAAATACAGTAAAAAACCTTTCTTGTGCTCTGGTCCAGGCATTTTCTTTCCATTATTATTAGTCATCTAAGCTTAGTTTCTCACACCTGAAAAATTGTTAGTACCTTGACTAGCTGGATTGTGAAATTACACATGCACCTAGTGGATCTTGAATCCTTGTCCTCACCTTCCACCTTGTTCTTATGGCAAGAGAAAGTGCTATTTGAGCTCTAAGTCATTGACCTTTTCTATTTTTTATTTAGCTGGACAAAACAAATCTCAGATACAGCTATTCCCTATCTTATCCATTTTTCTTTCTATTTGGCCTTAAAATATTTGTGGCTAGATTGTCTATGATGTAAGTTCCCAAACAGTTTATGAAGGGGTAAAGTCCTTCTACAAGGAAGAAGATGAAACTGTTCCTGCGAACGTTTATGAAAATTCAAAAGTGGCAGCAGAGCAGTTTGTTTCTGAATTTTGAGAAGCAGTATCATTTTTGGGCCACAGACTAGCTCACCTGTTCCAAAATCGCTTCCAATTTAGGTGTGTAGGTAGAATGTAGACCTTATGCGGTAATTTCACAAGTTTATTGGCTATTATCTTTGCTGCATCTGATTAGAGACTGCTAAATGTAGTGGCTTTATAAGTGAATGGAAGAATAAATTGTCTTTCTCATACCAGGTCTGAGTGCTTGTTACTAATGGCTATGTTCTAAGCAAACGCATTCGTTTTAAAGTTCTCTTATTGTTGCTTTCATTATATAGTTTTCCCATATTGTTCTGCAACCTGCCAAATCCTTGCTATGAGAATGATCGCTTTCTTTATGAAAGTGTCATCCATTCCTTATAGTCATCATTTCCCAGGTTTAAAGTTTAAACTCTTCTGTGTTGAAATTTTGCCTCTTTATGGTTTATAAAATTGGATATACCATTAATAGAATTATTCGAAACTGATCTTGTTTGCCAGTTCACTGTCTCAAAATAGAGAAAAACCAAAAATAAAATAAAATTACAATCATAGGTAATCCGATTGAGTTACCTACTTACCTTGATCTTATAGATGCTAGAACAAGTTGTGTTTACTGGCTTTTGACTGATTTATAAACGATTTGTGGGGAATTCTTCCTGCTTTGAACTGAATTGCACAAACATGCAGAGTTTACTCCATTGATGTGTTGCACACCAAAACTAAATTATACTGTTCACTATTCTTGGCTAACATTTTTGTGGCCAACATGACAACTGACAACATAAAAAAAGGTTGGAGTTACAGATAGTGGAATTGATTTGTTGGAGATGGGACTAATAATAATATAAGCACTAGCAATTTTTCATGTAATTGGCAATCACCATCCAGTGGAAACATCAACAGCCAGTACTCGGAAAATGTTTTCTTTTTTTACCAAAATGATTTTAAGCGGTCTAAGGAAATTGGAGCTATAGTTTTCAGTTTACGTAATGTGTGTGACGAGTCAATAATTTTTCAAAGTCATATATTGTTGTTACTGACTTTTCAAGTGACTGGTTTAAATGTGTGGCCGTGAGACAGGTCTGACTTGGACAGAGAGATGGGGGGGGGGGGGGGGGGGGTACCCTTTTATAGGATGGGTACATTACAGATATAGAAAGTTTTATTGGGATGATTATATTTTTACAGCTTTAGAAAGCAGTTGATAAATGGGATATTATGATTACTTTGTACATGACCAAAGGAGTGGCTCTTAATTGATGCAGTGGATTGATGGTGTCCTCTCTAAAGGAGAAAATATGGACTTCTTCCATGACGAGTTTGGCTGCCCAGTGTATGTCAAGGATGTTGTAGCTATCATACGAGCTTTGACAAGCAGATGGATATCAGGTATAATTTTACATTATCGAAGTTTAAATACTGGTAACATAGATGATAAACTGCAACATGTTATTTTTTCACCTCATCATTCATTTGGTTCTTACATTCAGGATATCCATCTTCTGGTAAAGGACAGTCTTCATTAAGGTGTGGGCCATGTGGCAATATCAAAATTGCCTTCTGTTCTATAATACCATGCTAATGATACTTTTGAATGCTTTGTTTGTGGAAGAGTATCCCTATGATAGGAAAGAGTGTCCAAATCTGGAGCCTTTATGTTTTATTTGTGGTTATATTTCATGGATGTTGCCAACCGTCTGCTTTTTCTATATGCTTTGACTTCTCTCTCTCTCTGTGCTGAATTGTATGTCTATAAATGATTTTGACAATCAAAATTGTTGAACGAGAGGGAAAGCAAATGCAATTGCTACTAAATGTTGGTGGACCAGATAGGTATCTCGGGTACAAATGGCTGAGGCTGTGGCGGATTTCAGAGGATACAACACGTCGTTAATCAAAGCAGTGTCTGCATCTTCAGTATGCATAGCATTTAAGATTTAATCCTTAATTTTTTAAATGCCTGAGAACCAGGTGTTTTACCTGCCTTTTCTTCATTTGCTGTCTTGATGTACACCATCTCTTCATTTCATCCCCTAACCATCTATCAGCTCACCTGTTGGATGCACATTTCTTATTATATTTAATTACTAGCTTATGATAATTCACTTCATTGGATCATGCAATCACATTGATTATTATGTTTACCTTTTGGTGATTTTTGTTCTTTAAATAATTCTCCAGGTTGATCAAGGCATCAAGTCCCCAGTTGACATATCCATGAATATAACCAAACTAGTTCAGACCCTAAATTTTTCTCCCGCTTGATTGACAGATGGAATCAAATTGACACTCACTACTGGGGCTAAATCTTGAGGACGTGAAGATGTTGTAATTTCTGTAGTTTATTGTTTGTACAAGTGATATTGCCAGGGGTAGTATGAACGATGATTCTCAATACTAGGCCCCAATTGACCCCGAGTATCTTTCCGAGTCCACTGCTCTTTATGGAGTTCATAGATGCTTCTCATGCCTTAAAACAAGGAGAGAAATAAAAGTTTTTTTCTTTTATCATCCTTCCCATAATTTTGTTTTCCTTTGAGGGGAAAAAATGTATGAGTGTTACTTATAGATATGTGTCTATTTGGTATAGTCTCTTTTCCAGTCTTTTGCAAATAGGTTGTATGAAGTATGAACAAGTTGAAACCTTAAAAAAATAACTTACAAATTGCTTGAAAAAATTATTTTCACATATTGAAAGCTTTTTTTTTTTTTTTTTGGGAACTCTTTCAAAACTGCTTGAAATTGATTTCATTTTTAAACCTCTCTAATATTATACTTTTTATTTTTGCTAAACGAACTTTATTATAATTATTATAACTATTATAATCATTCTTGACTCTCTTGGGAGATAAGGCCAGTACTAAATATAAATACTAATGCAGCCTATGCATCAATATAGGGGAGTGAACAAATTGGGGCCAGGGAATAAAGAGCAATATGCAGTGAACGATTTGCTCAGGCCCAGTAAAGACGATGGGCTAGTTCCCTTTTAAGACGCTACTTTCTTAAACTCTAGGCCCAATACTAGAATCGACCACTTGGGTCAATATTTGTCCTAACTCCTAACCGTACGAGCTAACTATTTTACAGGCTTAAAAAGTATTAAGAAATGGTATTGTGAGAGGGTGGTCTCCGACTGACCGACTCTCCTATAGTATGCATGTGTTTCACATGCTGTAAAAGGTTGATCTCATGAGATACATTCTCCTCGCTTAATATAGGTGTTTGGATGCATAAGCAAGTTACACTCACCTACAAATTAATTTGTACAAATACAATATTCTTTATTATTAGTATTATTATTATTATTATTTGGAAAATTGCAATTTGTCCTCCCTGTGGTAGCAGATTCCCTAGTTCTCATTCTATAATCCATAGACTCCAATAAGTCTTCCATAGTCTTAGTGATTAAAAAAAATAAAAAGAAGTATTATACAAATTACGTGAGTTTAGGGGATGGTAAAAACTTTCCGACCTATCTTACTTTGTCCTACTTGACTTTTCTCTACCTTGAAAAAGTAATGAGACAATGATAGGTTTTGCTCGCTCCACTCTACTTCTATTTGAAACGGTCAGATCAAGTGGTAGGTTTACTTTTCAATTGACTATAATCGACTCATGGACAATCATACTCAGTTTTTCTCTTTCTTTTGACACTCTCATAACTTCTCCTTGTTTACTTTCATTTTAATCTCATTATCACTAAAACCATCTCATTAAGCAGGGATGTAACCAAGATTTGAATCTAGGGGGGGCGAAAGCATGAACCAAAAAATTTTCAAGTGACATGGTTTATTAAAAAAAAAAAAAAAAATCATGGTAGACAAAATAATTGCATTTTATTACATAAATATTTAAGTCAAGAATGAAATAATATGAACTAAAAAAATTGAAAATTACAATATGATATTCGAACCTTTTCGAAGAAGAATAAAAAAAAAAAAAAAGGACTTCGAATCTTCAAATTTTGGATAATTGGAATTAATATGTTGATTTTATCACATTGACCAACTCACCAATATAATAAACTCATACTTTTGGATGCAACTAAAAATCACACTAATGAAGTTTTCAAAACTTTGTTTGAGGATTTTAAAAAATTGGGATATTAATATTAAGAGTAGGCAATGCTACATCATCAATATTGGTTTCTAAAAGAATTTTGCATTTTATCTTTTGAAAAAAAATTTAAATATTGTAATTGATTTTCTCATAATTTATAAATCAATTAAAAAATTATATAAATTATTGTCACCCCTGTAAGAGAATTTTTTTTTTTTTTTATGAGATTTTTTTGGTTATGAATTATTGAATTATGATATTGGTGATTTGTGGATTTTTTGTTGTATTGTATTTGGACTATGGAGGGGCCATTGGTCCAAAGAAAGGGTTAAGTGATTAGTTTCTTTTGGATTATATGGACCAATCCAAAAATTTGAGGGGAGCAACTATAAACTCTAAAATATGAAAATGCAAATAAATAGCTAATTTGAAAGGGGGGCACCCCCCTGCCCCTTAATGGGTCTGTCCCTGTCATTAAGAATGACAAAATGCCTTCAATTTACCTCACTCTTGTCCAACCTTGCTCTTGCCTCATGCAAATTTGCCCATCCCAAAAAGGGATTGAGACACCCCTGATCTGACCCCATCACGCTCATTGCCATCCTCTCACACGCGCACACACACACACACATAGAGAGAGAGAGAGAGAGAGAGAGAGAGAGAGAGAGAGGCCTAGATGAAACGAGGCCGATCCAGTTGGCCCATTTAACTCGTATAGAAGCGCTGGTCCATCAAATGCGTAGTCTCACACGATTACACGACCAAAACAAAAATAGAAAAGCTAGAGATCTCCACGTGCGGAAGCAGTAGTAAAAGACAAAACACAAAAGAGCCCTCCATTTACACTACAAGTTGCACATCCATTTAGTAACAAATACCACACTACTCACAAGGTTTTATTAGCAAAATTTTGTAGTGGCTGTTCACTATTTTTCTAACCCGTAGTAATGAATCTGGCACAACACAAAATTGTTAGTATTACAGTGAAAAAATCAGTCACTAACTTACAATTTTGCTTCTTTGCTACTTTTTCTTGACATTTTCGGCACATATATATGAGAAAAATTTCATAGAGTGCCTTGAATGATGTCCCAAATCTGTCAAGATTGTAGACAGGACTTGGGTTGAACCACTCCAGAATTAGTGCCATGGGCATTAGTACACTCAGAGATGACTTGCTGTCCAGATTTATCTGATTCAATCTTTATGTTGCTCAAAGTTATTCCAGTGCAAGCAACAGATTGACTGCAATTGAGGTTAATTGCTGCTTTTGAGCTTGATGTTCCAACTATGTCATCGTAGGTCACTTCGCTTATGTGAACTCCAGTTGACTGTAGTTAGAAAAGTTAAATTTAATTAATTTGCATCACATATATCTTACAAGAAATTAACTACTATTCTTTCTAAATATAATAGGGTTGTGTATGATTTACCTTTGATTCACAATTACCTCTTGTACCATTAATATCGCAGTAATTTTGATCGATATATATTGGATTTTTTACTGATTCTAAGGTGATGTGCTCGAATGAAATGTTTCGAGCGTAACCTAGTCCAATCTTTTTACAAATATTGTAAAAGTATTAGATATAAATAACAAAACATTATAATTATTTCTCTAAGAAAAGAAGAAGAAGAATTGGTCTAGATTTACTACCTGCCATGTCTTGATCCGAACTCCATTTGTTGTTCCCTTGAAATTAACTTTCTTCACATGAATGTCTTCGACTTTGACAGAATTTCCGAACTTACCTAAGCTTCCAATGCTGTTATGAAACAAACGTGAATATAAGAAATTAATCACTTGTTACAAACGTACATGCCTAAGGTGATAAATTAATATGGTAACCAACACGAAGTTAAGAAATTGCATTCTAACTAGCCTTTTTGTTTTATAGTAGCCAAGAAGTTTCGCTTTCAACAACAAAATCTTAGACCATTTTTTATTCTTAATTTGAATGATTATCTTATCTAATTAAATGTTAAAAAATATATTAGTCCTTGATGTGGAAATGCTTTTTTATCACTTTATTTTTTAGATCCTAATGATTAGCATATCTTCTCCACAGAGAGTGGGGTGAATGTGTAGACAAAGTAGTATATGATAAATATTTTTTTTTCCAAAATCAAAAGAGGATTGGGTTGAAGAAATAAAGGATTTCTAGCATGGAAAGAAGTGTAGTAGATAGATGACCCACCTTACTCCATGACCTGGTCCACATGTAATATATGATACGGTAATATTAGATGACAATTCTCCAATGGAAACACAATCGTCACCTGTTGATAATGCAATGTTGAGTTAATTCATATATCTTTGTCATGTCAGTTTATAAATCTATTATAATTGATTGCATATTAATTAGTTTGATTGAACAGAAGTGACTAAAATTTCTTACCTGTGGCTATGACAGAGTTGTTGACAAGGACATTTTGAGAGAGTTCAACGTTAATGCCATCAGTGTTAGGGCTACTTTCTGGAGCTGTTATATGCATATTCTTAACCAAAATATCACTACTCTGATTTACCACTACATGGAATTTGGCACTGTCAATGGTGTGAATGTCACTAATAGTACTTTGCTTGCAAGATATGATACTCAATGCCTGCAATACACCGTACAAATAGATATTATATATAGTAAAAATGGTTTTAAGAAATTGCACTAATTTAATTAATCATAAAAACACCATGCATATAACAAAGAATAATCAACATAGAGCAGACGTTATAAATTTGAATTCTATCATATCTATAAATAAATAAATAAATAAATACCAATGCGTATAGTACAAAAATAAAATTAACAATATATCGATACTTACCATTGGTATTACTGTAGCGCATCCGATCTAGGGAAGAAAAATGAAGAAGAAAGAATTAGATATTGAAAAAAAAAACATGTGGGATAGTGAATTATAAAGATATATACATACATATATATATATATATATATATATATTTGGAGAAAATACAAAGATTAATTATGATTGAACTTTAATTTAAAGATGGTTAATACTAATCATTATGTATATATATATATATATATATATTAGGATTCGTTGTTTGGTTTTTATAATTTTTAAACTCTCCAAAATACTCCTATTTTTTAGTTAAATAATTTTAAATTTAAAAACATATATTGGTTAAAAGAGTAATTTTTTTTTTCTTTTTTGAAAAAACTTCTTAAGTTTTAGACTTCAAACTTTTATCAATTCTCGCGTAAAAAAAAAATCATATGAATTAAGATACTATTTCTATCTTATTTTTAAATATTATTTAACTAAATTTAAGATTAAAAAAATAACCTAATTACAAAGTGCAAAAGAAGAGATATATATATATATATATATATATATAGAGGATTTGTATCCATATACTCCGTACCAAATTAGGGTGATCAGTACAAGACAGGTCCCACCATTCCGAGCCATGGCCATTAAAGGTGCCGTTGCCAGTGATATGGAGTCCGGTCACACCATGAAATATTAGCCACCTTCTTGCGTTACGCCCCCTCCATACACTTGGTGAGGATGGAGCATTAATTGTTCCTTTTACCTGTACAAATTTCAATCATTTACATTATTTTCTTTATTGTTTAATAGAATATATATAAATATTTTAATAGAATATATATATATATATATATATATAAAGAAATGAAAAAAATTAAGTACAATATTCTAGATTATTCAATTGAATTTAAAAACTCAACTATACTATTAAATTTGATTTTTTTTTTAATGTTAAAATGCAAAATTGGACCCTCTAACTTTCTTCAGATTTCATTTCAGTCCTCTAACTTTGCTTTCATTCATTTCAGTCTTCTAAATTTCAGATTTATTCAATTAAGGTCTTTCTGTTAACTTTTGTTAAAATTTTTTGAAAAAAAAAATCTGAAAAATATTTTTTAATCATTAATTGAATTTTTTTAATTTAAAAATTTTGAAGAAAAATTTATGAAATTGAAAAATTAACCACAACATATAACAAAAATTGATGAAAAATGCTTAATTGAATAAACTTGAAAGTTAGAGAACTAAAATGAACAAAAGTAAAGTTAAAGAACTGAAATGAAATCTGAAGAAACTTAGAGGACCAATTTTGCATTTTACCCTTAAAAAAAGATAACATTACATATATTATAGGTCAATACAACTTATTATTTAAATTTAATTAAAGAATATGCATCTAGCAATTGTATCTAAATTTTATATATTCTGCACTATACATCTTTCTCGTTACCTGAAATGAAATGTTGCTAGATTTGCACGGACCCTGAAAAGTAAGAGGATAAACCAAAAAATGCTTGCTACTTGGCACCACGACTGTAGGATTTTGAGTTGCTGCGCTACATGCAGCCTTCCATGCTGCCGAAAATGCCTGTACGTAGTACATAATTTTTAGCAATTTATGTATACCAGCTAGGCTTTATATTTATTAGAAAGAGAGGGAGAAAAGAAACAAAAATTCACAAGGAAATTAATAAAATGTACATTGGAATCATCTGTTTTCCCATCTGCCTTAGCACCATAATCTAACACGTTGAAAATCGTTTGGGCACTTGAGAAAGGCAGATCAGCAGAAAATAGCCCAAAAATGAGCATCAAAGCAAACACAACCTGCAAAGAGAAAAGTAAATATTAATGTTTATAGTTTTAACCAACCTAGTATTATTATCAAAAACCCAAAGGGTACAAGCTTCTCAGTTCTCACCATGGCTTTCATTATTGATTCTGAGACGTACGTCCAGCTCGACTAAAGTTGTAGAATTAGTGGGTCATCTACAAGAAAAAACAAGGAAAATTGAAGATTAATCATAACTGGATAAATTAATAAAGAAGTAATAAGAGTTAAAATATTGTTGGTAAATAAAAACCGTAACTTTATCTAGGTATGAGAATGTGGATAGTGGATACCAACATTTTTTTAAAGGGAATCCATATTCTCACAAAAAGGGCATTACATGGAAATCTATATCTTTATTTTTTATCTAATTCCTTTGTATAATTTGCAACCAAACCTGATAATCATTTGACATTCTCAAAACTCTTAAAACATTACTAAGGTTTGCATTTTATTTGTAAGAAACTCCACTGAGGGGTTTACATATTATTTTTTAGAAACTCTCAACTAAAAAGAAAGAGAAGCAAAACCCCAGAGAGAGAGAGAGAGAGAGACGATTACAGCTATGGTGCTCAAGTTTGGGATTGTATGTGTAGGAAGACAATCTTCATTGAAACTATTTGTACATGATCTAAGATAAGCAAGTGCAATTTTTTGCAACAAGAAAAAAGTTGGTCAAGACAGGTATTCTTATTGTTAGAATAATAGCAAATTAATAGCGTTTAAGGTCTAGAAACATTTAAGGGAGAAAAAAAAATCTAGGAATATAACAAATTTAACGGAGAACAACAGATTATTACTATGAATATAGCAAATTTTATCCTGCAAAAACGGATTTGTCTATCTGTAATTTGTAAAGATAAGTCAAAAAAGGAAAATGATGAAAATAGAACAAATAAAAATTAACTTACTAATCAAAGAAAATAATTCATAGTGGTTGTAAGGGGTGAACTTGCAGCCTTGCCCAAGGTTGGAATTGGGTTGGGTTGGGAAAGAGGCCCAATACAATTAATTTGTAGAGGTAGATGGTCAAGGTTAGCCTTTTAAGCCCTAGTAGCCACGGTTTAGTAATTTAAAGGAAGAAGGTTAGCAAGGACAATAGTTTTAGCAAAGAAATACCACAAAGAAATAGAGATTCTTAATCAAGTTCTTCCTCGGGCTGACTGAGGAGCAATGATTGCTTAAATATACGGTCCTCGGTTTTACAGTGATTACTTTCTCTCTCTATTTTTCCCTCTCTCTGGACTTTTTTCAATCCTTTGGATGGAGGATCTTCCATCCTATAAATAACTGTTTGGATTGCACTCAACCCTCCACTTGGCTGGTCTTTGATCTTTCATTGGATACTTGTCTCATTATTGCATTGCTGGTGGTGGTAGAGTAGGCTGCAAGCCGTGGAGGTATTGTTCAAGGGCCATTCTGCTATTAATGCAGCAGACTGAGCTGGTGTAGTGCATTAAATGTGGAGGTGGTAAGTGCTTTATCTGAAAGCTTCCTCATGCTCTTGCTTATATGTCACTATTGACTTCCTCGATATTCAACCTTATAATCTCAGTGGTTTATTTCTGGTCTCCTGAGAAGTATCCATTCCTCGGGCGAGTTGTCTTCCTTGGTTTCTTAAACTGGACTTTCCAAGCTAGACTGGGCCTGTTCTGATGAGTAGTTGGCCCTAGTTGCCCCTCAGATGAATTCCATTTAATGATTCCCTCTCTTCAGACTTTCCCCTCCCACAGTGGTGATGCAAATGTTTAGCTTACATATTCGTTATCTGATTTTCCAGGATAAGTGGATAAGTTGCAAAGTTGATTGAACATGATATCAATATTGATAACTATTCCACAAGATTATTGTTTTATATAACAATTAAGTTTGTGTGTGTGTGTGTGCTTGTTTGTTTCTCAAAAAAAAAAAAGTATAAATTTAATTGTTATACAAAATATAACCTACTTCCATGTTGATATTAATTCGTTTAGGGTTTGACTGACATTTCTATGTTCTCTATTTTGTTAGAATGCCTATGAATCATAAATTCAAGTAACTTGTTTAGGATTAGATCTTAGAGTCTTTGAAGTGTTTTAGACATTGCTCAAGTTTATACAAGTCAAGATTGAAGAACGTACAAGCTACAGAAACAAGAATTCAAAATTTGTCAAGCTTGAGAAATGGGAGACTTATGATAATGAGCATTTTACAAAACGTTTCATAATTTAGGAATTTCCATTTGGATCATGCAAAACCATTTTCTTAAATAAATAACAAGAATGATTAAAAGAATGTAGCACCAAGCTTTCTCAAAATATTTCAACATGAAACTACATACTATTTACTATGAGCTATCAAAACACCCTTTTAAAACTTAAAAATTCAACCTAATGCCACATGAAAAGCCGCCATAAAGACGTTAGGTATGCCACGAAGACATCAATTTGCCACAAAGATGGGGTGCCAAGACACCAATATCACAAAGACTACAGCATTTGGTTGGGTAATCACCGGGTAATCACATGTCATGGCCTAAGGATAAAAACATGAAGAGCTCACAGTTTATATGAAATCAAAACACAGTTTAATTTCAAGTAGTTTCTCAAAAACCTTTGAAATACCCAATATATTCACAAGGTTCTCAAATTTTCCAAAATCATTTCTTGTCAACAACATTTTCTATCAATTTCCCAAATATCACAAGTCAAGATAAAACATCTTTAGAATTTGTAAATAATGCAATAAATCCATAAAATCCATTCCCAAGAATTATATCAAAGATGCTTATCTCTTCCATACTAACAAATCATGCGTTTCTCCATATGCAATATTAAACATGATGTGCTTTTCATATATAATCATATATAACAAAGTCACAACACAATATTTTTTAAGAAAACATAGTTCCACAAATAATTTTCCAAAATGTGTTTGACCGAAAAACAAAGTTTATGCAACATGGTTATTTTTCAAAAATCCCATTAAAAAGCTGCTTACCTCAGCAGTCCAACCCAAATTTACCTCAACTAGGCACCACATTCAACCAATCAAGTCACTAGTTCCATCGCCCAGCACCTTGGAACCTAGAACACAAGTATCAAGCCTATTAACAACAAGGCCTACTACAAATTACACTATCAAATTTGTCTCCTTAAATCGGAAAGGATTCCCTCAAAAATCAAACCTAAGGCCTTAAAACCTAGTTTGACCATCCCAAGACAAGTACCCCTACCCAACTGGGAACCAAATAAGCATACAAGAAACTTGTAGGACTATAACACAACCAAAGCCTTTAATTTCCCTACCACAAACAATGTGCATTTACCAACATGTTCTCACGTGCCTCACGTGCCGGAACATCGCCGTCACACGCTTCCACGCGCCTGCCCCATATCGCGTTTTGCCACGTCAGCCCTAAAGTGACATCACACAGCCACATCAGCATCCCACGTCAGCATCCAGCTGTTGACCATTGACTTTGACCAAATTCAAAATTTTTCAACAAGGCCTGTCTTGCTTAGTTTTTCATGTAGATTCTGATTTTGGGCTCCGTTTCTTCATTTGAGGTCTCTAAATCCCACTTTTTGGTCATTTTCTTCATTATGGCTCAACAAAACAAACGAGATATCATTCGTCCTATCACCATTATGTTGGATGGTCTACTAGCTATCATGCATGGTCTCAGAATATGACTGTCTTTCTCAAGGGTCGTAAACTGTGGAGATATGTGACTGGTTCAATTCCTAAGCCAGTACCAAACCCTAAGTCCAAAGCCACAGCTGCTAAAGATGCCTCTAAGACTGCTGTTACAATGGATGATTATAAAGAACGCCTAGAGGAATGGGACAGTATTCAGAGTAAGATCTTGTCTTGGTTTATCAATACACTAACATCACTCACCAACATCTCAAGAAATGAAATCTCAAGTTGTTCTCCATCTCCTCTACTAACCAGCCTGCTGATATTTTCACCAAGACTCACCTGCCTAGTCGTCTTCAAGATCTTATATCCAAACTCCAGTCGACTTCCTCCTTGCCACTTTGAGTTTGAGGGGGGATGTTAGTGTATAGCTTAGACTAGTTTAGCCCATTGGGCTTAGCCCAGTATACTGTACTTGTAGTTTACTCATATTACTTGTACTGCACATATACCTAGCCTTTATAAGGCTCTCTATTGTACATTATTGTTCACATATCAATATACAGACTATTCAGTCTTTCTCTCTCACTTTATATTGTTAACACCGAGTTTCGACCATAACCGCTCCGAGCCACGCCAAACCAACCGAGTCAAACTCAGCTAAGAAAACCCATCAAACCCATTTGGGTTTACAGAAGCTAGAACACAAAAATTGGGTATGTGGTGGGAATTTTTGGACCTAGGGTTCTTAGGAAGCTTGAGAAGAATGAGAGTTTGAGAGTTGTGTGTGAGCGGAGCTAAAGAAAATAAAAGTGGGTTTGGTTTGTATGGGACTGTAAGCTCCATTGGTGGGTTTTGATTGAGGAATCTCTGGCCATGGGCTAGATGAGACCCACGGCAAATGGGGTGCCATTTTTGGGTTGTAGAAGTTGGACGTGGGTGGTTTGTGGCAAATGGTGGTCTGAGGAAAGAGATCGACCTCTGTTCTGAGGAAGAAGATGGCTGGTATTTATTGAGAACTTATAAAACTTGTACATCAGTAACTGTTAATTGAATCTGAAATACATTCAAGAGTATCATACCAAGATTTGAGTATGCTATATTGCCTCAAAAGAATGCAACGCACCTGAAAACATGACAAAGAGTTAAAGTATATTAGGTTCACTCATCAAAAAGCATATTAAGTTCTTGAATGATAGAGCTATCTTCATACTCTACCTCCAAGTCTCATATTGACAAATATTTGGCAAATTCCAAGGCTTTACGTATCCCAACAGCTAGCATTTCTAATCAATCATTACCAGTATCCAAAAAATCCAATGATCCGCAAATAATGCTCATATACCAAACAAAAAAGCCTTTCCAATTTTTTTTTTTTTTTTTTTTTTTTGTGTGATTCTATATATCACACAAAACTAAGATATACAAAAATGGTCTTCCAAAAGGCCAACATCACTTGGCTAATCTAATACTCTTTTCTTTCTTCTTTTAAGCAATTAGATGGTTTTTGAACCTTGATTTCTTGAGTTATTTGGCTTTGACAATCATAAAACTGCAAAGATTGAAGGAAGAGATTGGCTCGCAGATTAATTGTCTAAAGAGAATCAGAAAGAGGACAATTGGAAATAGCAAAAAAAAAAAACACACACACACACACACACACATTTATTAAATTTATATCTAGATTATGGCTTGCGTAGTACACTCTACAGTGGAATGCTCTACGGGTTTGGCTTTCAAGAATCTGCCATTTACTAATCTCACTAATAATTTGCAAAGGTCATTTTATTTTTAAAACATTTACTAAAACTTACAATAAAGCTTGAAACACACCAATCTAAAACTTACATGACAATTTCAAACACCAAATTTGCTATTCCCAGGAACCACAATGAATCGCACCAAACTAAACTTATATGACAATATTAGTTATAGTCTTTGAGGTATGTTTCATAATTTGTGTGAGGGTGTGAAGGAGCATATAAAAAGTTAAAATAAAAGAAATATCTCTTAATGTTTTTGTAGATAAAACCCAATTTATCGCCACTTTTAACCCCCATTCCTCCCATTCTCTTTCGGGTATTATAGAAAGTATTAGAAAACTTTAGCCCACAACATTCTCATAAACCAAACATAATTTCACAAATGATGATTTAAAAATGAAATATACAGGAAATCTTTATATTGCCTAATTGTGCTAAGTGCTAACAAATTCTAGATTGTACAATGACTTAAAACAATATATGAAAGCGATCACAATATAATGCACACGCAATGAACATGATAAATCAATTCTAACATTTGTGAAATCACCCAACAAGAAAAACTCAAATTTGTGTAAAATCAAGTCTTGATAATCACAAATTTACAATCAATATTGTGGCATCCAAATAAAACCCATGATAATAAAACTTCAATTGTTCATTACATACTAAAAACATATTTAAAAAAAAAAAAATCAAAACAACATTGTAGCGTTAGAAGTCCTAACTACTAACTTGAAGTAAAAGAAGAGGACTAATTCCATCAATTCCGTTCTCTCTAATTTACATTAGTAAAATAGAGAATTTGAGTACTTGTATCAATAGACAACTTCCATAGTAAAATAAAATCATTAATTATAAATCTTGAGCTATTTTAATATAATATATAAAGCCATAGTCGGTTTGTTTAGTAAGTACAACTTTCTACCATGAGTAATAAAAAGTTTAGCATAGTGCATTCTCATCATTCCTTCTAATAATTAATTATGCTTTTCTGAAAATGAAGGAAAGCCAATGAAAGAAAAGATTCCCCACATTTTCTTTCATTCCAAGAACTTACAGGTGGTTCTTAAGGAGGGAAATTCTTCTAATTCTCGTCTTGAAAGATTTGCTTCAAATGTTTCTAGTGCCTGCCTTTGGATTTGCTTGAAACAAAGATGGGTGGCAACACTAGCTCTACGTTCACCACTTCTATCTCCTATTTCTTCATGGAAACTAGATATCACTGAAAACAATGGCTTTTGTGAGAAATATACAATTTTAAGAAAACTGCAACACAATCCAAATTAATTAAGAAAACCACAACACATTCCAAATTAATTAAGAGAATACAACACATTGTATAGAAGCCTCGACACAGAGTTCATTACAGAAAAAAAAAAAATTTAAAAGAAAGCTTATTTGATCCAAAAGATATCTTCAAGATTTCTATTTTGAACACTTTAGGGTTAATCTTTTTTAGTAATTTCTGTAATCTATAAAAATATAAGATGGTGTTTTAAATAATTTTTAATGCATTTAAGGCCGATTGACAACCATAATCAAACACATTCAAGGCATAGTTGTTAGTATCGTACGGGGTGTATCGTATCGTATACAAAAAGTTTCGTATCATAAGTGCTCATGAATCGTCCGATACATAGGTGCATATCGTATAATCGTATCGTATCAGTGAATCGTACGATACATAGACATATGGATTTAAAATGGGTTTTTTTGTTAAAATTTGTGGTTTTATTTGATTTAAACAAGTTGTTAGACTTTGTTAACACAAAATTATTGGGAAACTTAATTGACTCTTATGAAATAGCAAGTCCATGAGTTTTTTTCCTCCCTTCTCTTTCTCCTACAAAATTTAGACTATACTCATAACACTCACTTTCATATGTGCCAATTTATTTTCTATGCTATTAATAATGTATTAAATGAAAATATAATTATTTTTTATTTTGTTATTATTATTTTGAGTCTAAAAAGCTAGAATTTAAAGAAAAAATATAAAGAAAAAATTATTAGAATAAAAAAACCAAAAAAAAAAAAGTAAATGTTAATAATAATAAAGAAAATGTCTATGAAAAAATAATTTTACAAGATGCTAAACATGATGATAACATTGACTTAGATGGAGTTGATTAGCTAAGATGATGAAAAGATATTATTATTTTGGTTCATATATCATGTATTACTTCTGAATTTAATGAATTTGAATGTGCATGTTATAAACATAAGTTAATTTGATTTATTTAGTTAGCTTTGTTAAATTTTATTACATAAGTAATGATTAAATTGGTCATTAGTTGAATATATTTTGAATTTAAAATGAATATATCTTTTTTATATGTATATCTATAATTATTTTATAATTTTATTAGGTGTTTGTGTATCTTACGATACACAATTCAATATGATACACGATACAGGAAAATAAAAAATCGATTCACAATACGATTTACGATTTGACAACTATAATTCAAGGCAATTCATCAAATGATAAAACACCCAACTCTTACTTTTTAATTAGCACATGTTGTTGCTTATAATAGTATAAAGATAAATTTTAATCGAGAGCCAAGCTAGTTAGCGCAATTAAATCATGAACTTATGAGAATTATTCTATAAAAAAAAAAATGCAAATTAGAATTTTCAAAACTGTGGTGCTTCCTGGCTTCTCTTCAAACTTGTTTTTGCCAAAAAACTTTAGTTGGGCTTCAGCATTTTCTGTTAAAAATCCAATTCGTTCTTCAAAAATTTCTTATAATGCAACGTGCTCCCATCAAACCAAAGTATTTCAATGATTTTAAAAATTAAAAACAGAACTTTACATGTAATTATTTCGGCAATCTGACTATGTGAAGACTCTGATTTTTCTTTCTCTACTTTAAAATCTCAAATTTCTAAGTCATTACTCTAAAAGCCTCAAATTTTTCCTGTTTGATACTGAAACAGTTTTTAATAGCAACTACAGTTCTACCTTTCAACAGAAACTGCCATAGAATGGATGCAAAAAAAAAAAAACAAAATGTAGGATGAAAGAAAAGAAAAACCAAATAGAATTCAGTGAATAAGAGGAAAGAAAGAAGAGAACAATAGCATTAACAAAAAAAAGGAATATACAAATCTGAAAAATAAGAATTAGAACTGATTTTTTTTCCTTAGAACTTTGAGTCTCTCTCATTCTAATGTGCCCCTTATGAACTTTTTCCTTTGCGATTGTGGTTCCGGTGGTCTAAGTTTGGTGAGGGAACGGATGGTAGAGGAAAAACTGATGGTTATGGCCAGCCTTACATATTTATCTCTTGGCGCCCTATGAACTTTGTCTCTCATATCTCTGTATCTCAAGCCTTTCGAGTTTCAATTGCATTTTAAGTTTTTAACTCAAATAACTAAATCTAAAGCAATCCAACCAAAAAATTCAAACCTAAATCATATTCAATCCCCAAATTTGAAAAAGAAAAGGAAAAAAACAAAAACAAAAACTTTACTGATTATAGGTATATGGCAAAAAAACCTAAAATAAATATCAATGCAACATTCAATCCTATACTTATTTAATCCCAACGATTTGGTTAAGATTAGAAACAAAAGTACCCAAACTAAAACCAATATTTTTTTAGTGATTTATGTAATCTTAAAAAAAAATAATAATAATAATCCCGTTTCCTTACAGTGAAAACCCAAAAAAAAAAAAAAAAAAAAAATCAAAACCTAGTGTAATCCAAATACTTAAATAAATTCAATCCAACCAATCTCATACCCAGATCTAAGGAAAAAAAAAAAAAAACTTTACCTATTGTAGTTCTGACAATCTGATGGTAACATGTTAATGGCACTTAGTTTTCTCTTCCTCAATCTCTACTCCTGTGCGCCTTATGGATTGTCTCTCTCTATCTCCATATCTCTCAATCTGATGGTAACGGTGTTGATGGCTTTCTGTAGGTGTGCGTTTGAGTGAATGAAGCCACCGCCTAATATTTTAAACCATGTCTCTCAATTTCTCATATTTGCTCTGTTTCTTAGGCACTCTCTGTCTTTCAATTTTACCGTGTTCTATTTTAGACCGTGTGGAAAACACAGTAAACGTACAGATTAAATTTGAGACCCTCAAACGGTGTAACGATCGTACTTTTGACGAGGATATTTGCAGACTAGTTGTGTAAAGGGGTTCTATATAGTAAGTTAGCCAACGTTTGGAAGGATCATGAAAAGTAGCATCTCGAGTTTTAGAAACTCGAGATCTATATTAAAACTCGAGTCTTAGAGACTCGCTTTGTGCTTGCTTTGGGCTGGATGAGTTGGACAAAAAATGCCACCTCAATTTTCTTAGGGAAAGCTCATAGATATCGAAAGTCCATATTTAATTAGAATTTGCATAGAACTCGAGTCTTATAGACTCGAGTTTCACTGGGATAAATTATTAACACACAGATACACGCATCAGTCACTAACTCAGCCCTCACTCTCTCACTCATAACACTCATCCTCACTAACTCACTGCCTCACTCACCCATAATTCTCACACTTCTCACACCACATTGCCTCTCACTCTCACTTACCACATTGCCTCTCTCACTGCTCTTACCTCTCAACAATTTCATATCTCAGGTAAGGGTTTTTTGATTTGATTGTCCAATAGTTGGGTATTAGTTGTTGTTGGGTGTGTAGGTTAAAGAGTTTGGCTATTTATTTTGTAGATAGTTAATATAACTTATTTAAGATACCAATATTGTGAATTATAGAACTTTGTTTTGATAGTGTTAATTTTTTGAGTATTTATTTGCGTGGTTTTTGTTATCAAAATTTTATCATCATTTCTAGGCTCTTATTTTTATCATGATCTTACCAGTTTTTTGACTTTATTCATCATTGTTTTGGATACCCAATAGCTAATCATTATCCAAACCACCAAATTTGACTGTTGAGGGTCATTTTTGTAAAGCCAGCCCAACCTAGCAAAGCAGGCAATAAGAGTGGCAGGCATAGAATAAAACTATTAAGCCCAAGCGGTAGGAATAATAGAACACAGGCCCATAACATGAATAAATGGGTCTTGAAGAAGTAAATGGGCCCAAAGGGCCCGGAAAGAGAGAAATGACACCCATGGGCAATGTATGGTATGAAAAAGTGAGAATGGGCCACGGCAGGCCCAAGGCAATGTAAACAAAGAAAGTAGGGGTTGATGGTAAGCCCATGAACCCCAAGGATGAGAATGAGGAGATTGGGCCAGGGAAGCCCCAATCAAGTTAGTAAAAGCCCATGGGAATGCAAAGTCAGTAAATGGGCTGAAGAAGCCCAAGGAAAGTAAAAGGGCTGCAGGCCCAAGGGGAAAAAAGAAAGGGACAATGGAGCCCATGAGTAAGAACACCAGCAGGCTCTCTTAAGTCACTGGGGGAAGGAATGAAACGACAGGCTTAAAAGAAGTCTAGCAGGAACATATTATCATGGCAGGAAAAGCCAAGTAATGAAACAAGACATAAGCATAAACCGAGAAATTGGCCAAGAGAGATGTGAAACCCAGTATTAAGGAAAGCTCAATCCCAAAGGGAAGCAACGAAAGTACAGAACGGCCCACATGAAAGAACGAAGAAGTATGGCAGACGAATGCAAACAAAGCTCCAGATCACAGCAAACACATTAGCCGCAGGCAGGCTTTGAACATACATAACAGGGAAGCATGCGCAAGGGCCAAGTGCCACCAGCCTGTACCCAACCAATATGGGAGGGTGTGGTTTGGTGGTGGGGAGGGGGGAAAAGATTTATTTTACGTTCCCTGTCCAAACCCTTTTGGGGGGTACGTCTTGCTGGGATGACAGACCGCCCAAAAGAGGTAAGGTTGGGGAGGGAACGTTGGGTGCATGCCATAAGAAGAGAGAGAGACAGTGCCACAGCGGACAGAAACAACACAAACCTGTTTTTGTCTGGTAAGGGTAAGCAGTGTACAGACAGTGGTCGGCAAGCATGCCCAGACCAGACAAAGGCCGTTAGAGGGTGAAATGGTAAAAAAAACAATCACGGCAGGCCCTATAAGAGGATCCTTGCCATGCCTTGTAAAAGAGGCCAAAAAACAGAGGAAGAGAAAACATAGAAAGAAAACTAAAAAGAAAAAAGAAAAGAAAAGAAGGAAAAATAAGAAAACAAATAGTAAGGATAATGGGCATGCACCAATAGATCTTTTCTCTTCTCTCCTCCTCAAAATCCCACTCTCTAAGGAACAATCAAGTAGTAAGAACTTTCTTCAGGCATCTATCACTTAGGTCCGATTCCCTCAAAGTCATTAATTCCCACGGTAGGATATTCTCCTGGGAGGTTAGTTTCATTGAGAGGAAGCGTTCTTCCTCTTTGATTTTTTGCCATTACAGACTCGGTTTTGGCTTGATGTTTATTTTTGATTAACTTCCATCATCGTTCAATCAATTGTTCTTTCTTATAAAAGCCATTATTATCATTACCATTATTACCACTGTGATATTCGGTCTTTGTTATTAACAAAAGCTACTGCACTCTATTTTCTTTTATTGTCATTATATCTGCCTGCCGTAATCTTGTTGTAATAGCTCTGCTTGCTGTAAGGGTGTTCCTGGCAGACAAGGCTAAGTTTGTGCACAAGCCGGCCCAAAGTGAGTTACAGTTAGGCCGGTCTCAACTTTCCTACTCAGAAACACATTCGGGCCCATCACCGCAGGAGGCAGCCCAGTCCAAACACAAAAAAGGCCCCTACATTGACCAAGTGAGAAAGGGAAATGCACAGTTAAGTCAGCTTTTCATGCCTTACAATCTTATAACCACCTGAAGGGCAGCTATCTCTCAACTATATTTGGAAAGCTCCATGCAAACCCAAAATAAAATTATTCCTCTGGAAAGCCGTGCACAGCCAAATACATAACAATAATTTAGTTCATAACCTGGAACCCAATGATCAATGTCCTAGATGTTCACTATTAGAAACACCTCTACATGTTTTGCAAGATTGTACTTGGTCCTTACAGGTTTGGAATTCATTAACTATACCCAGTAACCTTAAAAAGTTTTCCAACCAAGTATAGAACAATGAATACATCAAAACCTAAATACAAAAACCCCAATGTACACTAACACCTAGGCAACCATATTTGCTTTCAAAACGTGGTCAATTTGGATAGCCAGCAACCATTTAATATTTTTTTTTTTTTTGATAGGTATATAGCTAATATTATATTCTAGAGTCAAAACCACCAGACATACTAATTGCTCACAATCATGCAATTAAATTCACCCATCTCAGTGTCATTAAAACAAGACACTATTCCAAACAAGGGCAACGAATAGCATGGTCCTCTCTCCCACAGAATTATGTAAAACATAATACTGATGGTGATGGTCATACAGAGGGTTGTCCTGGCCCTTCTAGAGGTGGTGGGCTTTTTAGAGATGAATACAGCAATTGGGTGCTTGGGTTTTCGTTAAATATAGGCACAACAACAAGCATTGTGGCGAAATTGTGGGCAATACGATTTGGACTCCAACTAGCTCAAAATAAGGGATTCAATCACCTCATTGTGGAAACAGACTCCCAATTGGCCTATAATTAGCTACTCACTGATGATAGTAATTATCCACCTTACTCACAAACTAAATTTGTGATTGCAGGTACCTGGTTCAAGTGGGAGCTTAGCCTCGCTTAGTTAAAAACGTCTACAAGGAAGATAACAGGGTGGCAGATGCACTAGCAAAGAAAGGGAAAAAACAAATCCAAAAACAGAACATGCCAGCAACCCAAATAATACAAGTAACAAAACAAATTCATCTAACTTAAATCTTACACTAACAAGAAAAACTAAAGCACTAACAAAGGAAATTATCAAACACATACACTTGGGCTAAACCCAGATGGAATAATTATTTAAAAAGCTCAAATTTTTATAAGAAAAACATACCTTCAAACTTGAAAAATTCTGAACTTTCGTTGGTAGGGACAAAAGGGATTTTCAAGGTATAGGTGAGGGGATCATCTAAAGCCGATTGTGAGGAAAGAGGAGAGCATTTGGGGGTGAGGGTGATTTTTGTTGCACGCCGAGGGGTTAAGGATGACTGATTTCGGTGTTTGAGTGAGAGTGTTTGAACTTTGAGAGAGTGTTTGAGAGACTGAGAAAGTGTTTGAGACTGATTTCGGTGAGTGTTCGAGACTGATTTCAGTGAGTGTGATTTTTGAACTTTGAGAGAGTGTTTGAGAGACTGAGAGAGAGTGTTTGAGTGAGGCGTTTGAAATTGTAGTGTATATTTTGCATATTTCGAGTCTTATAAACTCAATTTTCTACGTGGCTAAATTTCGTCCACCTCGAAAATTTGTCCACGTAGGTGTATTGACAAACCGGGCAAAACGAGTTTTAAAAGCTTGAGTTCTAAATGGATCTCGAGTTTTAGAAACTCGGGATGCTAATTTCACATATTCTTTCAAAACCGAGCAACTAAAGAAATCGTTAGCATAGTAACGTTATTTGGAAAGGGTGTTCGTGCTTTTGGCCTTTAAAAGTGTATACGTGGCTAAATTTTAGATAGTCATTTTTCCTACATAGCAACACCTCCTTAATTGCAGGAAAAGGTTTCTACTTTCTGCTATGATATATAGTATATGATATAATATGATATATATATATATATATATATATATATATATATATATATTGATTATAACTATTATAATCATTCTTGACTCTCTTAGGAGATAGTGGGTTTCAGTTAGCCCAACTGGTAAAATATCTGATTGTTGTATAAGAAATCTAGGGTTCAATCCCAGCCTACACCAAAAATTAATTGGTGTCTTGGTCTAATAATAAAGAGCTATCATCAGGAGTAGATACCATAGGTTGAAACTCTCTCTCTCTCTCTCAAAAAAAAAAAAAAAAGACTCTCTTGGGAGATAAGGCCAGTACTGAATATGGAGTAAATACTAATGCAGACTGTGCATCAATATAGGCGTGTGAACAAATTGGGGCGAGGGAATAAAGAGCAATGAACGATTTGCACAGGCCCACCAAAGACTATGGGCTAGTTCCCTTTTGAGACGCTACTTTCTTAAACTCTAGGCCCAATACAAAGAATCGACCACTTGGGTCAATATTTGTCCTAGCTGTACAAGCTAACTATTTTACACGCTGAAAAAGTATTAAGAAATGGTTTTGTGAGAGGGTGGTCTCTTATAGTATGCATGGGTTTCGCATGCTGTAAAAGGGTGATCTCATGAGATACATTCTCCTCGCTTAATATAGGTGTTTGGATGCATAAACAAGTTATACTCACTTACAAATTAATTTGTACATATACAATATTATTTATTATTATTATTTGGGAAATTGCAATTTGTCCTCCTTGTGGTAGCAACTTCCCTGGTTCTCATTCTATAATCCATAGACCCTAGGGCTGTAAACAAGCTGGATGCATAAACAAGTTATACTCACCTACAAATTAATTTGTACATATACAATATTGTTTATTGTTTATTATTATTATTATTATTATTTGGGAAATTGCAATTTGTCCTCCTTGTGGTAGCAACTTCCCTGGTTCTCATTCTATAATCCATAGACCCTAGGGCTGTAAACGAGCTGAGTTTTGTCGTGTAATGCATATTCAAGCTTAGGTCGTCAAGAAAAATCAAAAGCTTGAGCTTGTGACAAGCCTAAAAATAAAGTTTGAACTTGAGCTCTTGGGAAAGCCAAAAAGTTTGAACTTGGCTTGGCTTGACTTGATTAATTAGTCAAGCCAAACTCAAACTTAATATCAAGCTCAAATTCGAGCTCAAGTCAAGTTTTTGAGCTTGAGATTTAAAAAAATTACATTATTAAATACTTAAATCTCTAAAATTAAGAAAAAGAAATAGAAAATAGTATACTCATTTTATCATGCATCTAGTCCTACTTATAATTAGCCATTATTCAAATTAATAATTTACATAATTAAATTCATTCACTCATCATTTCTTGTCTACAACTTCAACAATTGTTCAAAATATAATTTTTACATTCATGTTAGAGGGTGAAGGACTATAAAAAATACCTAATTGTAACTATTATGAATGAGAAAATACTAACATGTTTCATAACTTTACTTTAGATGATTGATAGGGAAGGATCATATGTGGCCAACTTAATTATTTATTTATTTTTAAATGTAACTATAGTCTAAAGTAATTCTGATTAGTTTAAAGGAAGGAAAAAATTAAGGTAATATAGGTAGTGGTCTCATGTTGGCAATATCATTGTTAAGATATGTGTAATGAGTATATTTAGCTAACACATATAAACGTATAAATGAATCTATACTTGAATTGTTGTGTATCAAGCCTAATAGCTCACAAGCTTGTTTGTGAACAAATTTTTTTGCTTGGACTTGGCTTGTTTATTAAACGAGCCTAAAACTAAGGCTTAAACTTGTTTTATTTATAAATAAACAAACATGAATAAGCTTTTATCGAGCTGAGCCCAAGTTGTTCATGATCAGCTTGGTTCATTTACAGCAGCCTAATAAGTCTTCCATAGTCTTAATGATTAAAAAATAAATAAAATAAAAAAGTATTATACAAATTATGTGGGTTTAGGGAATGGTAAAAACTTTCCCCCCTATCTTATTTTGTCCTACTTGGCTTTTCTCTACCTTAAAAAAGTAATGAAACAATGATAGGTTTTGCTTGCCTCACTCTACCCCTATTTGAAACAGTCAGATCAAGCGGTAGGTTTACTTTTCAATTGACTCTAATCGACTCATGGACAACCATACTTACTTTTTCTCTTTCTTTTGACACTCTGTTGATGCCCATATTTTGCAAATTTGTACCCAAAGGCCCATAAAGAAGAAAGCCTAGTGAGAAAGCAAGGCCCAATGATCTAACAAGGCCCAACTCTCTAAAGAAAGGGACAAGTCATAAACGTTGGCCTGCCGGAGATGCAATCCACACCAGAAAAGGCCAAAAAGCACACAGCAGGATATGCGCACCCATTTTCAGACCTCGGCAAACGAATGAAACATCAAGAAGGTAAAGCATGCGTACGACCCAGGCATCACCAGCCTATACCCAGCCACTATGGGAAAGGGTGAGGTCATGGAAGAGGGCACGGTCTGGCGATGGGGAGAGGAGTGGAAACCCATTCTTGTGTTCTTGCTCAGGCTCTTTTGGTGGGCACAGTCCTGCTGGGATGACATGCCACCCAAAAGAGGCAAGGCTAGGTAAGAACCATTGGGTGCATGCCATGAGAGACCGAGAGGGAGAGGGTACACACGGGACGAGTAGAAAAGGGAACCTTCATTGTCTGAAAGCCATAGGTCAATGGTGGTAGTCAGAACCATTGACTCGGTAAGTGGTTGGCAAAAGGTTCCCATACCAGACAAAGGCCATGAAAGGGCTAGAATAGTAAAATCGGTCACGGCAGGCTCTATATAAGAGACCCGTAGCTGTGTACAGGGGGGGGAGAAAGAACAAAAGGAGGAGGGGAATTCGAAAGAAAAAACAGAGAGGGAGGAAAAAACAAAGGAATTAAAAAAAAAAAAAAAGAGAAAACAAAGAGAAGAAAACAAAGAAAGAAAGGAAAAAAGAAAAGAAAGGCAAGAATTCTAAGAAAGAATACAGAGAGAAAAGATAAAACAAAATAACAGAGGAGGAAGAAGGAAAAACAGAGTGTTTTATGGCAGGCATGCACCCAAATGGGTTAACCCCCTCTCTCCCTCAATAGCGTTGTCCTCCATTGGAGGGAAATACGACTTATACTCGGGCACATACCATTTGGGGCTGATCTCTCAAAGCAATTAATTTCTCCTTTGAAGTTACTTGCGTTGAGGGAGCAGTTTTTCCCTTCCCTGGTTAGAGTCCCGCGGTGATACTTGGTGTGGCAGACTCATTCTTTTTACTCTACTAATCCCGCTCTAATCCTTTGTTTAAGTGTTATTCTTTAAAAGCGAGGCTTTTTTAAGTTATTTATCTTGTTTATTGCGACAGAAATAGTGACTGCATTTTCTTTACGTTTTCTATATATTGTCTACCTGCCATAACCTCTTAACAATGACTCTGCCTGCTGTAAGCTTATAAACAGATTTTAGCAAACGTGGTGTGGCTTGCGCACAAGCCAGGCCAAGGAAGTGGAAAAGTATTTCTGCAGTAAAAATGAAGAGTAGTCATTCACACGGCAGACAGCTCTATTGCACAGCAGGAGGCTTTACGGCAGGAAGCTTTATCGCATAGCAGATAGCTTCATTGCATAGCAGAAAGTTTTGTTGCACAGCAGGCAGATAGCAGAAACTTTTATTGCACAGAAGACGGTTTCACTGTACGGTAGAAAGTTTTGTTGCACAGCAGGCAGATAGCAGAAACTTTTATTGCACGGCAGACGGTTTTACTGCACGTTAGAAAGTCTTGCTGCACAGCAGAAAAGTCAAATCTATGGCAGAAATCGGAGAAAAGTTCCTTCTGCGGCAGAAACGTCAATCCTGCGGCAGAAACTGGAGAAAAGTCTTCTGCGGCAGAAACAGAGGATAACTTGGACTCAACGTTTGCGCACAAGCCGGGCCAAGGTGTGCCCCAATTGGGCCGGTCCCGACTCCTCACCTAGAAACAACTCGGGCCTAATGCGACAAGAATTTGCCCAATACCCCAATCCAGGCCCACCCCCTTATACACTCTTATAACTTCTCCTTGTTTACTTTCATTTTAATCTCACTAATGCTAAAACCATCTCATTAGAAATGACAAAATGCCTTCAATTTACCTTTTGACCAACCTTGCTCTTGCCTCATGCAAATTTTGCCCATCCCAAAAAGGGATTGAGACACCCTTGATCTGACCCCGCTACACTCGTTGCCATCCTCACACACGCACACACACACACACATATATAATATATATATATATATATATATATATATATAGAGAGAGAGAGAGAGAGAGAGAGAGAGAGAGGCCTAGATGAAACGAGGCCAATCCAATTGGCCCATTTAACTCGTATAGAAGTGCTGGTCCATGAAATGCATAGTCTCATACGAGTACACGACCAAAACAAAAATAGAAAAGCTAGAGATCTACACGTGGGGAAGCAGTAGTTAAAGACAAAACACAAAAGAGTCCTCCATCTACACTGCAAGTTGCACACCCATTCTGCAGTAACAAATACCACACTACTCTCAATTTCTTCACTAGGTTTTATTAGCAAAATTTTGTAGTGGCAGCTCACTGTTTTTCTAACCAGTGGTACTGAATCTGGCACAACACAAAATTATTACAGTGAAAAAATGATAGTCACTAACTTACAATTTTGCTTCTTTGCTACTTTTTCTTGACATTTTCGGCACATATATATGAGAAAATTTTCTAAGGTGATGTGCTCGAATGTTGTCCCAAATCTGTCAAGATTGTAGACAGGACTCAGGTTGAACCACTCCAGAATTGGTGCCATGGGCATTAGTACACTCAGAGATGACTGGCTGTCCAGATTTATCTGATTCAATCTTTATGTTGCTCAAATTTATTCCAGTGCAAGCAACAGATTGACTGCAATTGAGGTAAACTGCTGCATTTGAGCTTGATGTTCCAACTATGTCATCGTAGGTCACTTCGCTTATGTGAACTCCAGTTGACTGTAGTTAGAGAAGTTAAATTTAATTAATTTGCATCACATATATCTTACAAGAAATTAACTACTATTTTTTCTAAATATAACAGGGTTTTGTATGATTTACCTTTGGTTCACAGTTACCTCTTGTACCATTAATATCGCAGTAATATTGATCGATATATATTGGGTTTTCTACTGATTCTAAGGTGATGTGCTCGAATGAAATCTTTCGAGCGTAGCCTAGTCCAATCTTTTCACAAATATTGTAAAAGTATTAGATATAAATAACAGAACATTCTAATTATTTCTCTAAAAAAAAAAAGAAATGGTCTAGGTTTACTACCTGCCATGTCTTGATCCGAACTCCATTTGTTGTTCCCTTGAAATTAACTTTCTTCACATGAATGTTTTCGACTTTGACAAAATTTCCATACCTGCCTAAGCTTCCAATGCTGCTTTGAAACAAACGTGAATATAAGAAATTAATCACTTGTTACAAACGAACATGCCTAAGGTGATAAATTAATATGGTAACCAACACGAAGTTAAGAAATTGCATTCTAGCTAGCCTTTTGTTTTATAGTAGCCAAGAAGTTTCACTTTCAACAACAAATCTTGGACCCTTTTTTATTCTTAATTTGAATGATTATCTTATCTAATTAAATGTAAAAAATATATTAGTCCTTGATGTGGAACTGCTTTTTTATCACTTTATTTTTTAAATCCTAATTATTAGCATATTTTCTCCAACAGAGCGTGGGGTGAATGTGTAGACAAAGCAGTATATGATAAATATTTTTTTCCAAAATCAAAAGAGGATTGCGTTGAAGAAATAAAGGATTTCTAGCATGGAAAGAAAGGTAGTAGATAGATGACCCACCTTACTCCATGACCCGGTCCACATGTAACATATGATACGTTAATATTAGATGACAATTCTCCAATGGAAACACAGTCGTCACCTGTTGATAATGCAATGTTGAGTCGGTTCATATATCCATTGTCATGTCATTTTATAAATCTTTTACAATTGATTGCATATTAATTAGTTTGATTGAACAAAAGTGACTAAAATTTCTTACCTGTAGCTATGACAGAGTTGTTGACAAGGACATTTTGAGAGAGTTCAATGTGAATGCCGTCAGTGTTAGGGCTACTTTCTGGAGCTGTTATATGCATATTCTTAACCAAAATATCACTACTCTGATTTACCACTACATGGTATTTGGCACTGTTAATGGTGTAAATGTCGCTAATAGTACTTCGCTTGCAATGTATGATATTCAATGCCTGCAATACACCGTACAAATAGATATTATATATAGTAAAAATGTTTTTAAGAAATTGCACTTATTTAATTAATCATAAAAACACCATGCATATAACAAAGAGTAATCAACATAGAGCAGATGTTATAGATTTGAATTCTATCATATCTATAAATAAGAAAAATACCAATGCATATAGTACAAAAATAAAATTAACGATATACCGATACTTACCATTGGTATTATTGTAGCGCATCCCGTCTGGGGAAGAAAAAAGAAGAAGAAAAAATTAGACATTGAAAGAAAAGACATGGGATAGTGAATTATAAAGATTTTTTTTTTTTTGGAGAAAATACAAAGATTAATTATGATTGAACTTTAATTTAAAGATGGTTAATACTAATCATTATACATATATATATATATATATATATATATATATATATATTTCTATACTATTAATAACAGGATTCTCTGTTTGGGATTTATCATTCTTAAACTCTCTAAAATACTCCTATTTTTTAGTTAAATAATTTTAAACTTAAAAACATAATTTAGTTAAAAGAATAATTTTCTATTTAAAAAAAAGAAATTCTTAAGTTTTAGACTTAAAACTTTTTTCAATTCTCGCGTAGAAAAAGATCCTACAAATTAGGATTCTATTTCTATCTTATTTTTAAACATTATTTAACTAAATCCAAGATAAAAATAATAATAATAATAATAATAATAATAAAACCTAATTGCAAAGCACGAGTATATATATATATATATATAGGATTTGTATCCGTATATTCCGTACCATACTAGGGTGATCACTACAAGACAGGTCCCACCATTCCGAGCCATGGCCATTAAAGGTGCCCTTGCCAGTGATTAGGAGTCCGGTCACATTGTGAAATATTAGCCACCTTCTTGCGTTACGCCCCCTCCATACACTTGGTGAGGATGGCGCGTTAATTGTTCCTATTAACTGTACAAATTTCAATCATTTATATTATTTTCTTTATTGTTTAATAGAATATATATATATATATATATATATATAGAAATGAGAAAAATTAAGTACAATATTTTAGATTATTCAATTGAATTTAAACACCCAATTGTATTAAATTTGATTTTTTTTTTTTTAATATAACATTACATATATTATTGGTCAATACAACTTAGTATTTAAATTTAATTAAAGAACATGCATCTAGTAATTGTATCTAAATTTTATCGTAAAGTAATATATTCTGCACTATACATCTTTCTCGTTACCTGAAATGAAATGTTGCTAGATTTGCACGGACCCTGAAAAGTAAGAGGATAAACCAAAAAATCCTTACTACTTGGCACCAAGACTGTAGGATTTTGAGTTGCTGCGCTACATGCAGCCTTCCATGCTGCCGAAAATGCCTGTACGTAGTACATAATTTTTAGCAATTTATGTATACCAGCTAGGCTTTATATTTATTAGAAAGAGAGGGAGAAAAGAACTAAAATTCACAAGGAAATTAATAAAATGTACATTGGAATCATCTGTTTTCCCATCTGCCTTAGCACCATAATCTAACACGTTGAAAATCGTTTGGGCACTTGAGAAAGGCAAATCAGCAGAAAATAGCCCAAAAATGAGCATCAAAGAAAACACGCCCTGCAAAGAGAAAAGTAAATATTAATGTTTATAGTTTTAACCAAACCTAGGATTATTATCCAAAACCCAAAGAGTACAAGCGTCTCAGTTCTCACCATGGCTTTCATTATTGATTCTGAGACGTACGTACAGCTCGATTAAAGTTGTAGAATTAATGGGTGATCTACAAGGAAAATTGAAGATTAGTCATAACTGGATAAATTAAAAAAGAAGTAATAAGAGTTAAAATATTGTCAGTTAACTTTATCTAGGTATGAGAATGTGGATACTAACATTTTTTTAAAGGGAATCCATATTCTCACAAAAAGAGTATTACGTGAAAATCTATATCTTTATTTTTTATCTGATTCCTTTGTGTGATTTGCAACCAAACGTGATAATCATTCAACATTCTCAAAACTCTTAAAACATTACTAAGGTTTGCATTTTATTTGTAAGAAACTCCACTGAGGGGTTTACATTTTATTTTTTAGAAACTCTCAACTAAAAAGAAAGAGAAGCAAAACCCCAAAAAGAGAGAGAGAGAGAGAGAAATGATTACAGCTAAGCTGCTCAAGTTTGGACTGTATGTGTAGGAAGACAATCTTCATTGAAACTATTTATACTGGAAGGGTATCTAACACTCCGTTTATTTCAATGTAAAATAATTTCAAATGTAAAAAATTTTCTGTAAAATATTTTACAGAAAATATTTTCAAGTGTTTGGAATAACAAAACACATGAAAATACAAACCATCACCTGCCACCCCCAAATAAGCAAAAACCACCACCAACCACCCCCACAACTAAATGAGCATAAACCATTAAACCATCCCAAAAAACCAAATCTAGAAGAGAGAAAAAAGACAGCCACCACCATCACAACATCCCAGCCACCACCTAAAAATCTAACCATTAAACCATAAATCTGACCATAAACCTCCAGCAATCCACAATATATGAGCATTAAACCATTTTTTTTCTTTTTAATTTTCCTCCACACGTTTTTCTCTCCAAAGGTGCAATCATTGATGGGCCACACAATAAGAGTACATCTCAAAAAGAGAACATTATACGCTACGTGTCTAACATGTAATTACTTAAGCAGAAGGTCCTCTAATGGTGCTCATGCTCCACTCTTTTTTAGTCCTAAATACAGTCAAAAAGTCTCTTAAAATGTCTCTTATTAAATCTCTCTCTCTCTGTGTTCTTTAGATCTAAACAAACACCAAAAAAAAAAAAAAAAAAATCCAGTCTCTTGTAGATCTCTATCACTCTCACAAAGTTTTCGCATCAACCATTCAACAACCATAGTTACCATATGAAGTTTAACATCAAGTCATAGCATCAGCAGATATAGTCTAGCATCAATGGCCGAATTTTTCTCTCAAGCGTGATGAAGGAACTGCGTTCTGCGTGAAGTTTAGTACTGGTATGAATTTGTCTTCCTTGGTAGTTGAGTGTGAGTGATGAGGAGTTAGTGATGGGCGGTACCGATGGAGCTTGGAGCTGGCTGGTGGTGCCGATTAGAGCTTGCTGGCGGTGGGATAGAGGGATCATAGGTGGCTGGGTAACCTGGGTTGTGGGGATAAATCTGAGAGGAGAGAGAGCGTGAGAGGGAGAAAGCGTGAATGTTATCGGGCAAGAGGGAGAGAACAAATGTAAAATATTTTACCAAAATTTCAAGTGTAAAATATTTTACACAAATTTGCCTAGGTTGATTTGATTGACTGAAAATATTTTACTTTTAACCAAATATTTTACTGCAAAACAAATATTGTAAAATGTGAAAATATTTTCTTGAAAATATTTTACATCGAAACAAATGGAGCGTAAGATAAGCAAGTGCAATTTTTTGCAACAAGAAAGAAATTGGTCTAGATGGGTATTATTTTTAGAATAACAGCAAATTAATAACGTCTAAGGTCTAGAAAAATTTAAGGGAGAAACAAATTTTTTCTAGGAACATAACAAATTTAAGGGAGAATAACATATTATTACTAGGAATATAGCAAATTTTATCCTACAAAAACGGATTTGCCTATCTGTAATTTGAAAAGATAAGACAAAAAAGAAAAATGATGAAAATAGAACAAATAAAAACAAACTTACTAATCAAAGAAAATAATTCATAGTGGTTGTAGGGGGCAAACTTGCGGCCTTGCCCAAGGTTGGAATTGGGTTAGGTTGGGAAAGAGGCCCAATACAACTAATTTGTAGAGATGGATGATTAAGGTCAACCTTTTAAGCCCTAGTAGCCACGGTTTAGTAATTTAATGGAAGAAGGTTAGCAAGGACAACAGTATTAGCAAAGAAATACCGCAAAGAAATAGAGATTCTTAATCAAGTTCTTCCTCAGGCTGACTGAGGAGCAATGATTGCTTAAAGATATGGTCCTCGGTTTTACAGTGATTACTTTCTCTCTCTATTTTTTTCTCTCTCTCTCTCTGAACTTGTTTCGATCCTTTGGAAGGAGGACCTTCCTATATATAACTATTTGGATTGCATCTCAGCCGTCCACTTAGCTGGTCTTTAATCTTTCATTGGATACTTGTCTCATCATTGCTTTACTGGTGGCGGTAAAGTAGGCTGCAAGCTATGGAGGTATTGTTCAAGAGTCATTTTGCTATTAATGCGATACGTTGAGCTGGTATAGTGTATTAAATGTGGAGGTGATAGGTGTTTTATCTAGAAGCTTCCTCCTGCTCTTGCTTATATGTCACTACTGACTTCCTCGGTATTTAATCTTTTGATCTCGGTGGTTTATTACTTTATTTATGGTCTCCCAAGAAGTATCCGCTCCTCGAGCGGGTTGTCCTCCTCAATTTCCCCAACTGGAGGCTAGATTGGGCCTGATTTGATGAGTAGTTGGCCCTAGTTGCCCCTCGGGTGGATTCCACTTGATGATTCCCTCTCTTCGGACTTTCCCCTCCCGCAATGGTGATGCAAATGTTTAGCTTACAGATTCGTTATCTAATTTTTTGGGATAAGTGGATAAGTTGCAAAGTTGATTGAACATAATATCAATATTGAGAACTGTTCCACATGATTATTGTTTTGTATAACAATTAAGTTTGTGTGTGCGAGTTTGTTTCTAAAAACAAAAGGTATAAATTTAATTGTTATACAAAATATAATCTACTTCCGTATTGGTATTAATTTGTTTAGGGTTTAATTGAAATTTTCTATGTTCTCTATTTTGTTAGAGTGCCTATAAATCATAAATTCAAGTAACTTGTTTAGGATTAGATCTTAGAGTCTTTGAAGTGTTTTAGACATTGCTCAAGTGGATATAAGTCAAGATTCAAAAACGTACAAGCTGCAGAAACAAGAATTCAAAATCTGTCAAGCTCAATCAGTCGAAGAGAAAGCTTGACCAATCGAACTGCAATTTGCAAAATTTTAAAAAAGGCCCAACAGCTCGTGAAACATTTAGAGTTTGAATCCAACTATCACACCCTGAACCCAATTAGGTCCAAAGCATGAGAAAAGAACCATTAAAATAAACTATAGGGGGTTTTTCTTTTTTTTAATAAAGATAAACATTGTGAACTCTCCACAATATAAGTCAGAGCTCTGCGAGACATTTACAAACAATACAAATTACAAATCATGTCTTCAAATATACATGAAATTCCAAAACTCCAAATAGATCAACATAAAATCACAATCCTTCCTAGGATAAGCAACCTCAACGACAGAATCTAGGCCTACCATGCCCAAGGCTAACAAACCTCAAGAGCCCAACCTTCGATAGAATTAGCTATGGTCTCGATAAATTTAGTAAGTTGAGTCACCACCCAACCATAGCATAAATCTCTCAATTAGCATAATGCTCCAATCACCACCAATAAAACAAGCTCCATTCCCGAGGTATAGCAAATTTATCTAAAAAACTGTTGGAGAGTGGGATGAGTTAAAGCCTAGTAAGTAGTATAATTAATGGAAGTAGGGAAATGCGAGACTTATGATAATGAGCATTTTACAAAATGTTTCATGATTTGGGAATTTCCATTTGGATCATGCAAAACCATTTTTCTTAATAAAATGACAAGAATGATTAAAAGAATGTAGCATCAAGCTTTCTCAAAATATTTTAATATGAAACTACATACTATTTACTGTGAGCTATCAAAACGCCCTTTTAAAACTTGAAAATTCAACCCAATGCCACATGACAAGCCGTCATAAAGACATTAGGTATGCCATGAACACATCAAGTTATGCCACGAAGACATCAATCCGCACAAAGACGGGGTGCCAAGATACCAATGTCACAAAGACTACGGCATCTGGCTAGGTAATTATCGGGTAATCACATGTCATGGCCCAAGAGTAAAAACATGAAGAGCTTACAGTTTACATGAAATCAAAACACGGTTCAATTTCAAGTAGTTTCACAAAAACTTTTGAAATTCCCAATATATTCACAAAGGTTCTCAAATTTTCCAAAATCATTTCTTGTCAATAACATTTTCTATCAATTTCCCAAATATCACAAGTCAAGATAAAACATCTTTAGAATTTTCAAATAATGCAATAAATCCATAAAATTCATTCCCAAGAATTATATCAAAGATGCTTATCTCTTCCATACTAAAAAATCATGCATTTTCCCATATGCAATATTAAACATGATGTGCTTTCCATGTATAATCATATATAATAAGGTCACAACACAATACTTTTTAAGAAAATATAGTTCCATAAATAATTTTCCAAAATGTGTTTAACCTAAAAACAAAGTTTATGCAACGTGATTATTTCCAAAAATTCCATTAAAAAGCTACTTACTTCAGCAGTCCAACCCAAATTTATCTCAACCAGGCACCGCATTCAACCAATCAAGTCACTAGTTCCATCACCAAGTACCTTGGAACCTAGAACACAAGTATCAAGCCTATTAATAACAAAGCCCACTACAAATTATGCTATCAAATTTGTCTCCATAAATCGGAACCTCAAAAATCAAACTTAAGGCCCTAAAGCCTAGCTTGACCATCCCAAGACAAGCACCCCTACCCAACTGGGAACCAAACAAACATACAAGAAACTTGTAGAACTATAACGCAACCAAAGCCTTTAATTTCCTTACCACAAACAATGTGCATTTACCAACATGATACAAAGTATGTCGCTACCAATCTATGATAAAATTAGCCAAAGTAAAACACTTATCAAAGAAAACACATATGAACTTACAAGCTAAACCACCCAACAAAAGTTTAGGGTAATTTCCTTAAAGTCTCAGCATCCTAATCACACTTTCAGATAACTTGCAACATGTCAGCCCTTTTTATAAAATTCGTTTGGTCTACTTAGTGTTATCCAAAAAGCTTGAAATTAAATAGGGAGAAGCCTTTATATGTCTAGTATGTACCACCAAAATTTGGCTCAAAATAGTTTTTCTATAATTTATTAAAAATCACGTAATGCAGCTTACTCAAATCTGTCAAGGACAGATTTACAGTCCCAAAATAAAATTATTATAATCTTAAAACTATGTCAAAAACTTTCAGACTTGATTAACCTTAAAGCTACATGTTTTAGCACATAATAACAACTAGGAATGCAATTCATAACCTCATATAACAGTCATCATAACACAAGTCAAGAAATTTGATCCTCTAACTCATATAGGCAATTTACCAAACACTTGGCACGTAACAAGCACATGCCCACACTCAAATATGTCAAAGCCATTCAAATGCAAAGGAAACACTTAGAAATCAACTCATGCAACAACAAAACCCATATGGAAAAGGATTTCCTACAAACATGTTTGTAGGAGTTACTGCAAACAGTGTTATGTGGCAGCTTGTGAAGCTAACATCTATCTTGGACCATGTGCATGTCACGTGACCAGCCAAAGTCACCAAATTCACTTAATCACAGTTGGCACTTAACCACAACCACAACCCCAACCCAAGTAAAACAAAACAAAATCTCAACCATTTCTCTTTGCCAGTCCACCACTTTCTCTCTCTCTCTCTCTCTTCACCACCATTTGTCGCTGCCATCATTTCTTGGCGGTGATACCTCGGTCAGGTTGGCTCAACTTAGCAAAAATACTCCTTTCTCTCTCCATTTAGTCTTAAATCTCTTACAAAAATGGGAAAATAAAAAATATTCTTTTTGGTTGTGATTGACCCACGGTTTAATTGGAAAGTATATGTGGAATTCGTGGGTGGATTTAGCTGTAAATATTTGATTTGGATCAAATTTCGTGTTTAGAACTATCAAAGGTAAAAAGAAAAGATTTATTTTTGAGAAGTTTGGCTTGAAATGGGGACTGAATACACATGGGCCAATTTGTTTCTTGTTTGAAAGACAAATTTGATTTGTAAACTATTGTAGAGGAAGTCGAGTTTTGCATGTCCTAAGAAGGTATATTGTGAGTTGGAGAGAATATTTTGGATGCCCAGAAGTTTTTATTTTTTTTATTTTTATTTTTATTTTTTTTTTATTGAGAATATTCTAAAATAATTTTTGTAAGACCTCATTTGGGAGGAGGGAATGGAAAGAAATGAAAAGAATCATTTTAGAATATTCTTCAATTCTCTTATTTGGGAGTTTTAATGGAGGGAATGGAAAGTCCATTCTCTTGTTTGGAAGTTTAAGTAGAAATGAATGGAATAGGTAGGAGAGAACACTCATTCCTCTCTATTCCCTTAAAATTTCAAATTTTCATTCCCCCCGAAATTGGGAGGAATTTGAGGAAATGGAATTAGATTTAATAATTTTTTTACTAAAACTCCCAAAATACCCCTATATATTCAACTCTTTATTTTAAAATAGGGGTCTAATAGTAATATTGTCATAAAATGATTCCATTCCATTCCTTTCATGTTGCTCCTAAATAAGATTACTTACATTCCATTCATTTTCATTCATTTCTATTCCTTTATTTTAAAACATCCAATCAAAGTTACTTAATTCCATTTCATTCCATTCTTTTCCATTCCATTCCCTTAAATAAATTTCATTCCATTCCATTCCCTTATGAACTCCCAATCAAAACCTGAGAGTGTAAGAGTAATTGGAGAGAGAATGGCTTAGTTGAGTCAAGCTCATTGATGATGTTGCTGCCAAGAATTGGTGGCAGCAACGAACGGTGGTGGAGAGAGAGAGTGAGGGGCTGGCTGGCAAAGAGAGAAATGGTTGGGGTTATTTTACTTGGGTTGGTTAAGAGAGAGAGAGAGAGAGAGAGAGAGAGAGGGAGGGGTAGAGGGTTGGTCGCCTGGTGCTAATTGTGGTTAAGTGAATTTGGTGACTTTGGCTGGTCACGTGACATGCACATGGTCCAGGACAGATGTTAACTTCACAAGTTGCCACATAACACTGTCCGCAGTAACTCCTACAAACTACAAACATGTTTGTAGGTAATCCTTGTCCCAAACAAAATACCTCTTGTGGGGGCAATTTTAACCAAACTAGTGGTACTCTTTCTCATTGGCTCATCCCTTGTATGGCATGAAGAGAGAGGCTTTCTTTTCCATGTAGGACAACAAAATTGCCTAAGATTACAACATGGTCTAGCCCTTAGCCTTTGAAGCAAAAATTGCCCCCAAACCTCTTCAATGCAAAAATCCCCCGAATTGGTTGAAAATTTCAGATTTAAATAAAACCCTTGCTACCCAAATTCTCACAACCCTATAATATTCCATCATTAGCCAAACCCACCAAGTATATACCATAAACATCATCAAATAACAAAACCAAAATATTTTAATGGAAGGAATTGAGAGAACTTTTTTTTTTCTTACCTCATCTATTGAGCTAGCCACGCCTAAAGGGTAGGAAGAAGCCTCTAGAACTCTTAGTGGTGGCCAATGTGTAAAGAAGAGCCTTCCATGGGCCGGCCATGAGAGAAATTTAAGAGAAATAGGATGAGATTCACGTGGGGGTGAGGGAGGAGAGATTCGGGCGAGAGAGGTAGAGGGATGTGTGTTTGTGTCTGTGTTTGACCGCGAAAGAATGGGGGCGAGAGAGGTAGAGGGATGTGTGTTTTTTTTTTTAATCTTATTTAAATATTATTTTTTCATTATTTCTTTATCCTTTCTTTAATCTTTATTTATTATTTTTTAACGTTTCTTTATTCTTCCCCTTCAAACTCAACATAAACCAAAACTCAGAACCTAGAAACCCAGATAGCAACAAATGTCAGGAACATTAGCAAATCTTAAAACCGGCAAATCATCAACTCATACAAAAAATCAACAAATGTAAATATCGGTGGCCATGGGCCCAAGATGAAATCTAATACATTATGATGGAAAAACCCATATGATGAAATCTAAAGGTGAAAAATCAATGCAATCAAATTTGAGTACTTGAGCTGATGTTCTTACTGGTGGTTGAGGCGAACTCCGATTGCAAGCCACCGTCGTCTGGGACGTTCACTTTTGAGGAGGAGATTTGCTGCCTCCTTTCCCTTGTTTTGTGAGAAGAAAGAGAGAGAGAGAAAAAAAAAATCCAGAAGAGAGAGAAAAAAGTAATATCATATTCGGTGGGCTGGAATTTTATAATGAGATAAGTTATATTGCTAATGAGTAGAAACCCATCCTGCTTGGAAAGTATCGAAGATATTTTGGAATCAAGGACCCATGAATCAAGTACATGTGAATCGAGGACCCTTGAATCAAGCAATCACACCAAAATTGGCAGCCAAAGTCAAATCCTTGCCAAATAAAGGAAATACCTCAATGGAATATTTACATTTAATGTAAAGATTATAAGGGCAGATGAATATATATGTATGAAAGTCCCCCACCAAACATTGTAGTGAGTGGAAATTCAACACATGAATCAAGCACCCGTCAATCAAGGATCCTTGAATCAAGCAATCACACCAAGGCTGGCAGCCAAAGTCTAATATGGCTGCCAGCCTTGGTGTGATTGCTTGATTCAATTATCCTTTATTCACGGGTGCTTGATTCATGGGTCCTTGATTCCGAAATATCTTCAATAGAGAGGTACTGCTCATAAGCAAAAAACTTTTTAAGATACAGAGAGATTGTTGGAGACTTGGAGCATTGTTTTTTAGTTTTACTCTATGTTGTAGAGAGTATTTTGGTTTTGGCCACGTCAATGCTCTCAGAGTTATTCTTGTGAGATCTGTGAAGTTTTATACTTTCTAACTCTGTTAAGCGCTTATCGGAAATCATACTCATATTGCCAATACTGGTGGAGTAAAAGTTGTAGTCAAGCTTTAGCTATCAAACATACTGAAAATCAAAATATGAACTGGAGATTCATGTAAGAGCAAATCCAAATCAAAGAAGTCTGAGGAGTTCAAAGGCCAGTTTGGTAATTGTGCTAGATTTATTATGAATTGGTATTAGTCTTGACTGTAAATCTCGATTTTATATAGTGAATTGTTCTCTTGTGATAGTTTCTCCTAGGTTTTTTTACCTTGAAACGAGTTATTTTATTGGTTTTCTTAAGTCGTCTTATCATTGTATTTTTTACTTTTTCATTGTGCATGATATGTGTGATGGATATTTAACTTGGCTAATAGATTAGGTTAAACATATTATATTTTCCAGGGGTCTAAACTTAACAAGTCTTTTATATACATAGGGTCCGTTTGGATATAGCTTCTTGTTATTGAAAACTGATGGTTGTTGCTGAAAATACTATAGCAAAATAAATTTTAAATGTGTGAATAGTACCGCGGGACCCATTTTTAATATTTTTTTTTAATAAAGTGGCTGTGGGTCCCATGAACAGTGCGTGAACAGTACCGAACAGTACGTGAACAGTGTTTTTTGTCTCATGAACAGTGCATGAACAGTGTACGCATTGTTTATGAACAGTAATTTTTGTCTCTAAAAAGTCAAGAAATCCGGCCAAAAAAAAAAAAAACAAAGGGAGAAACCACAACGCAGAAAACGCAACGCAACTTAACACTGTTATCCAAACCCTCACATAATGTAATTTTGTTATGATGTTTCTATTGACCAAATGGCCAATAAGGACTATGCAGCGTGGCATGAATTTTTCCAATTGTTTGGCAAAAACTTTTAGCCTTCAGTTTTTTATTACAAATTTATCATAAAATCTTCCAAAAACTTTATATAATTTGTATCATATTTAGCAAATAAACTACCAAAAACTACGGAATACTCAAACGGATAATCTAGTATAGAGCAATTGAAAAAGTGAACGAGGTAGAGAATAACAATGAGAACTGAATCAAGAAGCGTGGCGTCAATGTTGGAATTGCCTTGAGTGTTGTTGGTCAACAACATTATCATTGAATTTATTATTATTCTACCTAAGGAATTCATTTAAAATGAAATGAACTTTTTCCTTCATGTAACTTGTATAAGTCATCCTCAAAATTCTTTGGAACTTAGAAATATATGTTCTTTTTGTTCTTTTAGTTGGGTTGGGGTGCTAAATTGAATAGCCCGTGTTATAGTCATATGCTCCTTTGAAACCAAGACTCTTTTGTGTTGTAATAACTCTTCGCTCCCAGTTGCTATCCGGGATGTTCATAGCCTTTTCTAAGAGGCAGTAGTGACCTTTTGTAATGCATGTATGAATTACTGAGCATTATCCTATAATCATCTCATATGATTTTAAACACTGCCTTTGCATTTTGATGTGAATGCACTGATGGACAATTTCTTCACTAGGTTTTATTCACAAAATCTTACAGCGGCAGTTCACTATTTTTCTAACCAGTGGTATTGAATCTGGCACAACATAAAATTATTACAATGAAACAATAGTTACAAACCCACAATTTTGCTTCTTTGCTACTTCTTCTTGACATCTTCGGCACATCTGAGAAATATTTCATAGAGTGCCTTGATGTTCCAAATCTGTAAAATACATAGCCTGATTATCTGGTCAAGATTGTAGACAGGACTTAGGTTGAACCACTCCATATATAATTGGTGCCATAAGCATTAGTACACTTAGAGGTGACTTGCTGTCCAGATTTTTCTAATCTAATCATATGCTCCTCAAAATTATTCCAGTGCAAGCAACAGATTGACTGCAATTGAGGTTAATAGCTACATTTGTGCTTGATGTTCCAACTATGTCATCGTTGGTCACTGCGCTTATGTGAACTCCAGTTGACTATAGTTAGAAAAGTTAATTTAATTTTTATTATTATTATTATTATTATTATTATTATTATTATTATTATTATTATTACGTTTATCTTACAAGAAATTAACAACTATTCTATGATGCGGTTTTGTTTGATTTACCTTTTGTCCATAGTTTACTCTATAACCTCCAATATCACAGTAACTTTGAACGATAATTATTGGGTTTTGTACTAGTTGAAAGCTTTGAGGAAACACCGTGGGAACCAAAAAAAAAAAAAATTTGATGTGCTCGAATGAAACCTTTCAAACGTAACATTTTCCAACCTTTTTACAAATATGGTAAAAGTATTAGATATAAATAATAGAAAAAATATAATTACCTATAATTATTAATTCTCTAAAAAAAATGTCTAAATTTAGGGAGAGACTTAGGTCTAGTGTTTTTTGTACACTGGACCAGATGGGATACTACCATGTGACAATTTTAGGACACCTAACAGCATTAATCCTACCTGGTTTAGTTCACTGGACACCAGACCCAAACTGAATCCCTAAATTTATTACCTACCAAGTGGCCTAGGTCTTGATCCGAGCTCCATTTGTGGTTCCCATAAAATTAACTCTCCTCACATGAATGTTTTCAACTTTGAAAAAATTTCCACTCTTGCCCATGCTAATCCAAACATGTCACATCATTTTATCACATATAAAAAAATAAGTACAACCACACTCAATTAATTCTAACATCAATTTAAAAATCTAACTAAATTGAGAGTTTGTTAAGATAATATTAGATGTAGTAGGATATATTGAGTTTTAAATAAAAAGCTGACATGACAATCTCTTACTTGATGGTGTAAAACATGAGATTTACACCACATCGTTGACCATGCCTAAGGTGATAAATATGGTAACCAATGCGAAGTTAAGAAATTGCATTGTAGCTAGCCTTTTGTTTCATAGTAGCCAAGAGATTTATGTTGTATATATAGGTATATACAATGATAGATTCTAATAATGATGATATTTGAGTTTGAAAATATTGTTTCATAAAGTTGTTAAAGTGAAAATTCAAGTTCTGGAATTTTCTAAGTGAAAATTCGAAATTAAGCATTTTCGATCGATCGAATGGTAAAAAAAAAAAAAAAAATCCTGGAGTTTCTAGATGGTTTGATCACTATTCAATTCCTGTTTGATTGATTGAAAAGAGCATTCGATTAATCGAAAGAACCTCTTGATCGATCAAAACTCAAAAATTGAATTTTCTGCAAAATTTTTCTAGTGACTGTTCGGAAGAGGTTTTAAGCCTTGTGAACGGTTTTATGAAACATTTTAACTCTCTAAACGTGCCTTTTGATGAAATATAACTCTATAAGTATAAATAGAAGCTTATGTTTACTTTAAATCCTGGGGAAACACAAGAAATCGTATGGTTATTCTTTAGAATTGTATCTGTAGAATCCAACATCTTGGTTGTATCATGGGGACAAATTTGTGATAACTTTTTAGCAACAATAGTGTGGGGGGCAAATATTGTCTAAGGAAAACAATTTTGTGCCTCCAAGTTATCTATTTTCTGTTTGTCTTTTGTGTTAACATTGTTCTTCCATTATTACTTTGCGTAATATCCCCAACAATTTCAACAACAAATCTTTGACCATTTTTATTCTTAATTTGAATGATTATCTGATCTAATTAAATGTTAAAAATAGACCAGTCATTGATGTGGGAAATTCTTTTTCCATAAGTGGATTATCGATTTTATATATATATCCTAATTATTAGTAGATATTCTTAGTTAGAGTGTGGGGAGAATGTGTTGACAAAGTAGTATTTGATCATTCTTTTTTCCAAAATCAAGAGAGGATTGGGTTGAGGAAATTAAGGATTTCTAGCATGGAAATAAATTTGTGGCCAAATTTTCTTAAAAAGATGACCCGCCTCACTCCATGGCTAGGTCCACATGTAACGAATTAGATGTTAATATTAGATATCATACCTCCAATGGATACACAATCATCACATGTTGATAACGCAATGTTAAGTCAGTTCATATGTCCATTGTCATGTCAGTTTCTAAATCTTTTATAATAAAATTGAATTATTACTAAGTATTGGTTGCATGTTAATTAGTTGATTGAACAGATGTGAATTAAGTTTCTTACTAGTGCCTATGATAGTGTTGTTGATAAGCACATTTTGAGAGGCTTGAATGTGAATGCCATCAGTGTTACGACCAAGCCCTGGAGCTGTTATGCATATTCAGGTCCGTTTGGATACAACTTATTTTGCTGAACTGAACTGAATTGAAAACTGAAAACTGAAAACACTGTACCAAAATAATTTTTAAATGTGTGAATAGTACTATAGGACCAATTTTTAATATTTTTTTTTAATAAAGTGTTCATGAACAGTGCGCGCACAGTGCGTGAACAATGCGTGCACTATTCATGAACAGTGCGCTTTGTCTCTAAAAGCAGAAACAAGCGCTGAAAAAAAAAAAAAAAAAAAAAAAAAAAAAAAAAAAAAGGAGAAAACGCAAACGAGAAACATAGCCGTAGATCCAAACTCAGCCTTAATCAAAACAACATTACAATTATATATCATTATATGGACTTGGGCCCTGTTAATTGAGTGTATGGCATTGATAGTGCTTTCCTTGCAAGATAAGAGTGACACTGCACTTGTCTACTCATTAAAATGCACTTATCTACTCGTTAAAATATTATGTACGTAATAAAGTGTAATCATCGTAAAGCGAACGATATATGTTGAAATTTTATTGTATCTAAATATATATATATATATATATAAGAAATACTATGCATATTTTATACTTTAAAAAAGTGACTTGTTTTTTTATTTTTTGGGTTAATTCCGGCATGCAGTGTAAAAATTAAACTTCACTAACTAGTCCCATTTCACCAATAATTATGAGTTTATACTAATAATTCTTTACAAATTATTAATTACTCCCAAAATATGGTGACATGGTATACAATCACACCAATAAAAATAAACCATATAGTACAAAAATATGATATAATTATCTCAACAACAAAAAAAGGCATGTAAAAATTAACCACAATGTATATTGATACTTACTGCTAGTGCCAATGAAGTGCATCCCTTCTGAGAAATAAATAAATAAAATTAAGAAAATGAATTTGACAAAGGAAAAAATTAGTAAAACTTTTTTAAAATAGTTTGTTAACAAATGCCCTAAGGGCACTGTTAACCGGATCCTTAGACAAAACATGTTTCTCTCATTTGACAATGTGATTCCCTCCTCTCTCCCCCATATTTAAGCAGTGGGTTGAGTTTGAAGCAAAACAAAAACAAAACCTTTTTCAAACCCATTTGTTTATCTTACCATGAGTTGAGATCGTTAAACATATAATAAATTAGACAATGCTCAAGATGCTGGTATTTGATGTCTAAGAACAGAAAAGAGGCTGATTCAAGAATCTAGATTTTAACAATTTCGATCTATTAGGAACAAAGTTCGAGCAATCAAAAATCATAGATCAGCAAAAATCAACAAACATGAAAAGCCCATAACTTCTTCGTTTCAAGCCCACATTGTGATCTGTTTGTTGCAGTATTTAAAGGATATTATAAGTAACTCTAGAGATCATTTTGTGAAAGAGAAGAGTGCCTCTAATGCGTCCTATGTGGTTTCCCTAAAAACAAGAAACCTCTTGAAATTTGAAGTGTAGTACGTAACTTCTTTGTAACTTTGTTTTATGGGGGAAAATTGCATTGAGCTTTATTGAGGTTTTATATTATTTACATTCACAGCTCTATTTTAGAAAATGACCCTTATTTCTCCTAAAATGCAAACTACTATTTATACTAACCACGGTTGAATGTTATAAACATACTAAAATGCATCAACCATTAAGCCACAAGGCTTATTTTTATTTTTATTTTTTATTTGAGCTTATAACGCAATAATTGCAATATGAAAAGTGCTAGATCCACAACACTTTCATAACAAATCATAAATAATATCTTGTTACATGTGGTGAAAAAAAAAATTGCTATGTTTACAAAATTTTCATAATACTTTCCCAAAAAAAATTTTTTTTTTTTTTTTTTTTTTTTGAGAATCCAAACTTTTTGGCATTTTATTAACTAATTGGAAAATCAGCAGATACAAAACGAAAAATATCTGGTGGAACATCCTCCATCCAAATTAAAACAGGAAAAGAAAACCTCGCTCTCTAAGCTAAGGTATGAGCCACAGTGTTACCCTGCCTCCTAACATGAGAGAAAGATTTTTTTTTTTTTTTTGTTTGATGTGATGAGAGAAAGATTTGGTTCGTAACCAACTAGTTATAGACTCAATGTCTTTTACAATGTGTCCTATACTATGAATTGAACTGTTCCCTTCAGCAAGTGCCTTGATAACAATTTCTGCATCTCCTTCAAAGATGAAACGTGCGAAGCCCAACTCAAGGGTGAACTGGACTGCTCTCCGTGCTGCCAGAACCTCTAGTACTTCTATGGATGCTGGTTTGGGTATTTTTTCTGCTAGAGCTGCCATGACATGACCCCTATGGTTTCGGACAACCACCCTTATCCCTGCTTGATCCGATTCAGCAAACATAGCCCTATCAAAATTCGTCTTCACCCTTTCTCCTTCTGGTGGTTTCCATTTGATGTCTCGCTGCGTCACAGCTTTTGCTCTAGGCCTAATATTGCTTTGAAATTCCATCAGAAGAGAAGCAGTGTTCTCCAGGATTTTTCCCAATGGCAAACTCAGTTCATTACACATCATCTTGTTCCTACGACACCAGATGAACCAAGCTATCGTTGCAAAGAGCTCCAGCTGTTTCGCTTGCTCACCAACTAAAGCAACCAGGTCTGTGAACTGCGAGATCGTTGGGTGGTCCTTCAAAACCCATCCAAAAACCGTATCCCATACCGTTCCAATACCGCACAGAGGGCACTCTAGCACTTTCCTCCGAAGCAAGTTGCATCTTGTAGGCAAAGCTTCGGAGCACGCACGCTATAGAAAGATTTTATCTTTTTTGGTACCCTCATCTTCCAAAGGCGTTGCCAGAAAACCCTCTTACTTGTCATATCCGACCTTAATGCTCTGTTCTGAATGTCCAGCTCGCAAAGTAATCGATATCCAGTTTTCACAGAGCATATTCCATCCCTACTCCTTGGCCAAATCATGCAATCAGCCTGATTAGAGAAACATATAGGAATGAACTTTATTTTTGCTGCTTCAAAAGGTAGGAAAAGGAGATCAATCTTCGCCCAGTCCCACTGTTTTGTGTCTTGGTCGATCAAGGAAGCAACTCGCACATCTCCTGGTGCACCTACCTATGGTGAACTAATCTTGGAAGGGAATTTTCCAGGTAGCCATTTATCCCAATATGCCCGAATGGTTGAGCCATCCCCCACTCTCCACATCAGGCTAGCTTCTATGACTGATCTAGCTTTTAATACACTTTGCCATGCATATGAGCCGGATGATTTCTTTGCTTTAAACACCGTCCCATGGGGGAAATATTTGGCTTTGAATACTCGGAAAAATAGAGATGACTGATCATGCAGCAACCTCCAGACCTATTTAGCAAGCATCGCCTCATTGAACTTAACCAAATCTTTAAACCCCAAACCTCATTGGTCTTTTGGTTGACACATTACCTCCTAATTCCTTGAATGAATTTTACTTTGCTCCCCTCTTTGCCCCCACCAAAGTTTCCTTACCATTATCTCGATATCGTGGCAAAGGCCCACCGGAAGTTTGAAACAAGACATGGCAAAAGTTGGAATGGCTTGGACCATGGCTTTTAGAAGTACCTCCCTACCTGCTTGGGATAAAAGTTGCTCTTTCTACTCTTGTAATTTATTCCATACTCGTTCTTTTATATAATTTAGACTTGCTCTTCTATTTTTCCCAACCACCGCTGGTAAGCCAAAGTATTTTTCATACTCTTTTACCTCATCCACCCCCAAAAAATTTGAGATCTCTTCTTTTCTTTCCTCGGTGACAGCCTTGCTAAAAAAGATTGTCGTCTTCCCTCTATTTATTTGTTGGCCTGAAGCTTGTTCATAGAGACTCAAAATATCTTGAATTTTTACTAAATCTCCCATTACTGCTCTACAAAAGAGCAAAGTATTGTCTGCAGAGAACAAGTGGCTGATCCGTGGTCCATTTCTACACAACGAAAAACCCCTTATCTCATCCTCCCTAGCTGCAACCTGAATTAACCTATTTTAACCTTCGGAGCACAATAAGAACAAATAGGGTGAGAGAGGGTCATCTTGTCTTATTCCTCTGGAAGGTTTAATATCACCCTTTGGTTCTCCATTTACCAAGATTGTGTAAGAGACTGTACTTATACACTCCATAATCAGCTTCACCCATTTTTCGCCAAAGCCCATCTTCTTCATGACTTTTTTTAGAAACCCCCACTCAACCCAGTCGTACTCCTTACTCATGTCAAGCTTCAAGGCCAAGAACCCCATTTTCTTTAACTTCTGATTCTTCATATGATGTAAGGTTTCAAAGGCAATATGTTGTCAGAAATGGCTTTATCTGATTGAAAAGCACTCTGAGATTCAAAAATGATGTCAGGTAAAATTCTTTTCAACCTATTTGCCACAACTTTAGATACTATTTTATAAAGGGTATTACAAAGAGAAATATGACGAAATTCAGATACAAGAGTGGGACTTTTCACCTTAGGAATAAGTATAATGAAAGTATTATTTAAAAATTGAGGAAAGGAACCTGTATTCAAACAATTTTGTACAGCTGCCGAAACTTCATGAGTTATTATTAATTTTAATTCAAGTTGAATTCATAACTTAAATTTCCCATAACCGCAAATAACAATCTTAACCTTAGAAAATGTTGCAAAAATATCGTCGAAAAATGTCATCCATACAGCATTTCTGTTGCAACATAGTTTTATGCTAAAATGTTTACCCAAAAAAAAAAAAAAAGTTTAATGCTAAAATACAGATCTAAAATATTGACAGTACCACCAAAGCAGAAATTTTCCGACACTCGTTCTCTTTTAGCTGACTCCCAACTCTGCACTTCACTCCACCTTCCCCATCACACATACAAATCACTTTTTTTTTTTTTTTTTTTCCCGGAAAAAATAAATCCCACATTTTCCCGGAAAATTTATCCTATTCCTTTCACATTTCATTGTCACTCACATCCCCACTTTCAGCTGAACTCATACCTCCCCAAAAAAGGAGAAACTTTCCCTCCCTACCAAGATCCATACCTTCAATTTTCCCGGAAAGCTTAAAAATTTTATCCAAAAAAAAAAAAAAAAAACTTAAGAACCATTTTGATGGCAAATGCATGGAAAAGAGACAAACCCACACAGTTTTACCAATCGAAAACCATATGCTTACTAATCACAAGCACCCTCCTTTTTCTCACTTTCTTCGTCTACCTCACAAACCAACCCTCAAACCCTAACCCTAACCTTTTCTTCAAAACCCAATTCCCATTCTACCCAATCCCACCATTCGATTGCCTGAAATGCCCTCAATCCCACCCAGTGATCGCCAACCTCGTCGAGGGCCTCAAATACCCTTTTCTCTACTCTCTCTCCGACCTCGGAACCCTGCCCGATAAGCCTCACAAGAACATTGTCAGAATGCTCAAAGGGAAACTCTTTCGCAAACCAGATATCTCCGTCACCATCCAGGAGGTTCTCGGCAAATTGAAAACAAGCGGAGAGAGAGGCAATGGGCTTGTTGTCGATGTCGGTGCCAATGTCGGCATGGCGAGCTTCGCTGCCGCCGCAATGGGGTTTAGGGTTTTGGCTTTCGAGCCGGTTTTCGAGAACTTGCAGAGGGTTTGTGATGGGATTTATTTCAATCGGGTTGGGGATTTGGTCACTGTTTTCAATGCCGCCGCCTCGGACCAGAATGGGAACATTACATTCCATAAGGTATGTTGTTATGTACAAGTACTGTGTTTTTGGGCATGAATTTGGAATTGTTTCTTTGGTTATTGTTATTGGGGCTATAGTGAATTTTGTTGTGGGTGAGTCATAATGTGCACAATTGGGATTTGATTGATTAATACTATTATTTGTTGGTTAATTATGTGATTTAATTACATGGTAGTGAAGTTTAATTATGTGCCATTTATTTTGTATTGTTGAGTTAAAAGTAAAGAGTTGTAATTGTGGTGATTTTTTTGCTTTAGTGGTTAATTGGGATTTAATTATATTTCCATGATTTAGATGGTAGGTTAATTGTTAGTCATTGCCTATCTGTTTGGATTCTTTACTACTCCTAGAACTCATTGGATTGAAGTAATGGTGGAGTCAGACAGCGTTCCTTAAGTCTAGTGGAGGGGTTTATTAGGCTTACCCAATTGAGGTTATGTGGCAGTGTGAGAACATTGAAGGTGGCTTTTAAGGTCATTGAACACCTGTTAATGAGGTTCACAATCATACCTTCGCCTTGGGCTAAGGTCTAGGATACTCTAAGGACTGGATTCTATGTTGAACCAAGAGGTGCCTGTGATTGGTTTTAGTTATGTAAATATGGATGAAGGCTACAATGGCCAAAGGACTTGTTACTTTGCTATTTTGTTTGAACTTTGAAGTAGAATTGAAAGAATCAATTTGGGTTTCAGGGGAAATAAACAGGATTGGATGGAATTGGACTTAATTTAACGTAGTCACCCTAGGAAGAAGAAGAAGAAAGGAAGAATTGAGCAAGAGAGAAATGTTGTGACTAATTGCATAATGATGAATGCTAAGGATTACAAAGACATGTTTCCCAGGCTTATTGGCCAAAATAACTAATTCACTCTAACAACTTGTAACTAGTACTCATCACCACTCTAATATGATTCCTTCAATCTTGTGACTAACTCATGAATAGATTCTTGGCTCTTCATGACACTCTTAAAAGAGTTGCACCTTTTTTTTTTGGTTGCTAAGTTACAAGAATTACACTTGCAATGCTCTATTGGAACCATTACGTTGCCCTTCCCTTCAAATTACCTTGCAAGATGGCTTTTGGCTAGGGGAAAACTTCTCCTTACTGGTCAAATAATGGCTGTGTGGGCAGCGGAATAATATGTTTTCCTTTCCCAACTTAGGCTTTAGATAAGAGACATTGAACACATGGTGGGTATGAGTGCTAGGAGGCAAATCCAGCTAGGAAGCAACTTGACCAATTTGTTCGATGACTTGGAATGCTCCAAAGAAACGTGAGAACAATTAAATATTTTTCCTAGCAATCAAGGACCGTTGCCTACAGGGAAGCAACCTGTGGAAGACCCAGTTCCGAACTGCCAATTCTCTTTTAGTCCTATGCTTGTCAGCTTCGGTCCTCATCTTTCCTCAAGTAGCCATCAAATTGTGCTTGAGGAAAGTGACAATCTGTTCTCTTTTCTTCAAGTGCATGTCTACTGCCTCAAGCTTGGTGGTGCCTGGATGTACTTTAATATTCTTGGTGGTCGAAAACTATAAAGGGTTTCAAATAGAGTCATCTTAGTAGAGGTATGCTAATGAGTGTTCTACCAATACTCTGCTATGGGCAACCAAGTGGACCATTGCTTAGGCTTCTCATCTCCATAGCATCTAAGAAAGTGTTCCACACTCTTGATCACTACCTCAGCTTGGGCATCAGATAAGGGGTGATAAGCTGAGGACATATCCAAAGTAGTTTCCTGTAGTTTGAAGTTTGAACAGTTCACTCTAAAAATTACCAGGGAAGATTGTATCTCTGTCACTGACCATGGTGGATGGCAACTCATGTAACTTGAATACCTGCTGCATGTGAAGCATAACAACCTTGGCAGCCATAAGGTTGGATACAACCTTTGGCAAGGTGGTAGCAATGTGGCCCTACCCTTTGATAAACTTTTTGTAGTACCCTATTGGCTCTAAGAAAACCCTCAAAGACTTCAAGGAGGTGGGGGAAGACCATTGCAACATGGTTTTAATCTTTCTTGCATCTGATTTTATGATTTCTCTAGAGATGCATGCCCAAGATACCCCACCTCTCTGCAGCAAAACAGGCACTTAAATCTTCTTGGCATAAAGTAGATGTTGCTGGAGAGCCTCCAAAATGCACCTTAGATGATCCAAGTGCTCCTCAAAGTTCTACTGTAGACCAAGATATCATCAAAGAACAGCTACACAAACTTCTCAAATAGAGCCCAAAGACATCATTCATCAAGCATTGAAATGGGGAAGGGGCATTGATGAGACCAAAGGGCATTACCAAGAGCTTATAGTGGTTTGGAACATCTTATCTGATCTGATGGTTCCCAGATTTCAGGCTTGGAGAAAATGGCTACCTCATAACTAACTCTAACAGCTTGTTACTACTCATTAACCACTCTTGTATAACTCTTTCAATCTTGCAACTAACTCACTGACAGATTCTTGGCCCTGCTTGAAGCTCTTACTTGAATTAAACTTGCAATGGCCTATTGGAGCCATTACATGGAGTTGCGGACTTTATGGATAATGTCACACAAAAGCATGGAAAGCTAGCCTTGGTTAAGAAGGTATTGAGGTCTACTGTCGGTAAAAGTAATAACCATTTGCAACATTTAAACATCTGTAGCTAATAACCTTGTAGTTAAGTGGCATTGCTTGATTTCCTTTATGAGGAGAACCAGGGTTCAAATCCCCCCTCTACACTTGTCGTCACAATTGACTTATTAAAAAAAAGAACATTTAATTATCTGTAGTCCACACTATTTTAGTTTTCAATGTCACTCTGTTAATACATGTAAATTTGTTTCATCTGGTTGCTTTCTCAATTCATTGAGTATACCCTTGTCTTGGTATACTATACTGCTCTTTTATGAATTTACCATGTCTGAAATCTTCAAACCTCAATTAATGGGTTTGAATTGTTGATATAGAAAAAGCTCTTTGAATCCTACTTGATATTTATCTCGCTACCTAATTCTTCTTTTTGCTGCATTGCTAAAGTTAATACTCTTTCTTATGTTGCAGTTGATTGGTCGGCTTGACAATAGTGCTGTTTCAGCAACTGGGGCAAAGATGGCATTCAAATCCAATGAAGAGATAGCACTTCAAGTAAGGTCCATCCCCCTTGATGAAGTAATACCAGAAACAGAGCCTGTGGTTCTGATCAAAATAGATGTTCAGGGCTGGGAATATCATGTGCTGAAAGGAGCCTCAAAGTTACTATCAAGAAAGGGAAGGGAAGCCCCATATCTCATCTATGAAGAAGATGAGCGATTGTTACAAGCCAGTAATAGCAGTGCCAAGGAGATACGTGACTTCCTTCACAGTGTTGGTTATAGTCATTGCACCCAGCATGGTACAGATGCACACTGCACCAAGAGTGGTTGACATAGTTTCCTACCTTAAAGTTTGCCATGAAAAATGGAGCCCAGCTACAGTATTATCACATATCGTAGAAGCAGTGAAACTGAAAGGCATACAACACCTAATCTTTTAAGAGAGAAAAAATGTGTAACCCGGTTAGCAATTGCTAGCTGAAAGTCACCTTCTTTACTGCTTAGCAGAACCACATACGAACGAAGTAACAATACATGTAAAAAGAGTTTGCGTTTCGAAGGATCTGCTGTTGGCTTGCTTGCTGGTTGCTCTTGCTGTGCATTTGCAAGCTTCAAATTTTAAAATTCTTACTTTTTGTTATTTGATCTTTATATGCATTTATGTGTTGAATTAATAGGAAATGCATTGAGAATATTGTACTTCATTGACTCTTATTTGATTTTGCCAGGAGTTTATTTGCAACTTCTTTTCCTTTTTATACGTATATTAAGAAAGAAAGAAAAAAAAAAAAAAAAAAAAATCTGTCCATTTTAAGCAATAGCTTCTCGATAATGCTCGGTTGCCAAGAGCACACTACAAAAAAACTGAACTTCCTCTCTGGGATTAAAGTGGCTGGCATAAAATTCAAGTATTCATATGTTCTGTAATCTCTCAATCTTATGGTACACAAAAAGATCCAGGGAATTTATAAGAGTTTTCACTAACTTGAAAGTATTATGAAATAAATGAAGCGGATAAATTAGCAAAATAAGGCACAAGCTTCCTGTGCCATCAAAGTCAGTTAGGTGTGGATATACCATACAGGTGATGGCTGATGAAACGCTTGGTTTACAATGAATTTTCAAATCTTTTAAGAGACCATTTCTCCATGACAAGCTGAGTTGGCATTCAAACCACATAAAAAAGATTAAAAAAATTGAAGCAAGCAAGTAATTAAAGAGGGGTTGAAAACTTCTCGAATTGAATTAATCATTTAAAGCCTGTTTGTAGGACAAGTAAAATATGTCTCTTTTCTATTCATATACTGATTATGTACATGTATTAACAGTCTCCATAGATGGCTGCAACCGTGCCAGAATGTGATAGTTTAATTAAAATAAACTAATTATATATCTGATGAAACATAGTCCACAGTGAATATATGTGCTAAAGTAGCTTCCACAATCAGGCACAACAATGTGTAACCTGCAAGAATAAATAAAATATGAGAGAGAGAGAGAGAAGTGGTTATTACAATAAACTGCCAGAATATCTCCGTGTGGGGATTCAAAAAGATATTTATTAGGATATGAGATGCTGAGCATATTTCCTACTACTTCAAAGAAAACTTATTTTTCCAAAGTTATAGAGCTCCCAGGACAAAACAATTATGACTGGTCATACACAACTAAGCTCTCCTGGAGCAGCCACTGTACAAAACAGGAATGACAAAACTACAGATAACCACAGAATCTGAATTGGATCAAGCATTGAGAAAGAGAAAGAAACTAGTGAACCCCCACATTTATTTAGGATATTGATGGTAATAATATACTAATGATTGGTTTAAATACTAATTAGGATAACCAAATCCTGATATTACAAAATTAAAAAAAAAAAAAATATATATATATATATATATAATAAATAAACTCAAAAGGAAATAAAGCCATTACTATGACTGTCCCAGGAGATAAAAAATGTTCAGAAACAAGCAGCATACTATTTAACGAATCTGTCATACCTCACTGAACTAAAATGTTTGGGGCCGTTGGCAAAGCAGGATAGTTGTCAGCACAAATCTCATGCCTTTAGTATTATTTAGGCCCGCTATTTTTTGAAGGGCCAGCTCTCTCCACCATAACATCATAAAGTTGCTTCCCATTCTGGTTGTCAAAAGAAAACCGCAAAAAAAATTTATTTTTACCTTTGAGGAATCAAATTTTTAGCTTCTAAACTTCAGTAAGAATCCCTTTCAATTACTGACCCAACTTCCCAAAACATGTAGGATGCTAACAAGACTCTATGGTCTTGATCCTTTGAGCACTCCAAGAGAAGTAGCAAGACACAACTGGACTACAATGCCAATAAAATTCAGATTATGTTTCTGTTCGCACTCACAAAAATCACTGGGAAGAAGTGTACTTGTCCTTCTGGTTTTGTTTGAGTCTCTTTAAAATACACCAGAATAGGGAAATTAGGCCACCAGAGCTCCCAATTCACAAATGTTGAATATCTGTAGTAAATCAAATAGGTGAGTGACCGTTTAAATTGTTAAAACTAATGGGTGCAGAAATAGTACTCACTTCCATCGATTTTCCCCACCCACGAAGACATTTTCACCTGAATCCTGAAGCTGCTCTCCTACTTTTACCTCCTAAAACCACAGAGTAACACAGATTTAGTAAATGTAAAACAGGCTGACAGTGAACAAAACAAAAAGAAGAATATATACCACATATTATAGATCTTCTATCAAATTTTGGAAGTTATAGGACTCAACTCTAATTAACAAACATCCAGGTAAAACAAGTTCATCTGAAACTATATGTACCAGTAAAAGTAGGAGCTCATATTGACGGGTAAAGATACTAGACCAGTTTGCAAACAAATGTGCCACTTAAAAAGAGTGAGAGAGGAGATAGAGAGAGATACCCCACAACTGGTGCGTCGGAGTTGTCTTCAGGTACAAGTTAGATATCTATATAGATTAACAAGTGCTTCCAGATATTGCCAATTTGTATAATACCAGTAATGAAAACCATAAAAACATACACATACACGCACAGCGGGTGTGTCATGCCACCATGAGTGAATGCATATAGTTTACTAAAAGTGGTGCTGTAACTGCTGTTAAAATAAGTTACATGTAGGCTACCGCAAACCAACTGAATATAAACTAAAACAATTAAGCAATCAGAACCCTTTGCCTAAGAAACTCAAGAACTTTGTTCTTCAAAAGATCATGCCAGCCTTCAACCTAATGCAGTAGGCCAAGGAAAATTATGCACAACAATGACTATACACATGCCAACTTTATGTGAAATTCAAGCTATCTCATTGTCAAATAATTAAAAGAAGTGGGACATGTTTTGGGAATGTTAGTGAGCAAACCAGAGCCTCTGCATCAAAGACAAACCTCACTCTTGTTGTCTGAAAGAAGGAAATAAATAGATTAGATGGTTCCAGTGGAAAAATAATTGCATGAAGTTGCAACACAAGAAGGAAAAATGGAGAAGTAAATATTTGACTAAAAGATTTCTTTTTATCCATGTTTTTCATTCATTCATGAGACAGACCAATTCAAGGCATCTTGAAAATCATTTTAAGTTCAATCAGGATAAAGAACGCAACAAGTATAGGCAGGCCTGTCCCCTAAATTCCTGTTGTTTTGAAAAACCCCTAACACTGTCTAGTTCAAGTTGTTGTTACCTGGAACAAAAGGAGTAATCCAAGGAGACCGACAGGCGCAGCTGGTAACAGATTATTTGTATAGGCTAACCCACCAGATAGACCTGTTTCAATTATACATTGAAGTTGCACATGAAAAACAACATAGATGCAATCTTGTTGAGAGAAAGAAAGGGTAGTTGATGAGCAATTATCACATACAATGTTCCCAATGAAATCTAATGACTAAGTCAAATATTTCTGAGATGGTCAATCGGGATTTATTTTATTTATTTTCTAAAATTATAGATGTTGGTAGTTTGAAACATGGCAGATCTCACATCTCTTGGATCACACTCGCCAACAACCAAGTGATAATCTAAATTTTAGAGACCAGCTCACAGGCTTGAATGTAGTTCTGACAATAAGTTGCAAAACAAATGGACTAAACCAACTCAAAAAACCATGCCATCTGTAAATAATTAAAAATGAATGATACTGCAGATGATAACATAACCAACTAATCCTTGTTTTGAAAAAAATTATATACTACACCTAGTATTCCTTCCTATCACATGAGTGATGTGGCCCTACCAGTGGGATCTATTTTTGTGTTAAAGAAAGAAGTTCTACACTGGTGTACAAAACAATTTCCCCTTATTTTGACAATATTCATCCTTAAAGAAAAATTGGTTCATGATTTGATGTGTAGTCAAAGTCATTAGGACCTTCTTACATAAAAGTTCAGAATAACTTGCAAAAGCCAATTATAATCCTGAAATGTATATAAGAGTAGTAGTTAGTACCCACCAAGTAAAACAACAGGTATGCGATAATCTGGCTCAGGAATCACAGTCTCTATCTTCTTGACCCTCCTTCCAAGCTGTTAAACACATAAATAAACTTCCCAGTAAACAAGCTGCACCCAATTAAAGCCAAACCCATTTTGCAAAAATATTCCATATTCGCTATAAAGTATCCCATTAAACTCTATCCCATCAAGCTTCTTTTCACTATGCCCACAAACCACAACTCCATAAATTGCAAGAATGTGTACATCTTGAATTGCAAACAGCAATGTACAATAACAAGATGCAGAAAGGTGAAGTGGTACTAACCACTGAGGCGACCATGGCACGGCCTCCATGGCTGCTATTAGTTTTCATTGTCACAAAATTTTGATTGTACATCACTTTGCCATAGAATGAGCTCCTCAAATTGCTCAAAAGTCCACCCACTTCTCTGTCTGTTTGAACAGCATAAACTCAGTTCAATAAAATCGAAGTTAAACGGTTCCTAGTGACCCAGTCCGGAGATTGCAACATTAAACATCATAGTTTTCCCAGAACTTGAAATTAAAAAAAATTGCATCCTATTATCTTACATGAAACAATAAGATAAATATGTTTATAAAATAAAAATTAAAAGATTGTATAAATAAGAAAATTAAAAAGAAAAACAATACATTAAACTATGAAACTTGTACATAAAGGAGAGAAACTTGGAAATGCTTACTTTGCAAAGGGTGAAAGCGAGAAGTGGATAAGAGAGCGCTTGCCATTTTCTCAGTTTCTTTGTTTTAACGAAACTGATTTCTGTGTTTTTTGAAGAACAGTTTTGGAGGTGGAAATCGAGTTTACTTTATTTGCCACCACAAGGTCGACAAAACGACACGTAGGAATAGAAGTACAATTATATCATCAAGGGCATTTGAGTAAATCAGATTACAAAGAGCATCTTTATTTGAAGAAGAGAGTATCTTATCTTGTTCCACCTTAAAACCGCACACAGAGAGACAGACACTTCAGTTGGGTCCTAAAACTCTAAAAGCTCAACTCTTTTAAGTTCTATCTGCTAAAACTCAGAGTTATAGGAATTGGAAAACCTCTGTGAATGGCTAACTCTTTATGTTTCACACCTGTTTGTTCCTTCAAGTCCCCTACCAAACCAGGTATCTCTCTTTCATATGTATGTATTTGATTCTGGGTGTTTTTGTTTTGGTTAAAAAATGGGTTTTTTTTTTTTTTTGGTTTGCTTTGTTTTGTTTCTAGGGATAGTAATTGGCAAGTCAGTGACTCGGAAGGTTCTTCGGGTAAATGAACTGTTTCAGAAGTCTGAGACTGCTAAGTTTCAATCTTTGGTGGTTAAGGTAAATGTGTAATTGTGTATTCACCAATGTAAGCATTTGCTTAATATTGTACTAATTTTTGGTTAAACTTGTTCTTTTCACCACTTCTTGTTGTTGGAAATGAATTACTTTGACTTTTCTAATAAAGGGTTCAATCCCAAGTTTTACTCCATTCATTTTTATTTGATTTGAATCGCGATTCGGTGCTAAGTACATAGAACTTACGATTTTTTGAATAATTGGACGTCTGGATATAAAACGGCCATTTTTGTTTGGAAAATATTGTTTCACACCCCTTGTTGTAAAGTCTTTACACACACACATGAAAATTGTGAAGTCACGATTTCTAGCTTGGAAGTGCAATTTCCGCGTGTGTAAAAAAATGTGTGCAACAAGGTGTGTGCAATAAACATTACTGTTTTTGTTAGGATAGATTTAATACATAGGCAGTGAGGCATGAAAGTTAGAACTATTATGAAGGCATTACTCTACTAAGAGCAATGTGATTCTAATAATAGGCATTTAACTGTTTAAGGCAAGAGGAAGGCTAAATTATTGTGGATTTTAGGCTTTGAAAAATTAGAGAACATTTTATATTAGCTTCCATCTAAAGCAAATATAGACAAGAATTTTATTGTAAGTTGCAAACAAGTGGGATAAGTTATAGTGGACTTGAGCTGAGAATGCATCATACTTTGAAGACTTTTCCTTTTTCCTTTTAACTTCTTTCCATTGAAATTCGCTTTTGTCATGGATAAACAGGCTACAGAAAGCAATAAGGGCACCAAACCAAATAGCATAGTCTGTGCTGATTGTGATGGAAATGGTAAGTTTGTTATACTTTTTTTTTTCCTTCTCTTTTTTGGGTCTATATTTTTGTTTGAAATTAGATGTCTTTCCTTTTGTGCGGAATTTTGCTTGGAACACACTTTAGAATACCAACTTTAAAAGCAGTTAGTGATATGGCTGGGATGAGATACAAATTCTTAACGGTATGTCTAAAGAAGCCAATGATGTTGATGATTATTTGTGATACTACCATGGTATTGAAGGGTGAGCCATGCTCATGCTGATTGCAGCAAAGCACAACTAATTTTTCCCTTCTACCACTGTAATAAATCTTTCTTTTTGCAGTCTGCTTTAAACTTCTCAGTCATTCTGTCTAGGAACTACTTTTATAACATATATAAGGCTGAATTTGAAAGTTTTTTCTTGAAATTATAAATCAAGTTGATTGTACAAAAAAAGAAAAAGGAAAAAAAAAAGAAAAAAGAATCAGATTGTGTGCCAAACTGTTTTTTGTACTTCTTTTCATCTGTTATGTTTGCTGAGCTTCTTACAACTTCCTAGATAGAATCTAGTTTGGGGGACATACTAGTTCTGTTGAGAATTTTTGGTTTGTGAATGTATTTGGTTGCTAGTTCGAATCAACCCTGCCCCTCCCCTTGGGGCCAAAACTTATTAAAAAAAATTGTTTGTGGATATATTCGGTAGTGCCTATGACTTCTTCCAGGTGGAGTTTGCTTTGGTTACTTTCCACCGAGTGCAGTAAAGCATTAGTAATGAATTACTTGGACTACAGCTTTAAGATTATTCCAATGAGTCCATGTTCATTACTGAGATTTGTTTATTGCATCATCCACCTACTGTCTAAATCTTTTTGTTGGTCAGATTTGCCTAAACCTTCCATTTGACACTCCTAATTAAGTACTTTCCTTATCAAATTACATTTTCTCTGAATTTGATAAATAATGCACATAAATGCATAGAATCACTATGTTTATCTTTCTATACCAGGTGCCAAAACGTGTACACAATGCGAGGGTACTGGAGTTAATACAGTAGACCACTTCAATGGACAGTTTAAAGCTGGTGGATTATGTTGGCTATGCAGGTATTTAAGTTAAAATGCTCTCTCTCTCTCTCTCTCTCTCTCTCTCTGCATGTGTGTTCTTGTGTTTGTGTCTGTGTCCTTGATGTTGAGTGCAGCCGACAAAGAGTATCAGAATCAGTATTATTTCCATTATGATCACCTTAAAGGGACCAGAGCTACATTTTTCTTTCCTTATCATCGACTGAGAAGCCTGAGATATCAGACAGGCTAAAGTATTCAAGAGACACAATCAAAACTAACACCACCTTAGGATTTTTAAGGAGAACTAGGTCCTAGAAATGTTTTGGAAAATTGAAAGTGCTTTTGTTTGCAGCATGTGATATGGACGAGTCAAGGTATTGAGAACCATTTGAAATGCAGATCTTAACGCTTAATTTCTTTTCCTTCCTGGCTTCTTTTAGGTTAGGAATTACAAAACAAATGGCAAATCCTCATTTTTGACACTTTCCCTATTTTTATTAAATGTATTTAATCCTCTCAAATAAATTAATATCAATGTAAAAATGTTATTTTAAAATCTTGAGAATGCTCACATAGGCAGGATGCAGGTGCCCCAAGCCTTATTTTTTCTTTATTTTATTTATCTTGCATGCATGAAGGATTCAGAAATGCACTATTTGGTAGTTTCAGATAAAGATATCTCATATGTCCTTGTAAATGAAATGGCCTCCAAAAAAAGATTTATGTCGATCTTTTTGTATTGAGTCCTTGATCAGACATAGATTTCTGTTGTGGCTTTGAATTATAACTTTATTAAGGGATTGATACTAATTTTTATACATCTGGAATCCCATTCATAAATATGATATGTTTCCTTGCAGAGGTAAAAGGGAAATTTTGTGCGGGAGTTGTAATGGAGCTGGCTTTCTTGGTGGATTCATGAGCACATTTGATGAATAGAAAGTTTGCAAAATCGGATCTTCAGTGTTTTGTACCAAAATTTTGAATCATGATACACTGCCAAAAGTTTGCAGTAAATGAACTGTGAATGTTAGTCTGTGTTGTCCAGCTTTTGATTCTAAACTTTGAATCTTAAACAGATTTTTCAAAATTCATATCAGGCTTCCATGGATTTATGCTTTCCTGGTATTATTTCAATTAATGATAATAGAAATGGAAATGAGACATGCTTAACTTATTTATGTGAATATTACATCTGGAAAATTAACAAATATTACAGCTTTTTTTTTAATTTTTAAAGAGACTAGCTGGATAAGATGACATAACTGTAACTATAGGTTGCTTCTTGACTAAAATTTAGCTTATAAGTCAGAACTCTTTTTTTCATTTTTAATGTATCTTATAAATTAGAACATAAAAATAAAGAGTAACATGATTGATATAAAAATGAAATAAGATTCCTTGTATCTGTTTACATAAAAATGAAGAGTAAAATGATTAATAATAAAAAACAAAACAGTGTGGATTTTTCATTTTTAATGTATCTTATAAATTAGAACATAAAAATAAAGAGTAACATGATTGATATAAAAATGAAATAAGATTCCTTGTATCTGTTTACATAAAAATGAAGAGTAAAATGATTAATAATAAAAAACAAAACAGTGTGGATTTTTCTTAACGCGCCAGGTAGGGGTCGAACCTACGACTTTCTGCTTAGGAAACAGACGCTCTATCCACTGAGCTACAGGCGCTGGTGCGGCATTTTTTGTCCTTTTAATAATTAAGAATGTAATTCAACGTAAATAGTGATTTCTATTTTGAGAGTTGAGACCCTCAAATAAGTGAATAAGGCCTTGTTTGGTTTGTCACTCACTCATATCCCAACACGAATAACTCAAATCTCTCACTCAAACTCATATCTTAATATCTCACAACTCTAACTCAATAAAATCTATAACTTACTCTCACGCTCGTTTGGCTGAAGATTTTCACAGCTATCTCAAATTCAAAAGCCCACCTTTCTGTCACTCACTAGGTCCCACATAGTATTGATTGCACTGCAAAAGCACTACAATGGCAATAGACAACCCGCATGTAATACCTCTTTCCTCTTCACATCCTTCCCACAAAATTTCATAAGCTTCTTTCTCCATTCTCTCCACAACTCCTCTGTTATCTGCAACTTCTCCTCACCCAAACCATTGACCTTCACATCTCCGAGAAGCCCACTCTCTGCCTCTCATTTTTGGATGGATTACAAGAATGCTTTTGTACTGGGTTGTGCTTGTGCTGTGGGTTTAGGAGAAGGGAAAAGGGAAAGTGATGAAGAAGAGTATGGTCTGGTGGTTGGGAAATTAATGAGGAAAAATATTCGTTGCTCACAAAAGCCTGCAGTGATGGGACGAGACACTGCTGTGGGACCCGTGTTTGCTGAAAATTTACAAAACTGTCACTCATAACTCAAAACTCTTAACTTGAAAACAGCCTCATCGTGTTTCCAAAATTGTTCACCCATCATTCAAAATTATGAGATATCATCACTAAGTTAATGGTTTGAAAATTCTTCCAAACAAGCATGCTAACCATAAGCCCCACCGATTTTGGGTTATGGATTAACAAAATTGGGATTTAATAACTCAGTTCAAGAAAATCCAAACAAGGCCTAACTTATCAGAATTATCATATCAAATGTTGCTTGTAAACCAACTCTGATAGTTATTGGAGCATCCCATTCAAATTATAACATTGTAATATCCACAAATTCTGAAAATGTATTCTAGTGAATTAATTACGTGTTGATCTTTTAAGAAAATACAGTAGTTTTCTAAAAATTGAAGCTTACAAAAATTTCATACAACACAATAAAAAAAATTCCTTTGTTCTACTCTCTTGCATTTGACAAAGAATGTTTTGTAAGTTTTATTTGTTGCATGGTATTACTCGAAAGAATCTTGTTAGTACTTATTAATAAGAAGTTTTTCTTAGGGTTCGTTTAGATACAGTTTGTTTTACTGAAAACTGAAAACTGAAAATAATGTAGCAAAATAATTTTTAAATAGGTGAATAGTGCCGTAGGATCTATTTTTAATATTTTTTTCTGAATAAAATGGTTGTGGGTCCTGTGAACAGTGCATGAACAGTGCACTTTGTCTCATAAAAGCTAAGATGTGTGCATAAAAAAAAAAAAATAAATAAAAAAGGAAAGAAGGAAACGCGAAGACTTGAAACACGCAAATGCAAACGCTAAATCCAAACATATACTTAATTTCCCCTCTTTTTAAATGTTAACACGACTTTCTTTTTATTTTATTCCCCTTGTTTCATGACAAAAATAGTGATTGTGATAAAAGGATATTCCTAAAAGAACCAAGGAATAAAGCAGTACATAGGCATCCATAATGTAGTGAATCTCATGCTGGACAACAGAAATAAAAGAAGATTGATACATGTGTTAGATGTAAGAATACAAGAAGTCGAGAACTACAAAATAAAGTAATACATAGGTGTACATAGCGTCATTATAGACTAGAAATAAAAGAAGAAAGATACATTGAGTTATACACCTAAGCTGTCCTGACAAAGTAATTTTTCTTTTTCACGTTTCATGAGTAACTCTATCAAGCTAAAGCCAGTTCTAAAGGCCATTCAAAAAAATATCCGATGGAAGTCTTGTAACATGAAGGGTTTATTACATTTCAATAACGCATTTGCATATCTTTAAAAGGTTTCTGGAGTATCAAGCAAAAAGAGAGTTTCCATAGTTTTAGTTTTTATTGATACGAAACAGGTACACATTATCATAAGAACCAATCAAACCAATTCCATGGGGTTGGTAAATCTTCAATTCAGTAAGAAATCTAAATACTCAAGTCCGAAAAAGAAAATGACAAACCCATCTAAACCCGGTCTCATTGGTACAAAACATAGATATGCTGACTGCATCAGTCTATTTCAGTGCAGATATTCGAGACTATGCAATGATAAAGTCAAAACTCTGGAAAGGTTGACAAGTTGCAGACTGATCTCTCCTTTTCACTTACTAGGTGGTATTACATGTATTATATTCATACGTTCACTCCCATGTGAGTGATGGTATTACATGTATTATATTCATACGTTCACTCCCATGTGAGAGAGTGGATACATGAATCGGACCATAATATATTTTCTCTTCACTCATAGATGCGTAGAAAAACTTACAACAAGAATGAAACTCAAACAAACAACACAAACACAAAAAACATGCAAAACACATAAACCAAGACCAGAATTCTCTCTCTCTCTCTCTCTCTCTCTCTCTCTCAAGCACACAGAACTTGTCTAACCCATAAAAACCACCTGAACACCATAAGGCTTCTTAAAGCACCTGAAAACCAGGCTGGAGAGACATTGATAGCCTAACCCCTTAAGGATGTTCTCGTCCTGGCTAACAACGCTAAGGAGCCCTCAAAAAGAACATTGACACTAGAGACGATTCTAGCTCCCTTAGAAGGGAAGATCTTGTTTACATGCCTTCCATCCAAGATGAGTGCCCGTGTGAGTTTGGTTCACAAGAAACAGCAATAAGTTCATTCTGGAGTTATTCTAGCTCCCTTTTATTTTTTCACCTTTTCATAAATTGGCTTAGCCCAGACCAAGTTTCCTAAATTTATTTATATTTGAACAAATTTCAGATTATCCGCAACAATAGAGCATTCATATTTTGATAGATGATTAACATTCAAGGAAAGATTAAACATTTTGAATATATACAGAAATCTTTGAAGCTTGTGCCATTAATTGTGCAGTGAAAATCATGATAATATTAGACGGAGAATCTCTCCTGAGTGCTTGAATGATTTCTCAGTTTCTTCCAAACAATGATTCTTCTCCTCTCTAGTCCAGCCCTGAAAAAACCCATACACAAATAAGTTTCTTCTAAATACCTATAACTGGATGATTCACAAAATTGTTTAAAAAAAAAAAAAAAAAAAACAAAACAAACAAACAAACTAGTTGTATCAGTATTTCAGGTTTACTGCTCAGATTCCACAGAAGCTTGGGGGTAAAAAGCAAAAGAATTTTGAAGTAAAAAAGAAAAATGCAATACTAAGGGTAGCAAGAAATTACTTCAGCAACTTTATTCAACTTCTCTCTCACATTCTGCAACAATTGGGAAAGGTCACCATCCCATTTGTAGAATTCCAACTCCTTGTTATTGAGTATCTGTTCAGCTACCTGAATTAGAGTAATAAGAAAAGAATTAGAGTTATGCACCTCACAAACTAAAATAAATTGCCAATACATCAGCCTCATATAAAAAAATTTCCAAAGTAAAATTAGCAGTGTTCCCTATCTAGAGAGGGCAGGCAAGGAGAGCAGAAAGAGAAAAGGGTGATGGAAGAGCAACCCGCATGGATTTTTTTTTTGGGTGAGGGGGAAGGTCTTCACTTATAGAAACTAAGAACTGCCACTGGCTGAAAGGTCCCCACAAAAAGAAATTCGATTAACAGCTTCCCTCGTTATTCTCAAATATTTGTTTCAAAATAAGGCCACAATTTTAGAATCATAAAGATATCAGCCACATGTTAGTGAGGTTGAATCATAGTAAATAGGCACCATCCACAGTTACTTCACAGCGAACCTACAGTTTGGAAATCTTTTAACGGAAAGATGAACTCATACTTTATGACAGCTAAAAAATAGCCTATATACAAACAAACCACAATCATAATGATACATACAGGAACAGATAAAACAGAGCTCTAAAAATGTGGAAGTTCCTGCATCCAACATATCATAGCTGCTGTTAGTCATATGTTAAATGGATGAATCTATATAACAGACAGAAAAACAGATTCCTCATTCATTCAAAAGTTCACTATTTACTTTCATTTAATGAATATACTTCTTGTAAGAGAAATTATTATGTAAACCCAGTGTACCATACCTCCCTCTCACATAAATGCAGGTCTCATGTGTAGGACCAACACATTGGGTCTATACCTATGTAAGAGGAAGGTATGTAACAAACCAGGTACATGGAATAATTTCCCCTAATGTAGATATCTAAGAATCAGTAGTAACAATGGTGAACATGCTATTTTAGGTGGAGAAAACAGCATAACTTGGAGCAATCAAAGGCAAATGAACACTTTGAAAATTCATTGATATCCCTATTTTAAGAATTGCAATCAAAGGACGCACACATGATTTCATGCCCACAAGTCCACAACCAGCAGACAGACCTGAGTCCCCAGGCGATAGACTATCACATGGTAATATTATGACACACTATCCAGGCTAATGTTTATTTACCTTTCTCCCAATCATACGACCACCAGCAGAGTGGGCAAAATATACATTGTAGAAGTGGCAAATAAATGCTTGAGGATCCTTCTCTGATAACTCCTTAAGATATTGTGAGTATGTCACACCAGGAGAAGAAGGTTCCGGAATCGCATAGCCTTGCTCCTTGAACCACTCCAAATCCTTAGCCAATTTTTCAGACCTTTCTAGTCCTGTATTTCTGAACTCTGCATCTACAACCAAAAATGAAATTTTCAATCTTTCAGCTGTCATTAATAAAGATTAAACACACAAAAAAGAACTGAACCACATGCATATGATTTGAGCTGGAGGAAAATGTGGTGAAACCCAACAGGGAAAGATCGACTTTTCAGTTCTCAAATTTAGGCATGTTAAACTACATTCATCACTCACTATCTCCACCCACCATAGCATTATGCCTTGAAATCTGTCCAGTTAAGCTTTTGAAGGGGTGCTAAACTGCTATTTAAGCGCATTAAAGCTCCTATAGCAGAACTTGTCAAACTTTTGGTAACTTGGAGTATTTAAGAAGAAAAAAAAAAAAAAAAAACTCTACAGTTCATTGTTCATGCTTTACAAATCCATAGCTTTTAAAGCACTATTCACTATTTATGCCACAAAATCTCAACAGTTAAAGCTCTAGTTCATTCAACAATGCTAAATGAACACTTTACCTTTCACAATATGGTCATATAAATCCCCTAGATACCATTAACTCAAGAAGTCACCAAAAAATGAATAAAAATAAGACTACAAATCAATGTTTATTAACGCATACAATTAATATTTTGATTATCATTCACTCATTAGAATTCAAAATAATAATAATGATAATAATCATCAATTGAACTCAAACTAGTGTGCGCCCACACACACACACATTCGAGTATCATTCCCAATCAGAACTCTAAAGAGCTCATACATCCAAAACTCCAAAAACCAACTAAAGCAGAATGCTAAATAACATAGATACCAAATAGACATGCCTAAGTGGGTACCCCTAGAATCACAACAACAACAAAGCCTTAACATTTTTTGGAATCGGCAATCATCCTCTACAGATTAGTCAGAGTCGGCTACATGTATTCTTTTCCTTCATTCTATTCAATCAAAAGTCATAGTCTTTGTTGCTTCATTAATCAACACGTTCTTTTTAACAACAATAACAACAAATTATATAAATAAAAGAGACCCAAAAACTCACAGGAAGGAAAAGCAGCCTTATCGACGATCCCTTCAAGAGTGTCATAGACCAACTTGCTATCCACAAGGAACCTCAAGTATCCATCGACGGTGGGGTCCCACTTAGTGACGGTCCTTTCCTCAGGCTCCTTCACTTCCTTCTCGCCCTCCTTAGCTTGCTCTTTGGTGTGCAGCTTCATCGCCACAAACCTCATCTCCTCCACAAACCCCTTCGACTCGCCGGGGTACCTCTTCTTCGGCTTCTCCGCCGTGGTCGCCGAAACAGACACCGCACCGGCCTTCAGGGGCATTCTCGTAATTTCGCGACGGTACCGTAGAGAACTAGTACTTCTGCTGAGAACAGAGGGATTGGGATTGAGATTGAGATTGAAAGTGAAAGTATTAGGGGGTGTTTGGAGTTGGAGTTGGGTGAAATTGTGAGAGATTGGGGTTAGAGAGGCCATAGCGACCGAGAGATTAAAAGAAGAATAGAGAGTTGTATCGTGCACGAAATCTATAGAGTGGCTGAAACACAAACACTAAATAATGAAAGAGAGTTAGTGTATATTTTAAAGACTTTTTATTAAGACAAAAAATAGAGTAATCGGGGTTTAGCTTGAAACAGCGGTTCACGTAATCTTCAAGACTAAGCGATAAAAATAATTCACCAAAATTATAAAAATAAAAAAATGGTGTGGGTTATGGGGTATTGGGGATGTGTCAGTAGTGTAAACTGTAGAGTAATGGAGGTGTATGGGAGAGTGTGTGTTGTTTTTGGGGCAATCGTAGACAGGTTTTGGTTTTTCTTTTATTATTATATTAGTGTTGTGTTGTGTGTTGTGGTCTGGATAGAATGAAAGAAAGAAAGAGTATGGGAATGAATGGGAGGAAGGAAAAGTGGCTTCGTTTCGTCGAACTCAAGGCAGGGCAATGCGGGCCGGTGTTGGAAGATGTTGTACGGCGTCGTTTGTTTGGATAGGTGGGGTGGGGGGGCAAATGGGTAATACGACTTTCGTATACTTGTGATGGACAGAGTACGGAGTTTTGTTTTGTCTTGTGAGTTTCTTTTTGACCACTACTACTACTGCTACTTCTGTCTGAAGTGAAATTCTTTTATGGTACCGTTTCCGTTTTAGATTATAAAACGGCTGTCGTTTTTTTTTTCCTCTTTTTAGAGAACAGACTAAAGCCTTTTTTTTTTTTTTTTTTTTTTTTTTTTAGAGAGAATTTCAACTTATAGCATCGGCTCCTAATAATAATTCTTTATCATCAGACCAAGACACCAATTGGTATTTGGTGCAGGCGGAGATTGAACCCCAGATCTCTTATTTAGCTATAAAAAACTTTACCAGTTGAGTTAACTGAAACCCACTAAAATCATTTTATTGATTCAACAAACACTTCACACAATATAATAAAAGACGTGATAAACAACGTAATATCATAATTAAATCATTACATATACTTACTATATAATATATAAAAAAATGACTTAAAAGTTGTGGCTGCGCCAAATAACTACTCTCACTAATTAGTAAATTAATTTTATAAAAAAAAAAAACACACATTTTGACTAAGAGATAAGATTTAACAATAATTTAAAATAAATTTAAATTCTATTCAAACTAAAAGTTTATTATAAAAAAATTTTAAATTTAAATCCCACACGACCCACACTTTTGTTTTTGTTTTATTTCTACAAATTGTATCTTATTAAATTAATATTTTATTAAGATATTATAAGTTATAAAGCTCTTGATTAAGTTATAAGTTTTTTTTTTTTTTTTTAATACAAGATAGAAATTCTACTCTAACATAATTTAAGTGTGAATGTGTGTGAAAGAATAAGGCATGGGTGGGAGGCATCTTTCCCCGATGTGGGATTGAGCAAAATCTTGAGGACTAAGGCTCAACGCCATTTCCGAAGAGGAAAATTCTTTCTTGGGTCTGAGACTAAGTTTCCTCCCACATTATATATATTTCACAAATTATTAGGAAAATTTTGTCAATAACTATTCATCACACTCATAATAATTTTTTTGGTGAAATAATTTATAGTTTCAATTGAGTTGGATTTCTATTAGCTCAATATTTTAAGGGCCTGCTTGGAGGTGGGGGAAAAATGCAAAACCCACCTATGATTTTTTTTTTCTTGAAAAAAAACAATCAAGAAAAAAAAAATACAAGTATCATTTTACAATATTAATAGATTTTTAAACAATTTTGGAGGACTTTTGTTTACGCAAGTTTACATCCTTTAAAAAATCTGTACAAGAGGCGCCTTAGAGCATTCTCATCAAGTGTTTTAAATGCCACAATATTTGGCATTAATGAACAGTGCAATCTCATATTTGAGACCGCACTGTTCACCAATTGTAAAACTTATATTATTTTTTTATTCAAGTGGAGCCCACTTTCTTTTCTTCTTATTATTTCTTTCTCATTTTCGTTTCTTCTGTCTCTCATTCTTGCTCTGAGCCAACCATTTCTCTGCTCTCTCTCTCCCTTTGCTTGACGTCTTTACCTCCCTCTCCAACAAAACCCAGGCCAAAGCATCAAGCCAAGCCGATCTCTATTGCAGTGGTGTTTTTTTTTTTTTTATTATTATTTTTTTTTTTAAGATTGTGATTTGATGGTAGATTCAGCTGTGGTTGTGTGGGTTATGGATTTGGCATTTTGGGTTGTGGTCTGATGTGCTCCGGCGATTTTATGGGTCTGAGTTCATGGGTCTAAGTTTATGGGTCTAGGTTCATGAGTCTGCGTTCGTGGATCATCGAGTTGACCGGCATGGATCGTCAACTTGATCAGTCTTATTGGCGTGGGTCATTGACTTGATCGGCGTGGGTCTCTAATCGTTGTGGTGGTTGTTGGAATTGTGGTGGCTTGTGGCCGGCGGTGGGTATAATTGCTGGGTTGAGACTATGAGACCAAGAGGGAGAGACAGTGAGACCAAGAGGGAGAGGGAAAGAGAGAGATAGTGAGACCAGAGAGAAAGGATGAAAAAAAATAAAAACAAAAAAGGAATAAAAAATTATAAAGAAATAATATTTAAATGAAATTGTAAAAAAATTAGAAGTTTTGATGTTTGATATATTGTAAAATGAGGTGTTAAAATTGAAAAAGTAGTATTTTGAGATTGTAAATGCTAAAATTTTTGCAATTGTTAATGAGAATGCTCTTTGGGGTTTCAAGGGATGTCGTGTGTCTTTGAATATCAGAGAAATATCTTTTGTCCAAGATCTGGCTTTGGCGATTGTGATAGAATTTAGAATTTTTTATTTTATGCCTATGTGGTTAGATCTAGGAGAGCATAAATGGATTTGGCTATATTATACTATTGTAGATTTGTTTCTAGTTTATTCTACTTGTTTCCAGATTATACTATTGTTTTTATTGGGTGTTTTTTATTATTTACTTTTATAGTTTTCTCTAGGAGATTGTGTTCACTCCTACCACACACACATATTTTATACAAGATAAAAATTATACTCTAACATAATCTAAGTGTATGTGTGTGTGTAAAGTTTTCTCCTCAAGACTTGAATTGACCCTTGCTTTCCCAACACTCCACAATCACTTATACTTGTGGAGTGACCATCGGACTAAGGATATGCGATGGTAATCACTGATTGTGCTTGGAGCCATGGATTTATGTAAGTCAGAAATATGGTTATTTTGTTTTCACTTGGTGAGGCTGATCTGACAAAACAAAAGCTTTATTATAATGGTTTTTGCGTGATAAGCAAATCATCAATCATGAGAAACTAATTCAAATATTCATTTATTATATTGTTAAGTGACACTAATCACATTAATTGTCATACCAATTTATACAATTTTTGTAAAATTGGATTCATTCATGCATTCATATACAACAAGATGACATTTATACTAGCTTTTATTAAGTACAATCCGTAGCATGCATAAAAGAGAAAATACTACAATATTTGTGATATACCATGTGTTAATGATGACACCATTATGTATTAACTTAATTATAAGAACAAGAAACCTTAACCATTAATCTGGTAAGGCAAAAAAGCATTATCACATCCCCTTCTTTGTCTCTTTACACCAAGTCAATGAATGAATGGCCTATCCCACCAACACATAATCCTGCAAACACACAGACACCAAAAGAGGAAGAGGAAGAAGAAGAAGAAGATATCCTACCTGCTTCCGAAAGCACCTTAGACGATCTTCCTCAATCTTTAGAATGGTTGAGAATTTTTTTTTTTTTTTTTTGGAATTTATATTGTAGTGCAAGCTTTGGTTGTACAACAGTCACGTCAAAGTTTGTTTTCCAGCTAAAAGAAAAAATTCCGTAGGCAGCAGCTAGCTGCTGTTAAAAGGATTGTTGTTCTCTCATCTCTTCTCCCTTTTCCTTTTGTTTTTGTCTAATGCTCTCTTCTTATTTTCCATCTCTTTGTTCCTCCGATTGCCAAGGATTAATTACACCCTCCTTATTTCAATGGACCATGCATAAGCCTTAATTTTAGCATGAAAACATGGAAATTTGATGGGAGATAATGATCCATATGGCACATTGATATTTGATACAGTTAAAAGTGTTTGACTCAATGATTAAAAATCATAGGCCTCTTTTTTTCTTTTTTTAATGAAGGGTAAAATTTAGGTATGGTTAATTCTTTAAACCACATGATTAAGTTTGATCATTAGTTAATACAATAATGTAGTTGAATTCAATTGAAAAGAATTTAAGATATAGTATTTAAGAAATTGTAATTAAAGTTTGTCTTAAAATGAATTTATACGTTTTTCTGTTGTCAAAACCCTTTGACCCTTTCAACCTCGTTATGACCACAAAAAATTTGTAAATGAATGGTTCCAGCTAAAATATAAATCCTCAATTTCATTTTATGTGTTCTGCTTTATACTCTACCAATCAAAACTTGTCGCTGAAGATTTGTTTTCATTAATACTATAACTTACATGTACAACTTTCCATGAAAAACAAATTTACATCATATGTAGGGTTGGCCTTTTGAACTTTCATGAGACAAACTTTGAAGAATCATGCAAAGGGATATTAAGTAAAAAATTAAAGAGGAAGAAAAGAAACAATTTATCCGAAAAGAAGGAAGAAGAGAGAAGAATAAAGAACTGAGGTAGAACGTGGAAACATATGGAGTTTGTTTTATTTATTTATTTATGAACACATATGAGGCTTTACACAAGCACCCCTATGCCCCTCAAAGTGAAATATTAAAAAGGAAAACAAAAAATCTCACGGATCTTGCAAATCAAGTGATCATTGTTTGTAATAAATATATAAATTTACCCAAACTTTATAACAATAAAAAATATAAAAACCAAGTTATTTATAAATAGTTTGGGCTCAATTTGGGAAAAAAAACATGTTTATTTTTGTTCATTTAGCAAAACAGCCAACTCAAGCTTAAATTTATGCTTGATATTTAAACAAACCGAGCTCAAACATAAAAATGTACTTATAAACAAGCTTGAGAGTATGAGGCTTGGTTAAAATATATATAATAATATATGTTTTTATGTAGATTGTATAAATGTTAAAATATATTTATATATACTCAAGATTAGATTATATAAATTTGTAAACAAGTTTATAAGATATCAAATGATTATTTGCAATTAATTAACAATATTAAATGGTCCATTTTATAGTAAAATTATATATAATGTTTAACAAGACAAGGTTCATGAATTTAATTTTTATAATCATAAAAAGAAATCATTCTATCTAATTGATTATAATAGTATAATTTCAGCTATAATTTAATATTTTAATTTTTTATTAATAATTAGCATATATTTTTTAGGGATAAAAAATGTTACTCTTACTGATTAAAATACGTGGGAAATGAATGAGTTAATTAAATAATTCGTAAGTAGGCTTGAGCTTATTTTACAATAAAATGAACAAAACTTGAATAAATAATTTCATTTGGTAATGAGCATAAGCTCAGCTTATATTTAAAAATAAAAATTAAATGAATAATCTTGTTTAATACTTGACTTGTTTACAACCCTACTTTAAAAGGGGAGGAAGAGAAATAGGAAAATGACTTTTTACCATTTTAATTGTAACCTGCCATGTCAATAGTTACAGAAAAAAAATGCGTGCCTAGCTAGCTGTGTTCTAAAGCAATGGTAGCACTTGATAAAGATATCCGATAAAGTCAGACACAATTAAGAAAAGATCATCTTCCATAGAAGCTGAGCAATCTTGGCAACCGCTAAGACAAGAACAAACCATGATGTCCCTAAGAGCACGACTTGGCCAGCCACAAACTTATATATATATATATATATATATATATATATATATATATATATATATATATATATATATATATATCCCTTTCCAGGTGAGGCTCTCTCCAAGGTTGATTAAGCATTTGGTAATTATGAGTAGGTGAAGTATGCTTGCTTGAGCCATTAATTTCTAATAGTTTATCTAAGGGTTGCACCTCCAAGGACCATCCACTATTATGAACTGGATTTTCTACAGCTGAGGCATGGCTTGCAGGGATGGACTCCAATAAGGATTTGTGAAAGAATTTGTGAAAGTTGTTGTTAGAATTATTCGCCCTCAAAAACAATATTATGCATTTTTATTTGATAATAAAAATTTATTTTCACATTCATAATTTTATAGGTATATTTAATTGTTTAAATGTGGCATGTGATGTCACCTCTATAAAAAAATCATGTTAATGGTTAAGGAACCAAATACAGGGAGTAATGATTTTTCATATATTATTAAATTGTTCTAAGCTGTGGATATTAATTGAATATTACCACTGAAGCCTACACTTGTTGTGCTACTATATGATAGGATGATTTACTCCATCATTGAAGTAGTGACTTTAAGCAAACAAGTGGGTGTAATGTAACAAGTACATACATTGAATTGGATTCGATCAAGAACACCTTATGGAGTGATCACTATTAATTAAAAGGTTGTTCTATCACAATTTTTCTATTATCCTTAAACATGAGGGGTTTGTGTATATTTATTTATTATGCACATAACTTTGACAATGTCAACTGTTGATGCCAATTTTAAAGGCTATATACAGACACGTTGGGTTATATGTGTAATGAGTAAAATATATAAATGCTCAACAATGAATCCACCAATCTCTAAAGAAGATAGTATATTCAGTTGATTTTCATATTGAAGTTGGACTCAAAACAAAACTGGCTGGTGACATTTTTCAAAAAATGTTTTTCATATATATAATATTGTATATATATATTTAAAGAGTTTTTAAAGATATTTTGGAGTCCAATAGAAATTATGAAATCAAGAAATTAAGGGTTACATAAGCTAGGAACATGACAATGATATTAATTCAGTCCTAGTGGCTTGTGGGAATATAGTATGGTGGAAGGGCATAGATATAAAATTGTAAGTAATGGGACCTCATTTGTAATTTTCTAATCTTCAGGGATCAATTGCAGTGTGTTGATGGACATTATTGCAATTTGTAGAAGTTCAAATATTTTCTTGATATGATTGAGAAAATTAAGGAATATTTTTGGAAAGAGTTTCAAGAAAAGTCAATAACATTCAAAAAAGTTATTGATAAAATCCTACGGTTGAAGATTAGGATCCCTAAGGATCCCACGTCCAATCTCTCTCTAGGGTTTTAGAAGTCTACTATAAAATAAGATTTTGTAATATCATATTTAGTGGTTGACCATCAGAACTACTGGGTGATACTGCAGTCTTCTGAAAACTCAAAAGAAATAGAGAGAGAGAGATGTGAATACCTTGGGAGGCAACACGCTTGGGTTGCTAAGGGAGGTACGCAATGTTTGTTCTATTTAGAATCCATAGTTATGTGGTACAACGATCTTCAAATGAAAATATGATTTCTTTTTGTTTTATATTGCTTCCGCAAAAGTTTTCAGTTGTATCCTTAGACTAGAAAATACTAGTTCCACTTACTCGTTTCTCTAACAGAAAAGCTTTCATATTCTGTGTAGTTCCCACTTCCCAGGGAGCAGTAGCTGGGTTATAAGACAATACTTCATCTTCATTAATTTTTGTTACTTCAAAATTGTTGTTTAGCAGGTGAAAAGTTGCAGTAACCAGATAATCAACAGAATATAAGTAAAATTATAACCAAAGTCTATATTGTAACATGATTAGCGGGTTTAACACGGGTGAAGCCAGATTTTATTTCCAAGGGGGGCTAATTCATAAAATTGTAAAGATAAACAAACAAACAAACAAACTGTAGACACTCCATTTTACAACTTGCATTTAACCAACCGGTAGATCTTCAGATTTGTGATACAAAACAAATTTTGATGCTCTAACGATCATAATGGTATGACATAGGTTTTGATCAGACCACCTGATCAAAAGTTATCATGCAAATAATTTTCAATGATCATGATTCACCTACATGATGGGCCTGATCACGTCATATTCTAAACACTTAATTTTGATTGGTTCTCACAAGAATTAATTTAAAATTAATTAAGTGTAATTTTTTATTGGATTTCATTTTATTTCATTTTAAAAAAAAGAAATAATAAAAATGTCTTTTTACGGCATCTTATCTGCTCTTTTAAAAATTTTTGGAGATTCGATCCGTGAAAAATTCAAAAAAATAAAAAAAGAAAAAAGAAAAAAAGCTCAAAAAACGTCATTATCTTCAGCAGCAATTTGAAACACATTTTTGGCCTAGATAACGTTGGAATTTGGCTTTCTCTATTTCTGACAAAGTTGTAGATAATTGAATTTCCTTTCAAAAAACACCCATCTCGAATCAATTGGAATTTTGAGCAGAAAGTTAGAGCCAAAATACGAAGCAGGTGTAGCATCATTTCAAAATTCAAATGGAAATCAACACCAAATTCGTTTCAGCTCATTTAAATAGGTTATCTCTCCCCTTAGCTTCAGAAGAAAGCGAACAAATTAGCTTTAAAGCTAAGTCATCCCTTTCCCTATAAATAGAGAAGACCTCTTCCATTTTCTAGACCCTGAATTCCCTCTAGAGAGCTAGTGAGAAAGCAGAAAAGAAACGCTGTTGTGCAACCATTGTTCCTACTTTGGTTGTAGTTTAGTACTTGCTTGCTTTCTCTCTAGCCCTTTAAGTGATCACTTCCCCTTTTTTTTAATTTATGTTCTATGCTGGTAAGTAATTAATCATGTTCTTATCTTTCTACACATGCTTGAATAAATGTTTAACATGTCATTATTTGTTTTTTTGGATGAACATGCCTATATTTCTTATTATTATTCCTTTTACATGCTTAGATGAACACTTCTAGGCTAATACACAATTTTTCTCTTGAATGCTTAGATGAGCACTTCTAGGCTAAAACACAACTTTCTCTTCAATACTTAGATGAACATGTCTAGGTAATTGTTTTACTTTTTTTTAATAAGAAAATGCTTGAACGAACATGTCTAAGTATTTTGATTTTCTTTAGATAAACATGTCTAGGGATTTTCCTTTACATCTTTTCATAATTGCTTGGATGATCAAATATGCTCAAATGTTTTATTTTTTATTTGTTTCTCTTTGCAATTATGTTGATGACAAATAACATGACAACTTTGTTTTTTTCTTCACATGCTTAGATGAACATGTCTAGGTTAAGAATTCTTTGTTTACATTGATTTTTTGGATGAACATGCCATTACCTTAATGCTTTCTTTATATTAAAATTGTTAACTAACAAATTTCATTTTTTTTTTTTGTTTCTTTTTTATGTCTAATTCCTCTAACACATATTTGTTTACAATTCCTACAAATTAACATGATTGTATGACATATTGTTTGTATTTGTTTGACATGACATGACATTGGCCACCTTAACCTAAGAGACCGGTTTTACTGGGCGAGATGGGTGCTTAATCCCTTCCTATTTCGTAAATTAGCCTCTGAACCAAGATCAAGGGTTCTAGACTATGCTTTTGCACATGTAATTTTACATTTTTTAGAATGTAACTAGGAACTAAAGCAATGTAATTTACTTTTCTTCGATTGTATCTAGGACAAAAAGCATTGTAAATCTTTGTTACAAAATTTGATGTGAATTGCAATATACATTAATACAATAGAAGTATTTTTTATTAAAGGTTTTCTTATTTTCTCTTTTAAATTAAATAAGTGGCGACTCCATGTAAAACCATCGATCTAGGGGGGAGTACATTTCACATAAACAAACATAAACCTAGTTAGTCACCTTTGAAGACATATCAAGAGGCTCATGTGACCAATGTGGTTCCTGTAGGATCATTGGTTCCCCATCAATTTATTGAGGCATAGGAATATCAAGTATTGGATCAAATAATCTTTCTGAATAGCACACACCAAATCCCCTATTATGGCTTGTTTGGAAGTTTAGAGAGGGAGGAGAGTAGAGGGGAGTAGAGGGGAGGGGAGTAGTGGGGAGGAGAGTAGAGAAAAATGATTCCCCTCCATCTTGTTTGGATGTTTTTAAAATTAGTAAGGGGAAAGAGAGTAATTAGCCCTTCCCCTTGTGTAATTTTGTTAATATAATAAGGGTAAATTAGGTAATTTACTTGGTCAATAGTTTATGTACTCTACTCTCCCTCCAAATCTCTCCAATTTGGGGGAATTAAAAATGAGGGGCTAGAGGGAGTTGAAACCCCTCCAAACCCCTCCCCCTCATTCCTTAAAAAACTTCCAAACAAGGTAATTAGATTACTCTCCCTTCCTCTACTCTACTCCCCCTCCTTTTTTAAACATCCAAACAGGCCATTAGGGTTAATTTCAGACTCTTTTGCTGCTCTCAAGAACTCATTCTGTTCAAGCAACATTTGATCTGTAGCACAATCTGCTGCCTGACTATTGCAGATATAGTGACCATTAATCTTGTTAAGTTCTGCCAGGAAGCCAAGGTCCTCCAAATCTTTGAATATATCACAACCATCCCAACTTGGTGGAGCTTCATATTCACGTTGATTGAAATTGAACAAGTCCTGATACTGGTGGCAAACATGGAAAAATATTTGCTTAAGTAGAACTTGCTATATCATTGATGTTACCGAGTCGCAACAGATAATAAGAACAAAAATGAAAGTCAGTCATCAAGCAATTCAATATCTAGTGCCCATTGTTCTTGTTATCGCAAATTGAACACCTTGATTTGCATATTTCAGTCCATTGTTTGAGGGTTGTACTAGATTACGAAGCATATTATTAGGAAATTATGTGGTGCACTTATTTCACCCCACCCCAAAAAAAAAAAAAAAAAAAAAAAAAAAAAAAAAAAAAAAAAAAACCATAAGGAAACTGCAATATCAATATTTCTTAATTTTAAGATTTTCACTCCCTAGCTTAAGTGATATCCTAATTGAAGACTTGAAGCTTTAGGAAATAGTAAATTTAATTATTTAACTATTATTTTTAATAGGTAATTATTGAGTTCTCCCGGAGTACCATAAATGCGTACTCTTCTCCTTTCACATAATTGTGGGTCCCACTAATTAAATTTATGATGGGACCCACAATTCATATGAAAGGGGCGAGTATGCATTTATGGTACTTCCGAAGTATTCAATAATTTTTCTATTTTAACACTCTCTCAAGTCTAGATCCAAACCCCCCCCCCCCCCCCTAAATAAGTGACACTTAACTCGTGATATTTTTTAATTTATATAAAATGGGAGGTTGATTAATGGAGACAGCAACAATAGTCTGGATTTAATATTGCATAAACACTAAGCAATCTTTACCATAAAGAATTTAGAGATATAAACTTTGAATTGTTCATATTATATGTTGAAATAAAACCTTTAAACACACCAAAAGAAACTGACTTTATAACAAACATAGACAACAACAATAGCCAAGCCTTTGTCCTAAAATTTTGGAGTTAGCCACTGATTCTTATAGATCAATTAGGGTTGGTTATAATTATGAGATATTATACCAGGCTACCAGCCTCATTTTTATTATTGTTGTCGACAGGCCAAGTAGTTTCTTCAACCTTTGTTAAGTTATTGTCACCCTCATTGACAACTCATGGCCATCTTCTTGAATCTGCAAAATCCTCTCTAGTTACCAGCAAATGTATTGCATTTTTCCATATTCGTAGAAGTGGTAATAGAGTAGCACACAACCTAGCTAAACATGCTAGACATGTTAGAGGTTTGTCGGTGTGGGTGGAGGACATGCCACCACACCTCTATGATGTACTTTTTGGTGATCCCGGTTGATTTTTCAATAAAATAGCAGTCTTCATTCTCAAAAAAAAAAATAGCTTTAGAGCATCCTTTGAAAAAATCATTTTTATAAATTATTTATATTTATTGGTGCAAAGACCACGTCATTATACTCTACAGAAGTATTTAATAGTTTTTCCTTATTTTATGGTGCTACTTAAATAACTTTTGTACATTAGTTCAGCTTCATAGACAATCGCATTGTTTGCCAATTGTTCTAGCTATTTAGCCACTGTTTTTTGGGATTTTTTTTGGCGTAAATCATATGATGCAGGATTTGTAAGTACTCTGTAGAGGTATCTATAAGAGTGGTGTACAGAGTGGAACACCATTGAACCAGGAAAATTGGGACTCATGTCATGATGATATGCTAAACAATGCTGCTTTTGAATCACATCAACTTCCTGACCAGCCCCCTTCACAGCATGTGATGGCTAATGATGATCAGAATATGTCTATGAAACTTTTTATAGAAAAAGAAAAAAAAAACAACTGATTTTCCTAACAGTTTTTCTTAATATTTTTTATAAAAGTGGTATCAAATTTTTTTTTTTAAAAATGATTCGTTAACAAATAGTCCTAAGAACACCATTAACCGAAACAGGTTTAGCTTACTATAGGTACTTTTTTAACTGGACATGTCCTTTTGTTTTAAATATATAATGGTAAGTAATAGTGAGTTTTAATCCCCACATTTTATTTAATTAGTAGGTAATTTGATAATCTCTCATTAAAATAAAAAGAAATTCTTTTTAAAAAGTACTGAAAAGTAAGCCAAACCTAATAAAGAACAACATATATATGTATTTATGATTGATAATCTTCTAATTGTTTGAATTTTGACTTTTTCCTTATTTTGGTCCAAATTTTAAAAGAGAATAAAAGTAAAGGCGGCAAGATTGTTATTATTGCCGTTTTAGACAATGAAAGGATGTACATATACTTTTCTTTTTTTCTTTTTTTACAAAAGATAGGCACAGAGAATAGAAATAAGAATGCTAGAAAGGGAAGCAAAAGAGAGAAAAGGCAGGAAGAGTAAGTAGTGTAGTTTTTACTTTTTAGCTGTAATTGGAGAAAATGTAAGAAGAGCGCAGCTTTTGTTGTAATTGGTGGCATGAGGAAAAGGAAAAAATAAAAATAAAAAAACAAATTGTACAGAGAAGGGAATAATAAAAAAGAAGGGTAAGTCAGAAGAGTCTAAGTTTCCCATGTGTTGTTCAGTGGAAGGAAAAGAAATGGGTAAATTTTAAAGAATATAAGATCCCATGGGTAAGATATTGCTTGATGAGGCCACTTACTAAGAAGGTTTGGTAAGACATGACCAATAATATCAATGACCGAGGATTCTGGCATTTTACCCATAATTTTTAAAAATTTTGGCAATATGCCCCTGCTTTCAAACTATTTAGGTGCGTACTTCTGTTTCGAAACTCGATTACCTTAAAATTGAGTTTCAATGAAAAACTTGATTGGTTTAAAATCGAGTTATGCCCTATCAAACTTAAAAAAAAAAAAAAAAAAAAAAAAAAAAAAAAAAAGCATAGAACTCGATTTTAGGGAGATTGAGTTCCAAAACGCCACTATAGGGCTCCTTGAACCTGCCATGGGACAATCACACTTAGGAAAAAAATTTTGTAGGAAAACGCCACATAGGGCTTTAAAACGTCATTATAGGGCCTAAAAACGCCACTATAGGGCTCCCTGAACCTAGTATGGGGTAATCGCACTTAGGAATGGCAACGGGTCGGGATCGGGCCGGGTTTTTTCATACCCAGACCCAACCCGTGGGCCAAGACCCGTGACCCGGACCCGGCCCGTTTACTAATCAAGTTTTTTTTTTCGGGGCCCAGACCCACCCCAACCAGGCCCCGCGGGCCCCACGAGCCCCGTTAAGGGATTGGGCCCAATTCGTGGCCCAACCAAAAAAATAATAATAATAATTCAACAAGCACAACACTGACTAAACACAGAAACACCCAATTTTATTTTTCCCATACTAAACACCTCCAATTTTTGTATTTGAAAGTTTTCAAGTAAATCTACAGCTGAAAAAAAAAAAAGTTTTTCCCCTTGCTTCTTCGTGTTAAGTGATAAAGATTCATCACCCAAGATACCATTTACAAAAGCACAAAAACAAAAATCAACATTCAGATATAGGGAAGATCTGCCAGGGCAGTTTCACAAAAGTATAAAAATGAAAATGAATATTCATTCCAGTGGCAAGACTAACAATTAGCATAACTAGAATTGATACATACTTTGGTTGAGATCCATAGTTTAAGTAGAAAACACCAACCAAAAAATTGAAACAAACATCTCAGAGACTCAGACTGGAAATTTTCAGCCTCTGAAAATTTCAAAAAAAAAAAAAAATCTGAAGAGAAGTATAGAACAAAGGCGATGAGATCTTGGGCCGGCGATGAGATTGAGGGTGAGTGAGAGCTTGACTGGCGGTGGTGAATGGTTGGATCAGCGGTGAGAGGCTGAGAACTTGGGTCGGCAGTGCTTGAGAGGGAATGAGATTGAGAGTGAGTGAGACCGTTCATGTGAGCTGTGTGAGATTGAGAGTGAGTGAGCACTGAGGGTTGAGGCAGCTGTGTTTGTGTGAGCTGAAGAAGAGTAAGGGAGCTGAAGAAATGAGCAACAGATTAGGGTTTATAACAATATATATATATATATATATATATATATATATATATATATATATATAAAAGAGGGTATGTAAGTAATTTTATATATAAACGGGTCGAGTCCGGGTCCGGGTTCGAATCGGATTTTTATAAAACCCAAACCCGACCCTAGTCTTTATCGGGCCGGGTAAAATCCGACCCATTAGGGTCAGGCCGGGCCGGGTACCCACGAGTCGGGCCCAAATTGCCATGCCTAATCACACTTCTAATTTTATTTTTATTTTTTTTTTGTGGAAAATGTCGCTATAGGGCTTTAAAACGTTACTATAGGGCTTAAGAGACATTCTGACAATTTACCCCCTTTTTTTTTTTATTTGGCAATATGCCCCTGTTTTCAAACTATATAAATGCGTGCCCCTGTTTCGAAACTCGATTACCTTAAAATTGGGTTTCAATGAAAAACTCGATTGGTTTAAAATCGAGTTATGCCCAATCAAACTTAAAAATAAAAAAAAATAAATAAATAAATAATTGCATATAACTCGATTTATGGAGATCGAATTCCAAAACGTCACTATAGGGCTTAAAAACGCTACTATAGGGCTCCCTAAACCTGCCATGGGACAATCACACTTAGAAAAAAAAAATTGCAGGAAAACGCCACTATAGGGTTTTAAAACGTCACTATAGGGTTTAAAAACGCCACTATAGGGCTCCCTGAACTTGCCATGGGACAATCACACTTAAAAAAAAAATAAAAAAAAAACTTGTAGGAAAACGTTGCTATATAGCTTTAAAACGTCACAATAGGGCTTAAAAACGCCATTATAGAGCTTCCTGAACCTACCATGGAACAATCACACTTAGAAGAAAAAAATTTGCAGGAAAACGCCGCTATAGGGCTTTAAAACGTCACTATAGGGCTTAAAAACGCTACTATAAGGCTTCCTGAACTTAGTATGGGGTGATCACACTTAAAAAAAAAAAATTGCAGGAAAACGCTGCCGTAGGGCTTAAAAACGCCATTATAGGGCTCCTTGAACTTATGGTGCGATCACACTAAAATTTTTTTTGCATGGAACTCGATTTCCAGGAACTTGAGTTTCATGCAATTTTTTTTTTTTTTTTTTTAGTTTGATCGAGCATAACTCGATTTTCTACAAATCGAGTATTTAATTGAAACTCGATTTTAAGGTAATCGAGTATCAAAACAGGGGCACGCCCCTATATAGTTTGAAAACATGGGCATATTGCCAAATAAAAAGGGGGGAGGGGGTAAAATGCCAGAATGTCCCTTAAAAACATCACTATAGGGCTCCCTGAACATTGTATGGGGCGATCGCTAAAATTTTTTTGCATGGAACTCGATTTCCAGGAACTCGAGTTACATGCATTTTTTTTTTTTTTTTTTTTTTTTTTAAAGTTTGATAGGGCATAACTCGATTTTCTACAAATCGAGTATTTAATTGAAACTCGATTTTAAGGTAATCGAGTATGGAAACAGTGGCACGCCCCTATATAGTTTGAAAACAGGGGCATATTGCCAAATTTTTTAAAAATTAAGGGTAAAATACCAGAATGTCCATCAATGACCTCCTCACATTGGAACATAGAAACATAGCTTGAACATCCTTAATACACTAGCAACCTGAGAGGCATTATGGAGATAATCTAACAATCGGATGAGCTTGTTGGAGGAGTGTATGTTTCCCAAAAGGGAAGCATGATCTTCCGAACACATGAGATACAAGGCTCGTTTGGTAATGTTGTTCTAATAACGTTGTTTAAGTATTATAAAAATATGTGTGAGTGAAAAAGTGTTGTGAAAATACATGCTATGTTGTTTAAACAACACTATGTTGTTTAAACAACACAACATTCACCAAGAAATAATAGCCGGAAGTTGAGATCTTCACCATGATTAGAGAAATTCCCCCAACCCAATTGTAATGGAAATATCAATGCCCATTTTGGCCATGTCAAAGACAATTGCTACAACGAAGGAATAGCATGTGCCGTAATTAAGCATATAAATTCATAGTCCCTCTACTAAATGGACATATGAGACAACTAATATTTTTGAACATTCTTTAGAATCTTTCTAAGAGAGATTACTAATTTAAGTATCAGAGTGCTTAAGTCGATACCAAATCAATGCCCCATCTGAAGGTCTTCTTTTGAGCCCATCATCGACATGTTAGCTGTATAATCACTAAGTCCTCATCAAGATTAAAGATTACCATTACCCCTCAAATTATTTAAAACGATGATGAAATTAAAGTTTCACTCATTTTATTTAAAGTGGGATGAAATTAAATTTCACGTGTTTTTTTTTTTTTTTTTTTTGACAGTCAATCCCTTTCCTTCTACTGATATATCATTCGATGAAGGATATGGTTTTGATGGGCCTAAACAAATGGACTCCATCTTGCTCTTTTCATATTTTGGAGAGGCTAAAAATTGACATAGAAGAATAGTCTAAAATAATATATATAAAAAAATATTTGCAACTTCTCCTATGTTCCAATCTAATAAAAACTTAATAATTAAAAGGAAAATAAATTCAAATATAAAATGGATCTCCTTTTACATAGATAAAGATTATGAGGGGATTCAATCCGACTTACTGGGAGATGGATGTGATAGTTATCTCTAAAGGCAACCGAGAAATAATTAAATTATTAATTAATTTTGTCATAATGATAAGCATATTTCATGTGAGTATGATTTCAGGACGCTATTTATGAATACTAGAATTAAACGATAACTAATTCATATGACAAGCTACTGACATCTGACGTCGCTTTGGCCGAGTGGTTAAGGCGTGTGCCTGCTAAGTACATGGGGTTTCCCCGCGAGAGTTCGAATCTCTCAGGCGACGTTTTGGACAAATTTTTGCAATTAAATTTTGATAGTCTCCTCTCCTTTCTACGATTTTACGATTATTTTTTACAAGAACATATTGACATCTTCAAAAAAAAAACTTTATTAATATTTAATAATCGTTTACATATCTTCTTACATGCTCAAAGCTAGCTGGCTAGCTAGAAACGTACTAAATATATATATATATATATATATATATATATATATATATATATATATATATATATATATATATATTTTAATAGGTGAGTTTGATTCCAAGAAAACTATAAAATGTGATCTAGGGAATTGTTTAATTAAGTTTAACACAATGGGGTTTATCAATTAAACTTTGAACAAACTTTTCTAATCTCTCCTTGTGTACCAGTTTTCACCTCAACGCTGCTCATTTTAATCATAGCTTTTGGAAACTCAATGTCAAATCTTAAACCAAGTAATCCCCTAATGCTTCCAGCATAGTTTTGCACGATGGTTCGCGTTGTAGCGTCTCCCCATAGCCTCTGGTCCGACTCTAGAACTGCATTACCATCACGTACATTCTTGAAGAAACTCACGTCAAACTTGGTCTGGCTATCTTTATCTAACGCAACTCGTTTCGAGCCATCGCCGTCTTTTGGACAAAGAGCTTGGAGCTGTGACAAAAATGATGGGTTTATTGTAGGATCAGAGTTGCCTGTGGCTGTGAAGTTGTATAAACGGTATCTGAAGAACAAACAGTCTGTTTGGCCTATGGTATGTCCCCCTGCACGCACAAATGCCCCATAATTAAAATATGCATGTCACACAATTTATATGTAACAATTATTGTAGCATATAAGTCAGTATCTCCTTTTTATAGGGGAGATGATACTTGTATATTCAGCATATGTATAATTTCTTTTACAATACGTTCTATGACAATTGTGTGGAACCTATGTATGTTCTATAAGAGAAATAATATTTTTACAAGATGTCTGATATAATTATCATCTAGAGAGTATACCAACTAATGTGACAAGATCATTATCGTCAAGGCCTTTAGCAGCAAATTTTTTCCTGTGGGTAGCGACGGATTCAAGAGGAGAAGGTAAATTATTTGAGACTTCGGAAGCAGAAGACACCCTGCCATCTCTTCTTCCAGTAGGCACTAGCCAACTTGGACCATCACTCTGATATATAGCAATATATTATAAATAAGTACACAAGTTAGATTTATACGTACCATATATGTGTCATGTGTGTGTGTGTGCATGTGTTATTAGAGAAAGAGAGAGATTTAATTTATGTACCAAGTCCACAGCATCACGAGCAGCCAGAGCTAGTATATCGGCACATGAAACCACCCCAGGGCACAAGGGTTCTAGTTGTGATTTTGCATCATCGATTACATCAAACCCTCTTAAGCCAAGGTTTGGGGGTGCACTCATCTCAGTAGAAGACCCCGTAATCAACACCGAACCATCACAGCCCTGTGCAATATTAATGTCAATTAATTATTAGTACTTTCGAAACATGTCAAATAGCAAATCAACTACTACAAACAGCCATGCATAGAAGAAAAGAATGAAAGAAACCTGAACAAAGCAGTCATGGAAGTGAAGCCTGAGCAAGCCAGCCAAAATCGTGGGGTCTTTGTTGGAGTGTGCTTCAACAGTGGACCTTACTGTGGCTTCAGCTCTTGGGCATAAAGAAGAATAAAACCCAGTTTTCAATTGGCCTTGTACACATGAACTCATCACTAAAATCACAATAAAAGCAAACCACATGCTGGCTTCCATTTGCACCAGTAAGAGAGCAACAAATTGATTCTAATTATCCGAATTCTCAGTTCTCACTACCAGCTGTGAACCACTACTTAACATTTAAGACCATATATATATACATGGCTTGGTAAAGCTACTCCGTTGCTTGCCTGTCCATTTCATAAAAGTTTGGGCTGACTTCAAGCTTTTGCTAGTGGAGACGCGTGGGACCAATAAAAGAAGGTGGCCTCCATTTCATACACTGTCTAGTTTGTGTTTTTTTTTGGGGACCCAGAGATAGATTTTGAAGATCATATTGTAATGAGTTTCTCAAAAAAAAAAAAAAAAGATCATATTGTAATGAAGAAGAGGTAATAGAGCAGAGCTTTTGCTATCATCCTTGATTCTTTAGCTTTATTCCTTGACGCGTTCTCTTCTCTGTGTGTCTAAGAAACCCGCGTTTTCTCCATTTAAATGTTTTCATTGTCATTGTGTTCACATTAGCAATTTTACATACTGGGTTTGCTGCACTTCTGCATGGATTTTCTTAATCACTTACATGCAATCATTAACATTATGCTTAGCCTCTAAGAGAACTCTTGGACTTGGAGTGCATAACTTGATGAACATCTCACAGTGAGAGTAATTCGACATTTTTAATCTGCATTTCATTTAAAATATGGTAAAGTAGCTAGCCACGTAGGCGTTGCATTATTCGTGCATATAGAGAATTATATGCCTTAATTTGCTTCTTTGATTGTTTTCATCGTGTTCACATCAGCTTTTATAAACTGTGTTTGCATTAAAGCAATTATTATGTTGCGATTGATAGAATTATTAATTTGAGCTTGATGAGCAACACAATGTGGCTAGCTAATTGGACATTCAATCTATATTTCATTTAAAATATGGTCAAGTAGCCACCTAGACATTCATTCGCATAAAGAATTAAAAAATGCTAAAGTTATACCGTAAAATTTTATCCTATAAAGTTTATACTATAAAGTTTATAAACTAACGTGACAAATTAATGTGATTAGTGAATTTTAACAACATATATAATAAATAAATATTTAAATTATTTTTATGCGATTAGTGACACATTAGTTTGTAAAATTTATGTAAAAAAAGTAATAGCATCTCTAATATCAATCATAGACAATTATACATATCTACAAGACTAGCAAGTGACATTTATTCTTTAACATTTTATTTTAGTTTAAGGTGACGTTTTATATATCATTCTTAAATCTCTAACGTTTTTGTTAGGGCTCACTTTGTGGAGTAGTGTCTTCGAGCCCATATGGGGTTACCGGGTCAGCTCTAATACAATATATAACGACCCAAGGAAAAGCGCAAGCCACATTTGCGTTATACCTCAAAAGGACTAGTCACAATTAAGGCTCTTTGTAGTTGTTAATAAAGTCCAGTTCAACCCAGTAAATACCCGATGTGGGACTCATCACATACTCACACACGTCACACAATCAATCAAATTGAGGTATCACATCAACCCTCACCTTAGTGTTGAAGGATGCTCTTTATTTCAAATTAATTCATTTCATAGTTTAAAATAAATAAAATTATTGTTTCATACACTCTCTAATGTACACATAGTACACATAATGTACACACTTTCATCCATCAAAAAAAAAATGTACACACTTTCACAATAACTTTCACATTTTAAATGAGTTTTCTTGTATCATGCAGTGTTTGCACTTTTTTTTTTTTTTTTTGAAAGTAGACCTGATTTCATTAAACCAGAAAGAAATACAGCCATGCAAAAAAGTATCTGCAGAAGCAGAACCAAAGACTAAACACTAAGAACAGTGTTTGCACTTTATACATGTATAATATATTCCAATAAATAGGCTCGAACAGTACCAACAACTATGTGAAATTGTGAACAGAATAAAAAAATTCGGCGCTTGATGCATGAAATTGCATCGATGGGACAAAAAGAAAAGTGGAAAATGTTACGTGACAAGCAATTTAATACTAAAAAATGTGGTTTATTGTGGTATCTTATCCATATCCCTTTAGCTTTTCTAATAGTATTGGAGATGTTTTTTTGTAAAATAAATATAAATACATACGTATAGACTATTGTGGCAAGTGGCAACCATCCATTACCCCTAACAAAGTTGGGATACTGTCTTTATAGTTTTGGTACAGTCAGAGAACCATTTTCTTTATTCCTCCAGCTTCATGCATTTCAATTTCCTTTCGGTGTTTTGGATATAATTTCATATTTATTTTCCACACTTTTAGCAACTTTCACATGCGTTGAATTGAAAAATATATCAGTGAATGCAAAGCCGTTTCAAGAACCTTCATATGGAAAATAATGGAATTCCACCTATTTTTCCTAATGATATGTGGCTTAAGCTTACTACTTTTAATTTAGGCGGTAGTAGAGAAAGGTCCTGTCCTGCTTAAGTTTACTACTTTTAATCTTGTAAAAAGGTAACAAATACGGTATTGATTTATGAACTATTTTTAAAAAAATTTGTGAAGAAAAAAAAATTTTTAAAAACTTTTTATATTTTTCATAATAGTAATGGTATTAAAACCGGACTCTTTAATCTTTTATTATCCATTTGTATCCAACTATTTTATTTAGCTTTTAACTTCTTCTTCTTTTTTACTTATATACAACTTTGAATTTTTTTTTTTTTTTTTAATTACAAGTATACTTTATCATATTTTTAGCAAAATATAATAATAAGAGAAAAATCAAATAAGCTAATTGTGGGTTAAGTTTTAACAAAGACTCCAAGGCCGGGCAGGCTGGCCCATCACAAGCCTAAGATCTCAAACCCACAAACTTTACAGGTATGGCTTAGTTTAGGTTGTTGGGCTCGAGCAACATATATTGAAACTTTTTGGAGCAATGGCTATATCATGTATTTGTAATTGTTGGGCCCCCATTCCAGCGCACATGCCTCATACCTTAATACTTAGTAAGTCAGAATAGTTGTCACTTGTCAGGCGTAGCATAGGCTAAGAATTGCTTCAGGCCCAACTTTAGCTAAGCCCAATTTTTTCCCCCTCTTAACTAGAAAGATTTTACTATCGTGCCAAGGCAACCAACAACAAAACGGATACAATTACCATCCTCACAAATCCTTCCTAAACTACTAACTGCTAGAGCCTAGAGGATTACAAAGCAAAATCATTCCATTAATAAAAACATGCTTTTCTTACCAAGGGTAGGCTCGGACTTTATTTGTTTGTCATTTTTGGTGCTTCTAACTTCTAAGAGTATTTTGAAGGTTCCAAGAATATTTTGATTATTTTGAAGGTTTTGAGATATTTCAAATAATTTCGTGATTCTAGAGGTGTTTTAGTCCTTTTTTACATTTTGACAAGGGTATTTTGGTCATATAGTGATTTCAAGAGTATATTCATCATTTTAGAAATATCAAAGGTATTGCAGTCATTTTAAAGGTTTCTTGAGTTTAGTCATTTTGAAGATTTCATGGCATTTTGGTGATTCTAGGGTTATTTTCATCATTTTAGATGTTTTGGTAGTATTATTTTTTAGGTTTCAGGGAATTGTTGGTCATTTTAGAGGGCTTCGAGATATTTCAGTCATTTTAGAGACTTTAAAGGTATTTTGGTTAATTTAGTAGCTTTTTGGATATTTTGATCATTTTGTAGGTTTAACAGGTACTTTGATCATTTTAGGTGTTTCTATGGTATTCTATTTTTCCTTTTTTTTCTTTTTTATAGTGTTTCTAGGGTCTTTTGGTCATTTTGGAAGTTTTGTATTTTGGATCTTTCAAGAGTACTTTGGAAGTTCTAAGTATATTTTGGTCATTTTAGATATTTTGCTCATTTTGGACACATTAAAGATATTTTGGAGAGTTCAAGGTATTTTCAACCCTTTTGACAGTTTACGTTTTTTTTTTTTTTTTTTTTTTTTTTCATTTGATGGGTTTTATGATTATTTTTGTTCATTTCATAGGCTATTGTAATGTTTGAGGTTTTTGGAAGATTTTCAATCAATATATTTAATTTGAATTATTCATAAGAATGTTATGAACCAAACAAGTATAAGAATGTTATAATTTTGAAACCCGATAGGAATGTGATTAATGAACCAAACGTTGTAATCTTATATTGCTAGAATGTGATTCCAAGGACATACATCTAACAATAGAAAGTAATTTAGTCTTCCACAAACCAAATGCCCCCTAAGTGAATAGATTAGTAATATTCTAAATGCTTTTACAGCCCTCAATATTCCATTTGAAAATAATGCAATTATTGTTCTGTTCACTGGAGTTCGTTGAGCTGGGCTGTGGATGCTGAGTAACAGACTATTTGAAAGCACCATATCAATTAAACCTAAACAAAGTCTCCATAGAAATGAACAAAGTTAATGAACTATGTAGGCCATAAAAAAGCATGGGAGGTTGTTAATCTAGATCTCAAAAGTTTAGAAGCTTAGCATCTCCTCTTTATATCAGGGTAAATGTTGATGTGGCTGTTCGAGATAGTCATGTTGTTTAGTGGTAGTTTGTATGGACTACAAGGAAGAGATCTCTCTCATTTGGATTGAATTTGTTAGATGACATTAGACCACCTATTTGGGTTGAAGTTAGAAAGTCCTCCTTGCAGTGTTAAAGTAAAGGCAAATGAAATGGGGTTCAAAAACATTATTTTCGAAGGTTACACACTCAATGTAATCAATAGTATATCAAAACTACTCCTATGATAACAACCAAGTCTTATTCCCAAATTTTTAGAGTTGATTATGAATCCTTAATAGATTAATTAGGGCAAGCTATATATATATATATATATATATATATATATATATATATATATTCTCTTTTGTCATTTTATTTTATTCAAAGTCATACTATTAGTTACCTTTTTATTTGATATATCCTATCTTTTTACCACTTTTATTAATGTTATTTTTGAATTTCCTTTAGCTTTTTCATATCCTCAACTTGAGTCAATCCTCTTCTCACTATTGCATTAAACGCTTTCCTATGAATATGACGTAATAATTTCAAGCGATATTCTCTTATCTTTTCATCAATAGGGTTCATCCTATCTTTAATTGAGTTTTTTTCATTTCAAATCATATCTTTCATTATATTTCCAATTATTTATCATAACAACCTTATTTTGCACTCATTTTATGAATATATTGCTTTTTAACTGTCCAACATTCAATCTCATAAAGCATAGCTACTCTTGAATCATTTTATTTTTGACAGGCTAATCATGTTACTCATGTTCTTAATAACTCAAATGTATTAGCAGTTTAGCACTAACTACAGCTAATTGGGCTTCTCTTTGTAAAATGTTCCCATCTAGGAATGTGAAAAATATGTATTTTATCTCCCAAAACACCATTTTATCTATTTTATATTCTTATTTAACGATATATCATACATTCAAGTCTTTATTTTACAATTCATCACATTAAAATAATTTATAACACCTGCACCAACAACTTTATATAAATTTTCTTTAAAAAAAAAAAAAAAAAAAACCTACACCAACAACACAATGAGAGAGATGGAATAAAAAAATACCTATTAAACTATATAACTTGCTACAGTAGAGTTTTATTTTTACATCTTACTGTAACAAATTGTATAATTTGTTGGAGTAATTACACTTTAACATCCTAAATTATATCTCAAATTATACTTTACACCATAAATTTTCAAAATGCATAGTTAACACCCTAAACTATATCTCAAATTATACTTTACACCATAAACTTTCAAAATGCACCATTAGCACCCTAAACTATAATCTGTGTTACACTTTGTATATTGCTGACGATTTTGCCGTTATCTTGGACGAAAAACTAAAGCTTAGGTTGTAAAGTGTAATTGTGAGTATAATTTAGGATAATAAAGTGTAATTTCTCCTTACTTTTTAAGGAAATGAAAAGATAGATAATTATATATTTTCACGTAGTGCCATCCAAGTGATAGCGGAGGGCAAAGTGCAACATGGGTTTAGAGACAAAGTATAATGGTAAGGATAATTTAAAGTAGGCGGAAATTACATTTTCGTCCCTACATTTTTAGGCGATTCTCACTTTGGTCCCTAGATTTTATTTTTACCGCTTTTAGTCCATATCCTGAAAAACGTTTCCCATTTTGGTTCCTACCAATACATCAGAGACGGAAAATGCACACGTGGCAAACGGCAGAATTAAAAAAAATATTAAAAATATTTTATTTTATTTTAAAATAAAATAAAATTTTAGTTATCAATAATTTTAAAATAAAAATATTAAAAACTTTAGTTAAAAATAATTGTTCTTCATGTTCTTCCCCAAGAACATGGTTGCCTAAAACACTTTAAGGATGAAAATTGCTGATAGAAATTGCATCAAATCATCACCATTCTTCTATTCTCCTAGTACCCACCTCAATTAATTAGACCCCTTTGAATTGATGTTTGTGGTTAATTAATAAGTAAATAAATAAATGAACCCAACAGATTTATTCTTCTCTTTTTTTCATTTTTTTTCAACAGATTTATTTTTCGGGTAACCATGTTCTTGGGGTAAGAACATGAAAAACAATTATTTTTAACTAAAATTTTTAATATTTTTATTTTAAAATTATTGGTAACTAAAATTTTATTTTATTTTAAAATAAAATAAAATATTTTTAATATTTTTTTTAATTCTGCCATTTGCCACATGTGCATTTTTTGTCTACGACGTAACGGCAGGAACCAAAATAAGAAGCGTTTTTTAGGATAGGGACTAAAAACGGTAAGAATAAAATCTAGGAACCAAAATGAAAATTGCCTGAAAATATCGGAACGAAAATGTGATTTCCGCCTTTAAAGTATATAGTGCAGCATCCCTAATTTGCTGCAACAATGCATTCCCAGTGGGAACATTTTTTGGTGAGTTTTTACTTATTTGGAAATGCTTTTTTCATTTTAGGCTGCGTTTGGTTCGATGTAAAATGTTTTCCAAGTGTAAAATATTTTTAGGTGTATGGTGGCATTTTAAAAAATACTTTGAAAAATAGTTTTTAGTGTTTGGTTTTGTTCTTGAAAATACTATTGAAAACACATTTTCTACTTGATGCTCACATTTTCTCAGCTTCCAAACAAATATATAATACTAAACCAAACCAAAAAATTCATCAAATCCGGTTAAATTGAGAGAAGAAGGAAGAGAGAGAGGCGACTGGGTTCGATCTAGAGGCGGCAGAGGCAAGATCGTGCAGTGGAGGCAACTAGGTCACGGTGGGTAGCTCGTCGACTGGGTCTCGGTGGATTGCTCATTGATAAGGGTCACGGTGTGTTCGATCTAGAGGCAGCGGAGGCAAGATCGGTGACATGGGTTTGATGGTGGTGAGATCAGTGGGTGGGTTTGAAGGAGGCACGGGGACAAGATCGGTGGGTGGGTCTAATACCGGCGAGGGTTGGTTGTCTTCTTCACTTTCCCTTCTAGCTCTCTCTCTCTCTCTCTTCGGGTGTGTGCTTGAGCTGGGTTGTCTCCCTTCATTTTTTCGAAAATGTTTTGAAGGTAAAATCGAAGCGTAAAATTATTTACGCTCAAAGTAACTTATTTTCCAGTCAAAGCGTAAATGATTTTTCGTTGATCATATTTTTCGTAGCTGCCAAATACACACAAGGGTGTAAAATATTTTCCTGAAAATGTTTTTAGGCGAAACAAACGTAGCCTTAGTTGGATTTTGAACTCCCACATTTAAATGCTCAATCTCGTCTATATTGTCAATGAAGGAAATAGCTCCTCACTTCCTCTTTTGGTTCAAGTTCCCAATAAGAGTTTTTTAATGATTAAAAAATAAAGCAAAATAAAAATAAGTAGTACGTGTGTCGGTTGTGTGTGTGTGTGTGTGTGGGGTCCGATTTATTGCAGAAAAATAATAGCTGGCCGCCAGTCGAAGCAATATGGTCAAACAAAACTGCCTGGTTACAATTGGCATATTATAGAGTACAGAGTGTAATCATCAATCAATTCAAAGTTGCTATTTATGGAATATGCTCTTTGAATATGCTTATCAACTTACTACAACATCTTTTCAGGTTTAGGTCCACAGGATATAATTTGACAACAACAAAAATCTTTAACTGAAGAAAGTATGAAAATTATTTTTGTAAATCTATTTCTTCGGCTAGAAGAAAATTAGTTTTGTAGCCTTCATTTACTCGACCAACTAGTAAGAGACTTGAAGTCTAAGTCTATAATGACGTTCAGCTACAAACTTAGGTTTTTTTATTTTTATTTTTATTTATTTATTTATTTTATGGAAGCTACAAACTTAGTTATACTCTAAGTCTATAGTTTCATTTATAAAAATTAACATTGTTACATATTTTAAAATTTAATCGTTGAATTGTATGTTTTTTTTTTTATTTTTATTTTTATACTTTTATGTCAATTTTTTATGCATAATTTTAGACTATATAATTCATAAAAATTTACAATTTAAACAATTAATTGTTGACAAAGCTATAAATTTTTAAAATTCTAAAAATTTTGCAAACGTGAAATATATAAGAAGAAAATGTAATCCAAATGTAGATTTGTCGAAATTCACATCTAATAAAAAAATATTAGGTGAAGTTGTAACCAAACAAAGTTTGTAGCCAAACTTTGTCCAACATTATTTCTAATTTATCTATGATCCTAAATCACTCAATAAATTCAAACTGTACATTTTTTAGCTACGCATCTATAGGAACATTCTTACAGATTATGCAACTGTGTACCATGAATGTTTGGTAGTCAAGACTCAAGAGCCTTAATCAATGTATGAATTTCTCTTCTTACTTATTATGAATACAAATCTTCTATACTACATTTTGTGTTCTCCTTTATGTTCCATCAATCACAACTTGTCATGTATTTATTTATTTTTTTATTTTAAACTTTAACTATTTTATAAGAAAAGTTAAACAAATAAATGATAAGTTGTGATTAGTGAAATATAAAGTGGAATATAAAAAATGGTACAAAAGATTTGTATTCACTTATTATAACTTGAAACAATTAAATTATTGAAAGAAAAAAAAAGACTTTTTTTTTTTAGAACTAAAAATGACTTTAATTACGGAGGAAATTTGATTCTTTTCATTAGTTGGTTTTATTTTTTTGCAAACTTTTGGAAATATTTTTTTATTTAATTTTTTGTATAAAATAAATTTTTACTTTTGGAATCAATTCAATAGTTACAAATAGTGGGATTTGCATTTTACATATATCCGTTGGTAATATCAAGAAAAGTTAGTTAAGCTGCATTTTTTGAAAACATTTCAAGGATACAGAGGCGGGGATTTCTTTTCTTTTTTTTTTCTTTTTTTTTTTTTTTGTTTGATGGGAGGGGGTTTGGTAGTTGGTGGGTTGGTTGGGAATGAGGATTGCTTTGTCTAAACTCTAAAGAACTCATGATTTAAAGTTTTAAACACGGCAAACAATTGGAGGTGCTACAATCGTATTATAGGCTCGGCCTACCCTGTATCTGGTCATTAAGCTTTAACTAATCCAACCACTCTTTTTAGGTAGTAGTTCTCTTTTGTAAGGAAACACTTTATTTTGCAGTTCTGGCCATGAATGTGAACCCAAGAATTTTAGAACCTTGTGAATAAATGTCAGAATTTAGAGTATGCTACATATGTCTACTACGGTAAGAACAAACTTCCGGCCACTGCGAAGAAATGGAAGAAGAGGGCTTCTCTTAGGATTTGATCCTCGAAGATGCCAGAATAGGACATCTCTTAGGATCTGCTACTTGAACATGTCATTTTCTATTTTTGGCTTACAACATTCAAGCGAAGAAAATAAAATGTAAACCAATATTCTCGTTCCCAATTTGAAGACGCTACTTTCTTCTATAAAAGGTGAGTATTATACAGAACTGATGATTTGATTGAATTCATTTCAGGTCGAGTTTAGCATTTTACATCTGTGTTAGTATCTAAGGCATCATAATAGATGCATTAAAAAAAAAAAAGAAGAAAAAGGACAATATAATAACCAATGGGAAGCACTCATCCCAATTCCTTCCTCAAAATACAACTACTTGGCAACTTGTTCCAGAACTGGAACTTTATTCCATGTTTCCTCAATTGCACTAAATTGCAGTGGTGGCAATGACAAAGGGCCAACAGTTGAGCTTCCGCTCCGAATTTCCTTCAAAACCCGTAGTGCTGATATAGTGCTCTTCATATATAAGCTCTCCATATACTCAATCTCTGCAAGTTCCTTTGGCACTCTGAGCAGACCGTCGTTATTGGTAGCGTCAGAAGTTGAAGGATCATCATCCCCATCAGCTACCACTGTTGAAGCTGGTGGTTCACACTTGGGGAAAAGTCCGTCCAGCATTGCCTCACACTCCTTCACAAGCTTGTAGAGCATGTCAGTGGTGAAGAAGGGCTGTTGCAAGACCTTTTGAATGAAGGGCAAGCGAATGAGGGCACCAGTTCTTTTGTCATACTTCTTGAGTATTTTGACCAAACCTGTTAAGACCAAATTAAGGTGACATTAAGTCAATCTAGCCTTTAAGACATTATTATATTCTAAGAAACCAGTTACTTTAATAGTCCGTTTGGATTGAAGGGGAGGGAGGTGGAGTAGAGTAGAGGAGAGTTAGCACAAAATTAGTTTGTTTTTAACCAACTCTACTTTACTTTCTTCCACTCCCCCTCCTTTCCCCCTCTATCCAAACAGGCCATAAGGGATCAACCCCCTATCGATTGTATAATATTGTTTTATTCTGAGGACATTGTGCATGCTGGTGTGCTTAAACGTTACATTTTTAAACCCATCTTTCATGTATGTAACAAATAAATAAATGGTAAAAGTACTATCATACACGTCTGCCCATTTGTGAAGAAACATGAAATTATTATTCTACTTGATTTGGATGATACTTTTTGCATAAATGATATAAAATCATTTTAAGTACACGATTAAAGAATTATAAACAATTATAAAACATAAGAGATAGAACATAGAATCTAATGCCAATCCACTTTGTTGATTAATCAAATCAAACTAAATATATCAAAACTACCAAAACTAAGAATTTAATAAAAAATTTATTCCTTAATGGCGTAATTGTAAAGGAGGTTAAAATATCAAAAGAACCTTTGAATCTTCCAAAATTCATTCGAATTTAAAATATTAAAAGAACATAGCCATTGTCAAAATATGAATTCAAGCAAAATTCATAATATTATAATCCAAAGAATAATTCAGGCATAGTTACCCTTTGTATAAAAAATCAAACAAGTGTACATATTTTTATTCGTCAGGAGATAAAAAGCATAAGTAGCAAACCGTTTTATGTTAAGGTATATGCTCAAGTGTAAATCATTAACAAAGGCTTTCCTCCTAAGAAAAGCTAAAATTGAGGTGACAAATTGTCTCACAGAATATTCGTGAAAGCAGAGTCAAAAGTAAGCATGCGAACCACAGAAAGGAAAGGAACAACCTTTACACTAGATATGTTTTATCCTGTCCCTTAATTAAATTTTTTTTTTTAGCCAAAAAAAAAAAAAATTAACCACTTCCCCTTTACATTAAAGATACACATAAAGTAAAGTAAAATTACCTGTATAGTTAAGGGCGCTATAATTCTCCAACAAAACCATCTCTCCGTGGAAGTCCACAATCTCCTTCCGAATTTTTATCATCTCTTCATTAAAATCCTTTGCTTTTGCCACTCTATCTTGTAACTCCTGCAATCAACCACAAGCACAATTGTCAACACCAATACCAACTACTATGCTCATTCATCTTTCTTTCATTATTTCCCATACCAAGTTCATACAAGAGCGGATAGGTGAAAAGTACACATGTTGAATTCACTAATTTTCACATCCACACAACACATGCATAAGATGGACTGTGCTGATTATCACCTACTCAACTTCTAATTTTAGTTAGCAAGTTGAATGGTAGTAATGTTTGATCCCAAAAAAATAGTGGTATTGAAAGTGATTTTATTTTTAAGAGATATCCAATCAAATTTTAGAACATACATGAGTTTAAATCAGTCAATTTAAACTAGCCAACCACTCAGTTGCATTGGACTTTAGCCAAACATTTGGACTATTAATGATAACATTTTCCTAATTTTTTGTTAGTACATGAAGAGTTGGTGTTGTCTCGATTCCACCAATAATTATCTTGTGTGTCTGCTCCATTTCAAATGTTGTGGGGCCCATAATCTGTGAGCAGACAAAGGCAATACCTTCTCTAATCCCTCAACCTATGCATAAGATGAACCATGCTTATTGCATTTATCGCGAAATTGGATAGTCTAATTTTGTTAGTAAGTAGGTAGGAAGTTTTATTTGATCGGTTGATCCCATGAAAAGATTAAAGAATTTCGATTGGATGATACTTGGAATCAAATCTTAGAACGCTATCACATAGCAATAGTTGCCCATTTGAACCACTTTTGTTTCTAATAGACTCAAAAAAAAAAAAAGAATCAAATCTCATAACACAGATGAATTTAGAACGACTCAGTGACACTTTTGTTTCTAGTAGACATGAAATTGGAATCAAATCTTAGAACACACGAGTTTGAATCAACTAGGTGACACTTGTTTCTTGTAGACTTGGAAATTCAGATGAGTTTAAAGCGATTCCGTGACACTTTAGTTTTTAATAGACCTTGAAATTGGAATCAAATCTTAGAACACACCTGAGTTTAAAGCGACTTTAGTGACACTTTTGTTTCTTCTAGACTTGGAAATCCGAATCAAATCTTAGAATACAATACATACACAGTTTAAAGTAACTCTTATGACAATTTTGTTTCCAATAGACTTGAAAACTAAAATCAAAGATCAGAACAAACAAGTTTCAAGTAACCAGGTGACACTTTTGTTTCCAATATACTTCGAAATTGGGATCAAATCTTAGAACACAAGTGAGTTTAGATTGTGTTGTTTGATCTCACAACCCATAGATTAAGATCAACAACTATCATGATTTTCGCTAAATTATATGACAAAATGTACTTATTTCTTGTTTAAGTTTGACCCATAATGATAATTAAAAAAATAAACAAATAATATAACTTTACGTGACTTATAATATATTTAACTACACTAATGGGTTTGCTCCTAAACAAACTAAAGATAACATTATTTTATGTTAACAGAGAAAAACAATGAATTACTTGACTCCAAATCAGAAGACAACTTTCGTAAATATTAATACTAAAACCATAGAACACCAATGAAATAAAATCAAAGAAAAGGAAAAGATGGAAATTTGGGATTAGTGGGGACTGAGTCACCAGACATTTTTCTAGTTCTAGTTCTAGTTCTAGTTCTGTTCTACTTTACAAATGGTAAGTACCTCCGACACAAAAGCTAAAGCTTGTTAAACTAACGGAACCGTTATAATAACGGCCCGTAACAGTAAACGAGGAAAACCGTCCACGTGAGCAGTAATAACTGCGCACAGTAGCAGCGTCACTCAAAAGTTCGCGGAGGCGCACGTTAGCAACAAGAAATATTCCCCGCGCAGGATAGCTTACGAGGCGCACGTTTATGAAAAACAACGGCGTCGTTTTCTAAAATGTTCATCCTGGAATTCCTAACAGCTTAAAACTAATTTCAGATAATACTAGTATTTTTAGTTTGTTACCAAAAACAAATTCAGATAATAATAATAATAATAACAATAATTAATGAAGAATTTTATTAATTAATGAAAAGAATCTAAAAAGTTTCTAAAATCTCTTTCCTGGTTAATAAGAATGAACGCTACCATGCTTATTTTCTCGGCAACCAAACACGTCGTATAAAGAAAAAAAGAGAGGAAAAAGCTTTAATACCTTCAATCTGATAATGTATTCCTCCTCTTTCTCGACGAAGAAGGAGTTGAATTTCTCGAGCTCGTCCTCGAGCAAGGTTTCGAAATCGATCTCCTCCTTGGACATGCCGTCGCCGGCGCCGATTTCCGCAGCGTCGCCGGAGTCGAGCCTGGCGCGCTTGCTCGGCCTCTCGCCGCCACTCTTGGGCTCAATAAGCTTCAGCTTCTTCTTGAGCTCCTTATAGGACAGGAACTTGTCTCGCCATTCAGGTAGCGTCTCCTCGATCTGGATGCTCAAACTCTTCCCGAATTTCATTTCTAGAAAAAATAGTGTGTGTGTGTGTTTGGTTGGAGAGAAAAAAAAAAAAGAAAGAAAAAAAAAGGAAAAGAGAATGCGAAGGAAAATGAGGGAAAATTAAAAGGAAGGAGCAGAAGATAGAGAGAGCGAGAGAGCGAAGGTGATATAACGGTAAGGAGAGAATATTCGAGGGGTATAATTGGAATATCCGTTCGTTTCTGAAGAGTATATCTCGGGTTTTATTCCTTTCACAGACACAGAGAAAGAGCTTTTATTTATTATATATTTATTTTGCGTTTTTTTTTTGGGAGGGTTATCTTTTTTTTCTGTATTGGACAGGCCACGTGGGCAGTATTTAAAATCATATCCTTTTAAAGAGCTGAGAGAGAGAGAGAGAGAGAGAAAGAGTTTGCGAAGCCGATTGGTTAGTGTAAAGTTCACAAATGAGCTGCGTTTTCTATGGCAACTTGTGAGAAAAAATCAAAAAATCCTTCTTCTTCTTTTTGGGTGGATGGCTTGGAATTCATGTGTGATTGTTTTTACATGGATTCTCTTCTTTTGGAAGTGTCAACTTGAATAAGAATCGAGACCAACTATTAGTGGTTCTAGTCTAGAGCATTAAGATTATATTAATCATTCTCATTTGCAATTTGAGTTGGCATTAACTTTTTTTTTTTCCTTATAAATTTATTTATCTACATTTGACAATTTAATGGATAAGAGTGTTGAGATTTGAATCTGGATTTTTTCATTTAAAGCATTAAAAAATGACAGTGAGTTACGAAATTCTTGGCTATGTTTATTGGAAGCAGATAAAAATTGGCCAAAATAGTATCTAGAAAAAATAAATTGAATTATAAAAATTGTATATAAATATTTTTTTTCCCCTAGAAAAAAAGCTAATCTGCTTTAAGCCTTTAAGCTTGGTAAGATTTATATTTGATTTTGATGGTTTGAATCAATAATCACTTCTCTATGACCTTCAACTGCCCACCAATATAAAATAAGAATTAAAAAAAAAAAAAAGAATAATGAGAATAACCAAATCAACAGATAAGTGCTGCTTATATTGTTTATAGTACGGCGTGATAGGTGAAATCAATTAGGTACCAAAGCTTGTTTCATTGTATAGTTGTGTTAATGCAGTATTTTATTATTATATTTTTGAAAGATACTTCAGCTAAAAATAAACTAGAAAAAGAAAGATGAATGCTATGGGGGAACAAAAACCACAAGCAAATGGAACCATGCCTCTATCACAACTAGAGTGAGTAACCTAATGATGAAGACTCACTTAGTTGAGACTTTGGAGTTCATATCATTATTTTGAAACGTCAAGATACAATAGTGTTGGTCCATTCTCAATGCCTTTGGCTAGTGCTACTCTTACCCTATTAGAGCTAAGGAGGTTAGAAAAATTATTATAATATATTGTATCAATTAACTTTTCAAAGTGAACATATTTTTGGAATATCCTCAAAATAGAAAAACAATGCAAAATTAGGGAAAGCATTAAAATTGAATTCCGTTGACTTTACCAAAATGATGAACACTATAATACAATACAACAATACCCAGGAATATAGGATAATGTTTTTGTCCGAACCAATTTAGAGGAAAGTTATTCCGATCTACTAGGTGGTAACTTGAAAAAACTATCCACGTGACCTACTTAATAATAATGTAATTTGTTTAAATGATTTAATAAATTATGTGATTTTGTACAAGTGGTTAATTTTATAAATCGACACATAATAGGTCTTTTTGGAGGAAATTTTTGTTTATAGAGTATGACATTTTCTAAAAAGTTAGGGTTATAACAAAAATTCACAATAATACTCAACTTGCTTACTATGTTCTTCTCAAGGGGGTGGGGGGGGGGGGGGGGGGGGACCTTGCTTACTATCTCATACATGAGCCATTAAAAAAACACAAAATTAAATTGCAGATTGTGGTGAGCCTAGGTGCAAGTGAGAGAATGTGATGTGATCTTGCCTTTATTGGAAAATGACTTCTTTTGTGGAGGATAATGACATTTTATATTTTTATCTTATATAGTTATCACAAGATATCCATTTTCAAAAGACGTAAAAATCATTTATTACGATTCCTACAATTGTATTAAATATATATTACAAATATGTTAGGTTTTGTTTTATTTTATTTTTACTTCTTAAATAAGACTCATATTAGTAGGTTTAGTTAGCTTAACTAGTAAGGTGTATTTTTATTAAAAAAAAATTACTATTAAGGTGTTTTTTCGTTTAATAAAAAATATTTTGTCCAAATCTCGCCTACACCATAAAAATTGATTGATTATCATAGGTTGAAATTTATTGTGTATATATACAAGGCATGACTCTTTATTAATGTTATACTATTTATAATTTTAAAAAAAATATGGTACTCATCAAATTAAAATATCTTTTAAATGATGTATCTCAAATATATTTTTAGTTAAATTTTTTAATAAAAATAAAAGTTTAAATAAGATTGTTTAAGATTTGAATGAAATGAGAAGATTGAACTCATTATTATTTTATAAAGTGGGGGTTCATACTTCATATTGAAAAAAAAAAAATATATATATATATATATATATATATATATATATATTTCCTAAGAATTCAACAATTAAAATAATAGTAAATTTTAGTTAAAAATAATAATAAAACAATAAGAGTATGGAAGAGTTTTTATAATATAAAAGGAATGTATGTATATATATATATATATATGAATTTGATATAATCATTGTCAAGAATAAGAGAAGGTATATTCTGTAGGTATCTCTCAGAACATGTGAATCCCATCAACGTACAGGATCCACATGTCGTGAGAGAGCTAATAATATAAACACAGGAAACAAAAAAATGTCATTTTCTCCATAATAGAAAGAGAATTTATTTCTTTTTTGAGATGGTAAAAAGTTCAAAATAGAAAGATGAAAGAGCTATTTAGAATTTAAGACTAATAAAGCTTAGCTGAAGAAAGAGAGAGGTTAGAAGCCGAGCCAAAGTGAGTAGCTTTCCTAATTTATGACGCATGGCATAATCCCAAGGAATTTGGAATATCCAATTCACTTACCAATAAAATTGGGTTTTATGCAATTGCAAAGCTTTCATCTTTGTTTGTGACGGTAAGGTCAAATGTCAATTATATTAGAGGAAAAGTTTATTCGGAGATAAGATCTCAAAAGTGGGACTCACCATTTTGCATACGCAATGAACGTGGCCGAGTATGCACATTTGATTTTTGAAGCTTACACTTCTCCAAAAAATAATTAAAAAATTAATTCAAGGTTATAGGTGGGATTTTTATTTTTGGGACTATTGTTTTCTTTTGTTTGGCCTTTCCAAGAGAAGATTCGGATTTGTCTTTAGGATATTCCATATTTGGGACTTGGATCCTAGAGGGAACGTAGTACTATGTTCTTGGAAAGATGGTCCCCTTAAATTTCTCCACTTTTGTTTTTTTTTTTTTTTTGGTTTCTTTCCTATTCTATTATTTTCTTTCATTAACAAGACGATTTATATCGATTTATATATTTTTTTTCTTAGAAAACCATCCTTCATTTTCAAAGTTTCTTTGAATCTTTTTTTTTTTTTTGCTTTCACTTGTTGCATCATAAATGGTTTTAATACTTTTTTTAAAAGTTTTTTTTCATACACTTCTGTCTTGCCTCTTCATTGTGCACAGAACAAAATCTTCCATAACATAGGGGAAACTAGAAGAACTTTATTCTAAATGTAAAGATGGGTTTGATGTAATATGTACATTGCCAAGTTAAAGCACCTTTACAATTTTTGTTCTTATTAGTTTGAGTCAAAAAGATTTGGTTTCAGATACAGAGTGGGAATGTGGGATAGTGTGAAGAGCCGTTCACTTGCATGATTTGAATTTTTTTTGTTTTTGAGAAGAAAGACATCAACTTTATTCAGGCTGGTTTGAAGTGTTTTTTTTTTTATTTTTTTTATTTTTTTTTTATTTTTTTTATTTTTAAGTTATATAGTATTTTAAATTTCAAATTTACAGCATCTGCTTTGTGATGATTGCTCTTTATTATCATGTCAAAACACTAATTGAATTTGATTTTTTATAATAATATGTTATTATAAAAATACATTAACACACAACTAAATTTAAAATAAGAAAAAAGTAATTGGCGTTCATGGCGCAAGTTGACTCATTGTAAAGCCAACCGGCTTATTTCTTAAATATAATAATGTAAATTGTATAAGAATATTTTAATTTTGCACATGTGTGCACATTTTGCACATACGCTCGCTCATGCGTACGCGTGCGCGCTCACACACACATACATATATATATATATATATATATATATATATATATATATATATATAATAGACTCGTTTTTTATTAACAAGAGATTTCATTAATCAACCCCAAAAATCCGTACAAAAGTACAAAGCTCTAGCTGTAAACTAGCTAGAAGATCAAGAAAACACCTCCCAATCAGAACTACAGCAGCAACCACAAAATTATGATCACCAAACACAGCAAACCACCATGGCTAGATCAAAGATAGACAAATGCATTAATTAAACCTTTAGCTTCATATTTACTCACCAATATCTATCATGTTTTAAACAATTATATATGTAGTTTGATTAGAATTTAGAACGCTTGATTTTGGTATGGTAATGAAAACAGGCTGTAACTAAGAATTTGCTATTCTCGAAGTGAACAATTTCCATTTGTTTCTAAAACGATACGAAGCATAGCTAATTGGAATTTACCAGGAACTCTGTGCTGCATGAACTGAACTTGGTTTTCATATAAGTGAGGGGAAAGATCGAAGATAAAGTACACCATTTTTATTAGTTCATGAACTAAGGAGGCCAGGAGCAATTTCTAAGAGAAGGATTAAAAAAAAAAAAAAAAAAGGAAGAAGAGAAGAAAAATATGTGTAATTTTTTAAAATTCAAGAGATAAATACTGAAAGACTAATCTCCAATTTACAATTACATGATACACTAGTCTGAATCACATAGTTGAAATATAGAAGGAGTATTATCCTGCCAATTATTCTTGCTCTCCTGGAAGAATAAAAAAATATTATACATATATTCACGGGAAGCATATAAATTAGAATTGCATGCTTGTGTATTAAAATAACACATAGGTTTAAATTACATCATATATAAATTTGGTTAATATAATGTTGCATCACCGAGTACTTTTTCCTAAGTATTTCATCAAATGTGTAATAATTAAAAAACTTACATCATGTGTAATTTCTTCTCAAAAAAAAAAAAAAAAAACCATCTTGTGTAATTTAGATTTAATCTCATAAATATAAAGGTTAATGCTATACCACAACACTTTTTATTTTTATTTTTTTAGAATCAATGCTACTAATATCATTATCCAAAAAATAAGAATAATACCTATTATTTATGATTTTGACAATTACTCTGCTAGATTATGTGTTTGCTTTGTAAAGTTTATACTTATGTTAAATTTCTTAGTAACAATATATCATTTACAATCAAATCTCTAATTTTAGGCATTGTTTAAAATATAAAAAACTTGAAATTTTAATATTTTATATATGAAATAAATATCAATTAATGATTATGTTTTTTTTATAGAAAGAATTAATGATTATGCTAATATTTTGCAAGCGTGAGAAATGATGAGATAATATAATCTTACAATAATATAATAACAATAATGTTATTATTGAAATACAAATATAATGAAAAACTTTTAAGTTGTATAATATTGCAAGGAATTACACCTCGTATTGCTTAGAAATAATATATATATTTGCTTAAAAAAAATAAAACCCAAACTAAGGATAAGAATATTCCTCACTATTCAAGTTCCTTTATGCTCCTCCATGCTTACCTACCCTACCTGCTCTTGAAAGCTGTCTGTCTATCCTTATTCTATTTATAATCTCCCTAACTTTAACAGGTGTCATGATCATAAAAATGTGATTTTTTTTTTAATTTACACTATTTTTCATTAAATATAGATAGTTGTAAATGTCCCCTTTAATTTAAAGCTTACCTAGTAATATGCTCCCTCATTTTATCGTAATTAATAAGGACTTATTCCCTCTATTGCATTTTCTATCAAATAATAGAGAGGGTAAACTGTTTAATGTTTATTATGAAAAGATAAGAAAAACATTACCAAGTTTTAAACTAATCCGAATATATCTAGTAAAAAAAGATCTTGATAAGAGTGCATGGTAGAGAGTTAGCCTAAAATGTATATTTTTAGTACACAACCTAGTCCCAATGCATTAGAGTCGACACAATATAAACATGTGTTTGCATTATGTCAACTCCAATGCAATGAATGCATTGAAGCTAAGTCTTATCTATATTTTTATTGCTTAAACTTATAAATTTCTAATCTTTATCCATTAAAGCGAGTTAGTTTTACTATATGTAAAGATGTTAAAATTTAGTGCTCTAGTGCATTAAAGCTGACACAATATAGACACGTGTCTGCATTATGTCAACTTCAATGCATTAGAGCTAAGCCTTATCCATATTTTTATTACTAAAACTTACAAGGCAAATGCTAACGAGTGCCCTTAGGGCACTCTTTAAGAATCTATTTAAAGAAAGTTTTTATGGGAAAAGAAAAAAAAAACAATTAATGTTTTAACAGTTTTTTTCATTTCCCATAAAAGTGATGTCAAAACTTTCTTAAAATAAATTCTTAAAGAGTGCTCTAAGGACACTCGTTAGCATGACCCAACTTATAAATTTATAATCTTAATCCATTAAAACGAGTTAACTTTACTACATGTAAAGATGTAAATATGAGATGTGCAATAATTTTGGTCAGCCAATGGAAATTTCTTATGGGTTCAAGCTCAACTCTAAAAATAATAATAATAAAAGAAAAATCCACAAGTTAATTAGCAGAGGGTGACATTTCCCAAACCCGAAGAAGGGTTGGGCCTTCATTTGACTCAAACTAGTAGCAAAACTCAATTGGAGACTAAACAATGAGGGAGATACCTTATGGGCTCGTGTTACGAAGGCAAGTACTAATCTCATAATCAATCTTGGCCTTTTTCATGTGGTAGTTGAAGGAATAGCTATCGAATTTGGGCTGCTTGTAAAGCATTTATACCGTTGCCAAATGGGCATAGATGGTTTATGAATAGTGTGGTAGTTCATTTTCTTTCATATTGTGTTTGAAAGTTTGGAGGGAGAGAAGAGAAGAAGATACCTTATCACATGCACTTTAGCGTAAGATGAGGATTTTTTTTTTCGGAGGCAAATGTTTATTCCTTCTTATTGTTTTAATGTTTTAAAAATCAAAATACGAAAGAAAGGAAATGATAATACATAATATAATTTGACAAATATACTCTTTTTCTGTTCATCTTTTCTACTTAACTCTTTTATTCAATTTAAAGGAATAGATATTAATCAAAATCATCAGGTTAAATTGGCAATTTAATTTTTATTTATTTTTTAAATAGACGTGGAACTTTTCCCCTTCCCCTCCAAATTCCCCCGATTTTATTAGGAAATTAATAATGAGGAGTTTGGAGGGTATCTTCCCTCCTCAAAATCCTCTCAAACCCAACTTCCCCCTCTCTTCAATAACTAAAAAAGAAGGTTAATTAAACAAGCGATTAGGGAGTTTTCAAAAATAAAAAAACAAGCGATTAGGGAAGGCAATGGGTCATCGTTAAGTTTTATGAGTGATACTAGGATACTAAAAATTTTAATTCAAAAGATTTAAAATATATTGATGTATCACTAATTACATAAAATTAATTTAAATATTAATTTATTAGGTTGTTAAAATCTATCAATCATATTTTTCGCCATATCAATTTGTAAACAATTTGAAGCAAAATTCATAATAGCTTTAGCACTTTTTTTTCTTAAAAAAAAAAAAAAAGAAAAGAAAAGAAAAGGATTTGTGTAAATATATTAAATATGGGCATTCAAAATTTTGTGCAATAATATTATAAGTCAATAAAAAGTTAAAATTCTTTTATGTTATGTAATATTTATATTATAGATATTGCATATTTTAAACTAAATACTCCATTTCATGTGTTTGGATTTTGGATTAACTTTTCCCCCTTAACTTATTAATTTATAAACAGATTTTTAAAGATTCACGTACAATTATACTTTTATCAAATAGAAAAAAAAAAAAAAAAAGTGAATAAAAATTTCAATAAAAAACTACTCAATATAATCGGTGCTTTTCAAAAGCATATCCTGTTAAATTATCTTCATGTTGTTGTATTAGCATCTTTATCGTCCTTTATTTTGGTCCCAGGAATTTATGCTGATTGCAATTTCTGTATTTTCTTGTCTTTGGAGTTTTTTTTTTTTTGAGTAAACAGTAATATTTATTAGAATATATACAAAAATAATAATATTAGTGTTTTAAATTGAGTTTATAATATATTATTTAACCAGAATACAACTATAAAATGGTCTAAATAATATAGCATCATAATAAGTAATATCAATATCAAGAACTTCGGCATATAGTAATATTCGCATTTATATTCATTAATATAAAGTTAAATATGGTAAAATTACGTTCTCTCTCTCTCTCATGCAAAAAAAGACATTTTTCTAAGAATATAAATATTAATACATTTTTGTAACGTGGTGTCAATAATTGACAATTTGACATACGTGAAAGTGATGATTTTTGGTGTAACACAAGTTGCAAAGAATTTATGTATATAATATTACAAACAAGAATATAGGATGGGACGAAGGGCTACCATGTGTCCACTTTAGTGGCGACTCCAGAAATTTTGTTTAGGGGGGTCATTAAAAAAATTTAACAAAAAAAGAACTTGAATATATCGAGTTACCAACCAAAAAAAAAAAAAATAATACATGAAGTTTTACAATTTCCTTCTACAAGTATTCAAATTTTGAATTGTTATATGATAGTTAATTATAAGTATTTATTGTCAATGTGAGTAACTACGAGCCTATAATCATTTTATTTTGTTAAGTTTATCTAACATTTTATTTTTATGTAGTTTTTATTATCTATTTGTTATTGTTTTTATAAAAATATTTTAAACTAAATGACTAAACTAAACTCATTGGCTTTGTATTAATTATTGATGTACACAACCACACTCATTCATACATAAAATTATACACTAGTGTCTACTTAACCAATCAAACACTTGGACAATCACTAACTTTACATTTTTTTTTCTTGAATTTTACTAACTTTATAACAAAAAGTTATTATAACATGATGACAATATACACACATGTAACAAACCATATCTATTTCCTAATTATTAAATTATATATATTTATATTATAATGAACACATAAATATGCACACACATCATAATTCACACAAATAATATTATAACAAAAAATAATGCACACAATCAATATTAGACACACTCACACACATAATATAAATTTATAAAAAATAATGATACTTACAATTCACAAACACTTACTTTTTATTCTTAGAATTGGAAAAACTTGTAATAAGGGTGGATAAAATTTAAGTCAGGGTATACAAATATATTTTTAAGAAAAAAATTATAGTATTAAACTATTTTTTTTTTATATATATAATTCTTTTTTTGAAGTTAGTTTGAACCCCTTAAGAACAGTGTAGCGCCGCCCATGGTCCACTTTAAGGTGAGTGTCAATATCGTGTCCTCCTTGGTGCTCAAGGTACGCGTCAACCCTTAAGTAATCTTGTCAATCCTTTTCTTTGGTGAACCATACAGCCTGTCAAGGATGTTCATTTTCATTTCACATACAATGCAGTGATGCCAATACCCCTCTCTCTCTCTCTCTCTCTCTCTCTCTCTCTTTTTATATATATATATATATATATATATATATATAATGCAAAAAAAGACATTTTTCTAAGAATATTAACACATTTTTATAATGTGGTGTCAATAATTGACAATTTGACATACATGAAAATGATGATTTTTGGTGTAACACAAGTTGCTTTATGTATTTAATATTACAAACAAGAATATATAGGACGGGACAAAGGACTAATATGTGTCCAGTTTAAGGTACGCGTCAATAGCGTGTCCTCCTTTGGTGCTGAAGGTACGTGTCAACCCTTAAGTAATCTTGTCAACCTTTTTCTTTGGTGAACCATACAGTCTGTCATGGATGTTCATTTTCATTTCACATACAATGCAGTGATGCACTGCAAATCAATAATAGCAGCACAAATAATTTTGCTCATAATCCACGGCTCCGCCTCTGGAAATTTTTGACACTGAAAATATAGAAAACGTGCTTGGAAATGGGCACTAGTACTTGCGGCCTAGCAGTGACAGAAGCCGAAGTTCCCCATTAAGATTGAAATCTAAGCACCGTTAATGGGTTTGGGCTATCTTTAGAGAAGATTAGACCAGGCCATGCTGCTGTAGTTTTTGAGTGCTCCAAGTCCCAGCCCAGATTGGCCCAAACCTCTTGCCATTCGGTTTCTTTCGATTCCATAATTGAAAATTTCTTACAATAGTAGTTCGGCCTATAGGATCATGCAGGGCCCTGTAAAATAATGTAGAAATGTACTGAATAAGCAAGCAAAAAATCATCTCTATTTTTTTTTGGTATTTTAAGCCCACAAAAACATACGTTCAATTCATCGTCGTGGCCCCAAGTGAATTCTATGGTTAGGTTAAGTGTAGTATTTTTTTTCCAAATTCTATGACTCATGAGTATTTTTTTTAACCCGGCCCTTGGAATCCATTAGGGGCTCAAGTCTTTGTAGGCTATACAAAGGGAGGTTGTCCTTCCCTTTCCTTAAATCTTCTTTGGTCTTATATAGGTAAGATTTGATCTTAAATGGTTATTTTGGATGAAGGGAGAGAGAGAAGAGAATAGAATAGAGAGTCGGCTATAAATCACTAATTTGACAATAAGAGACTTTATTATTTATGTATATTAAAGATGAACAAGTGACCTTATTACTCTCAAACCACATCTATTTGATCGACTTAAACCATGATATTTATTTATTTATTTTGTAGATAACAATATCATAAACATATTCTTAAAATTTCGTGGCCATTGGTAGTATGACGTGAAAGATAAATCAAACCTTAGTTTTACATGAAACTTTGTGCCTTGTATTTTGTAAAATAAATTCATGGTTATGAGGAAAAAAAGCATGCTAGAATCTACATCTCCTAAGCTTTTGAAAGGAATTTAGTTTGTTTAATTTGGATGAGAATTGAAGAAGATATGAGAGATTGAAATTTACATAGAAGTTAAAGAATATTTTTCAAAAATGAGGGTTTCTTGAGGTTGAAGATGACACTTTAAAAGTTAAAACCACGCCCAATCTTGCCCAAGAGAAGATGTGATCTATAACTTCATAGAAGTACCAAATGTTTTCCATAATTTGTTGATAATTTTTTTGAAATTAATTAATTTATCTTAAAAATTCAAAGATAGGGAGAGTGAGGGAATTTGGAACTTGGAAAAAAAATTAATTTTTTTCATGGGAAATTCATGTGTTTTATTATATTTATTTTGGTAGTGGAGGCGTAATATTTTGGCTTCAAGTTGGCCTCTGGTTTAGCTTTGAAAGTCTAAATTGATGAAAATATATTGTTCCTTTGTTTTTTTAGGTGAAACTATAATATTGGTCCCTCAAGTTTACTCTCGAAGCACAATTGTTCACTCAAGTTTTAACTGAACAAAGTTGGTCTTTTAAGTTTAAAAAATGAGTTGTATTAGTCATTTTACAAACTACTGTTAGTGGTGTTACTTATGTGGTTAATGGAACAATGATTTAACATTTTTTTTAATGACTTAGCATTTTTTTAATTAAAAAAATTACAATAACTAGTTTCCACTTTAGATCAAATCTAAAGCAAATTGACCCGGTCGAAATCAAATCTAAAAACTAAAATCACAACCCGGTTACAAATTCTTGTCAGTTCATTCCTTACTCAACCTTCTCCTGACAATTTTCCTCCTAAATGTCGTTTTCTCACATGCAACATCAATGATCAGTCTTGGGAACAACTTGACACTCCTGTCTTTGTGTGCAAGCTAATTGGTGGCGGTAATAGTGCTGCAACTGATGATGATGGTGATACTCTCTATTGGGTTTCATTCGATAATTTCGAGAGGAATGATTTGATTATACTCGCTTACAATCTGTTTACAGATGAGTGGAGGGCAGTCTCTACACTTGTGAGGAAATTTTTGGGAATAAAGAATGTATCATTGATCGTCGTCCTCATAGTCTGTAAATCTCTCTCTCGCGCCGTCGTGCGTTTGTGAAACAAAAATCAAATAATGAATGGGATTTAGGCTCCGTTTGGTTCCCGTAAAATATTTTTTGGAAAATACCTATTTTCCGGAAATGCTATTTTCCGGAAAAGGAAAATATTTTTAAGTGTTTGGGTGTATTATGAAAATTGTTGTGGAAAATATTTTTATGTGTTTGGTTGTATTAGGAAAATGCTATTTTCCTACCATTCAACAACAAATTCCGGCAACAACAACAACAAATTCCGGCAATAAATTCCGGCAACAACAACAAAAAATTCCGGCAACAACAACACCACCACAACAACAACAACAACAACAATCAAACTTAAAAAAAAAAAAAAAAAAAAAAAGGAGTCATCGACGAGATCGAGGAAGAGAGAGCGATGGTTCGAAGGTCTAGGTCTGGGTCGTCGAAGGCAATGGTTCGAAGGTCGAAGGTCGAAGCCTCGTGGGTTCGTCGGTGGGGTGCGATCTTTGGTGGGTCGGTCTTCGGTGGTGATCTGGGCTCTGGGTTCGTCGGCGAAGTCGAAGATCAATTCGTGGCGCGAAGGCGAAGTCGAAGATCGTGGGTTCGCACCGCAGGCGAAGTCGAAGATCGTGGGTTCGTGGGTTTGTTCGTTCGTGGCGCCGGCAAAGTCGAAGATCGTGGACGCCGGCGATGGGCTGTGGTGGTGGATCAGAGCTCGGGTTGGTTCGTTCTCTCTCTCGCTGGTGGTTCGTTCTTTCTCTGGTTCTCTCTTTTCCGGAAGTGATTTGAAGGGAAATTAAAACCGTAAAATCACTTCCGGGTCAAAGGTGAAAATTCTGGTCAACTAAAGCTTATTTTCCGGAAAATGCTATTTTCCTTGTCTTTCCAAACAGTGGGCTGAGGTGCTAAATGATTTCCTGAAATCATTTACCACCAAAACAAACACAGCCTTAATCTGTAACCGGGTTGTGATTTCAGATTTGATTTCTACCGGGTCAGTTTGCTTTAGATTTGATCTAAAGTGGAAACTAGTTATTGTAATTTTTTAAATTAAAAAAATGTCATGTCATTAAAAAAATGTCAAGTTATTATTCCGTTAGTCACATAAGTATCATCACTAATGGCAGTTAGTAAAAAAACTAATATTACTCATTTTTTAAACTTAAAGGACCAACTGTGCTTAGTTGAAACTTGAGATATCAATTGTGTTCTGAGGGTAAACTTGAAGCAGGTCCAACATTGTAGTTTCACCTTTTTATTTATTTATTTATTTATTTATTATTATTGATAATTCCCACTCTCAATGAGGGAGAGAGAGAAGTTCACCACTTAGGCTAAAGATGTCAATGTTAAACGATTTTTTTTAGGGGCTGCATATAGAGATGTGTTTATATTAACATGTTTCCAAGTTATATATATATATATATATATATATATATATATATATATACATGCTCATATAATTTTTACTTAAATTATATGGAGATTGAACATGTTTATTTTATACTATAATTAAGTGAAATTTATTATTTTCTAATAGTTTAAAATTTTGGGACAAATAATACTAATGGGTTCATAAAAACCTGAGTTCAAAAACTTTAGTTATTATTTAAGAGTCACTTTCGAGACATTATTTCCTATAATTACCTAGTGTATATTGGATGGAAGGATTATATACACTCAAGAGTAATCCAATGGTCAAAAGAGATATGGACATTTTTGTTAAAAATGAAAAAAAAATAAAAAATGATCAATTAAAATATTGTACAATCAGAAAATTAATAAAAAAGTGACATATATGAAGCACCAAAAGAAAATGACAAAGAGAAGATATAACCAGCCATGGGACTCTTGGCAGCTCCTCCTTCAAAGACATGGAAATAGCCCTTGAATTTCACTAGGACCTACGTGGAAAAAGCCTAGCACCTTGTTCATGATCAGCTTATGAGGTTGGTTACTGTCACTTTCGTGCTTAGTTTTTTGTTTTTTCAAGGTCCAATTACATGGAGAGATTGTGACCTAACCTTCACGGCGAATTAAACCTCATGTTAAGTGCTCTATTTCATTACTTTAGCTTATATAGCAAGTCAATTAGGGTAGGTAATACATTATACAGTCTCAGCTTTTCTGGTAATATCTAGGGAGGGGTAGCCTTTGACGTAACCTTCAGGACAATGACTGTGGTCCTCCAATTAACCTATAGTACTATGCCCCTATAAAATAAATTTGACTTTAACCAATAAGGTCTCCTTTTACAATATTCAGCCAAAAAAAAAGGTCTTCGATCTCTTACAATAATGTTGTCCAATGAGTGATGGCATTAATGAAGCATAGTACCATAAATTATCCCAGTAAATTTTTCTATACTATCTAGTACTATAGTATTCAGTACTTTTCAATATGGATTGGAAATGAGTAAGTGGTTTTACAAGGTAGATGGTAAAGGTCAATATTTTATTTGACCACATATGGTTATTTACCTTTTTTTTTTTTTTTTTTTTTTTTAATGAAAGTTTAGAAAAGCATATATGGTCTATATATGCAACGTCCTTTTGCATGTTTTATATACTTAATATGTTACATTAAGTGCTTCAATGTAACATGTGCTTTCCTTTTCATTGCAGAGAAAACTTAGCTGTAGGTTTTATTCACATTAATTAGAGAGATTATCTGGCTTGCAATTATCTGAACTGAGATGTGGGTTGCTGTTGCCTCCGCCAATAACTTTACTCCATTTCTTGTGAGTTGTGACGGGGACGTTTGGAAAGAGTGTAACTAGCTATTAACGCTTAAGTTTTACATTAACTTACAAAATATTTATTCTTATCATTTTTTTTTTGGTAATGTGCCATAAGATGTAGGACTGTGAAACATGTGAGTAAAACACACCAGGAATTATTAAAAAAAAAAAAAAAAAAAAAAAAAACAAACCAAAAAACTTCACTTGGTGTATATGCCATATGATATTCTTGAAAGTTTTACATTAACTTATACAATATTTATTCTTATCATTTTTTTTGGTGATGTGCCATAAGATGTAGGACTGTGAAACATGTGAGTAAAACACACAAGGAATTATTAAAAAAAAAAAACAAACCAAAAAACTTCACTTAGCGTATATGCCACATGATATTCTTGAAAGATGTGGACACCAAGTATTCACATTTTACGCACAATGCGTACAAAGCATAGATATTCTTTGTGTGATGTAACAATTTTTCTCATAATTATGTGTTGAAAATAATCTCAAAATCTCTATTTTAACTTGATTATATATTTGGGTTTTCTTAATGTAAAAGGAAGATCTATTTATTATCAACAAAATAATTGGTCTTCCTTATTAGAAAAGTAATATTACATTTCTTATTTACCAAGAGATATGAGTCAGAGCCTTATGTGTGTTTGTTTGACATTGTTGTAAGAAGAAAAGCTTTAACTATATATAGCTATAGCTTTAGTAGAGCTTTCGCAATATAAAATTTCAATTGAAATGTTCTTTAGCATTTTAAGGGTTTGGCAAATTGAGGTGAGTAATATTTTAAAGTTTTGAATTTATAAAGTATGTATAGTGAATTTAAGGTGCCCGGGCCGTAAAAGTTCCAGATTTTAGCTTTAAGCTTATAGTTAATTTCTGCTTTAAGGACTTCGAAGCTATTTAGTGAAATTGTCAAACATTTGATTGTTTTTGTTTAAAAAACTTTCAAGGCTCTTAAAGTACCCCCCCCCCCCCCCCCCCCCCTTTTTTTTTTTTTTTCAGAACTATAAAATTTGTGGCTTTGGTCTGGACCAATGGTCCTCTCATAATAAATGAATATAAGACTTTTAGAGTGGCTTTGGTCCAGATGGTCCCTCATATGAGAAGAAGATAAGAGACTTTATAGGAATATGAGTAGATTTTTTCAAGGAGTAGTTTCATAGGTTTTTTTTTAGGTTGAAAGATTCTGGTGCATGTGATTTGATAGTGTGTCTATCACTCTATTGTTTGAATAAGAGGGTACCACTGGATGTACTGAGCATTTAGGTTTTCAATTTTGTGAATAAGTACTTAATTTTCATTTGCATGTATTGGGACTTGGGTTTAGTTTGTATTTGTAAAAGATTTTGTTTGTAGCTAGCTGTATTTGTTTTTGCATGTGTTTGTGTTTACATATATTTATGAGAGTTTGTGAGTTTAGTTTTTGAGGTTTAGTTAAGTAGAGTTTGATTACCATTACTTACGAATGTAGGCATAAAAAGTTTGTCAAATAGTTACACACTAACCACTTTGCCGTCATGTATGGATTTTTATTTGATTGTCAGTGTGAATGTGATCCTCCTAGGCCCAAATTCTAACAGACATGAAACATAGTTTCAAGGCCGTTTTTATTGACATTTGACCTTATACATATATAGACGAGCACTGAATTCTAATTTCAAAGCTAGTACAGAAATTTGGTGGGAAATCTGGGACCATACTGATACTAACAGAAACTACAATGAGATGACTAACCAACCACTTGGGCATCCCAGTAGTCTTATTTTTAGACATTGGGTTCGTTAGGTACAATGCCGCGGCACTGTATTTCTTGGTTTTTCAACGACAGTCAGACAACAAATTTACTATAAACTTTTAATTATACATGCATATAAACCTAACCATTTATATGCGTATATGGCCTACTAATTAATGGGTTACCCATTTGTTGATCCATGTTGTATTATTGGCTTAAACCGTGCATATGTCTAGCTATGGGCACGTACCCTGGTTGCCCTCTTTGTCTTGTATGGCTTATTACTTGTCATACGTGTGACCTTAAAAGTCCCCAATATTTGTCGAGCATGCATCATGAATCAAATTGCCCAGCCAAGTGTACTCTTATGCTAGTGACTGTACGTAGAAAATCTATCAGAGACTTGAAAATTTTTTGCTCAATGTGAAAAAGTTGCTTAATAATTTTGGGTAAATTAGGAAATTGAAGATTAGGGTAAATTTTCTCAATGTGGACCATAGTTTAAGTTTAGGGTAAATTAGGAAATTCAAAATTTTTTTAAAGTCTTTTTTCAATCATCTATTTGAGAAGAGGTCACTGTAAATAATTTGTATTTTAGGAGAGGTGAGTTGTCCAAACTAGAGGGGGTGAGTTTAATAATTGAAAAACACAAAGATAGTCGGTATAATTTTCCCAATATAAATCCCAATGCACATAATTGATAATTTGAGTAAGCTACTATCACAACAAATTCTAGATGATAAGATCTTCTCGCTGGTTTTAATCTGAGCCACGCACTATCGAAATTACTTTTTTTTTTTCCTTTTATCAATAATAACTTATCATTTAAAATTTATTATGAAAATTTTGTAAATGTAAATTTTCTTACAAAATTTCCGCACTTTACTGGATTGGGAGAGTCTTACCCAAATTTGTGTAGGAAGAGAAGACACCGTTAACATTACAAGTATAAATAAACTAGCTAGCTACACCACTTTATGTCCATATGGCTGATGATCGATGAACACACGTAATGCATGCCACCACGTTGTGAGTTGTTGGGAACGGAGTTATGGACTATAGCCAAGGCAGTTGAGGCTTGGACCTAAAAAAAGCTAAGTATAAATTAGGAACAACGTACTCACGTGCATTTGAGAGGTACTTGGATGGGGCCAGTTTAATTCAAGATTGGATTCAAGAAGTTGGGTCGAAAAAGTTGAAATAAGCTAGCCAAGGTTGTGATAAAACAGTTAGACAGCAAACAAGGAACACATATATGGGTGGGTTTAAGAAGAAAAATGTTGTTGCTAACAACTTATTTTATATCAAAATATTTTAAAATTAATGTGAAATTGACGTTTTTAATAATGATATTGTAATTTGCTCGACAGGTAAACAAGGGTGTCACCTAATTTGAACTAATTAATTAATGATACCTCTTTAATTTGTTTCCAAGCTAATTATGTATATGCATGCATGGAAAGTTATGATAAGTACACATCAGTCACACTCCTAACATAGATACTCTACCAACTTAAATAAGTTTGTAAAAAAATATATATTGTTAATCCTTGTAGCTAGATTAATTAGTACATTATGATGTTTTCTACAAAAAAGTACGAGGTTTAAATCTTTCATTCTTATTATAACTATTGAAAATTTCAAAATAAAAAAGTGTTGTCTTTGCTTAATTGATAGCTTATTATAATCAGATTCTAGCTTACATTTTTTTTTTTTTTTTTTTTTAATGTCTAAACAATTGTATGGCAAAATGAAAATCAATTAAATTCAAACTTTTTAGGATCGCATCTTATGATATATACATATGTGTTGAAGCATCAGAGTTTGGTATATGCTGTGGGTTTTATATTAGTTTTAATTCACAGAAAAAGAAATAGAGGGGAAAAAGGAATTGAAAGCATGACTTCCCTTCATTCATGGATAATTTCCTTGCCAGTCGATTTTGGGACATTTATTTCAGGGCACTATGTTTACTTCCTAAGACAAGTCGCAAAGCATTGATATGAGCCATACAATGGCTTCATTTTTAATTTTTTGTCCTTTTTTTTTCCAGCCGCCAATTGAAGAACAAAGAAAATGATGAAGATGTTCATATCAAACCTTATAAAATTGAGAAATTCATCGTATTATACTTTAATTTATATATAGCTATAAATTAATCTTAACATTATATTTTCCAGCTGTGATACGTACCTTTCTTTTTATTATTATTATTTTTGTTTTTTTTTTAATTCATTTCGTAGAGATGCATGTAATATGTCTCCAACTTGCATATGAAATGGTACCGTTTGTGAATGTGAAAATGAGGGGAAGATGCTAAAATGGACGACGTGTGTTTCGCATCTGAGAATGACTGCTTTCGATTTTCACATATATATATATACACACACACACCCGTAGGCACCTTTAATATTATGATTTCTTACATGTATATATTTATTTAAGGGTAAAACTTAGTTTTAATTTTTTTTAATGTAAATTACATTATTTTTTCAATTAAATTCAAACATATTATTATATTGAACTTAATTTCTTTAATAAAAAAAAAAATTGTTTATACTTTATTAATTAGTACAGTGTATATACATGTATTTGAATTTAATTATGGAATATAATATATAGCGTCCAAAAAACTTTGTACCAACATTTTGTCATTTACAATAAAATATAAGAATTTCAATCTATGGATTCCATTTTTAAATTTTTGGTATTATTATTGGCACGAACATTTGCATATCCAGTATGCAAAATAGGTTTTCGTCATACTGTTAACAAATACACGGGAATGGCTAAGCATGTAATCATATATGATAACAAAATTGTTAAATTTGGTAGGTGACCCTATATATAGCATTATTTAAAAAAGGTTATTTTCGTTCTCACAATGCCGTGGCTGATGTAGAATTCTAAAGAATTAATATTATCCCAAATATTGGAAATTTTAAATTGAAACGAAACTCTTGCCTTTTACTTCAGGGAAGAAAAACTTGAAAAAGAATAATCTTCACGTTTCTTAGACATATTGTCGGGTCCAGGTATAAATATAATGCAAGACTATATACTTCTTTTTTTCTTTTCATTTTTTGCTGAGAAATGCAAGACTTTATACTATGTAGTATGTACTATAATATTATATATATATATATATATTTATTTAACCCACTGAGAGAAACATGTAACTGAACATAGTTCCACATGCTCCAACGTTCTAAGGTGATCCAAGAAATAATGATAGAAACTTTTTTTTTTTTTTTTTGAAAACATGATAGAAACTAAGTAAAAACGTATCATTCATTTAAAAAAAAAAAATTGTATCATTCACTCAACAATATGAGAAGTAAATGTAATAGAACACAATTCCATTTATTCACTGTCACACTGACATATAACCAAACCTTGAGACATTGATTTGGTTTTGGTTTTATCATATGGGTTTTGCTCTTCACAAAGATATCCCAATTGCTTATCTTTCAATTTTTCTCTTTGTGCGTACATAGTATATATGCTTATGCTACACATATAATTAAGGAAAGTAAACTCTATACAAACACAAGAAGTTTGTTTCACCATATAATTTAGTAACCATGAGATAAAAGACTAGAGGTAAAGACTTTCCTCTCCTTCTTGAATACCAAATGATGATGATGAAGAAGGGCTAGGACAATTCCTGTTAAGAAGCTCCTCTATCATTTGCAGTGCAATTCTCTCTTCTTCATCCATTTCTGTTCTCAGTTCAGGCCCTGACATCAATGGCGGAGACTGATCAGAAGACAAAGGCAATGAGCTATTTTGAGCTTCATCAGTGGCATTATTATTGCTGTTCTTCTTTCCAAGCTGAACAGTCATGACCCAATTGGAATCAGAACGTTGACCCGCACGTTTTTGCCACACTCCAATATGAGAATTCTCAGTGTCAAGCCTGAGACAAGTCATGGATGGGGAAGGTGCTTTGCTACATTTTCGAAGCTTAGCGTGTAGAATTTCTGATAAACCACCCTTCGGTGATGATGGAGATTCCTCAGTACTACTCTTTGTTTCCCCAGTCGGAGTCTGTGTTATTGGGAAATTGGTTTTGGCATTGCGCCCACTCATCAAAATGGCAGCTTGGTCATAAGCTCTAGCTGCCTCTTCAGCTGTCTCGAATGTGCCTAGCCACACCCTTCTCTTCCTATCAAACACATAGAATAACAAAATAAACAAAGGTGTTTGATACAAAAAGTGAAGAAACATAAAAGTTTGAACTAGATATATTAAGATAGTTTAGAGTAATGTGGATATAGTAGGTGAAGCTCACAGTAATGGGTGGCGTATTTCGGATACCCACGAACCCCAATGACGCTGCCTGACGCCTCTGAACTTCTTTGATTGCACCATGTTGTTCGAGAGAGAGAGAGAGAGGCAGTGATAGTAAAGTACAGAGGGAGCAGAGAAAGAAGATATAGTTATAGAGGGTGTGAGAAGTGAGGGGTTCTCTGAAAAGGTACGTGCAGTGTCGGCGAACTAAAAGTATCCATTGCCTTTGTATTAAACATTGTCACCTAAACCCTTCCATTTAATGTAGAGTAACCTCCCCAATAAATGAATGTGCTTGACCTTGCCTGTGCTTGTTTATTGTCATTTATGACTGCGTGTATGTGCAAGCGTCTATGACTCTCTGTTTGTGGGTGTGGGTGTCCCATTATATGAAATTTGAATTGCTTTCATATACATGGGCATAGCTAGGCTAGCCATGAATTATTGCTTAGTGGTTACCCTAAATAAACAAAAACAAAAACAGATAGAACTCATATAGCACAAAAAACGACATATTGTTTTTGATATAATTGAGATAAATTAATCTATTTCTTGATCATTTGCTTGTAATCATTGTACAAATAATAATTATCACTTCATGTTAATATGAATTTGATGATGATGGACTTCACGTGGCTGAACTTTGTGTAATATTGCAAAGTATATTTACATTGTAGTTTTTTTTTTTTTTTGGGGGGGGCCAAAGATGCCCTGGAAATTGAAATTAAGGGCGGCAACGTGACTAACGATGATGGAAACTGTAGTATGGACAATGTTATTGTCAAAGGGAAATTGATGCCTGTCCTCATTTTATTGGTGATTTCGAATGTAGGGTTTTGGTTTTATTCATCACTGTCTCTCCTTTCAGTCTTTTGATATGTACTCTCTACTGACGTCTTACCAATTCAAATTGACCATACAAAATAAAGAAGTTCTGGTGCCATAAATTAGTACTCAATTTTGCCCATAACTTGCCTATGTGGCAAGTTGTGATTGGTGAAGGGGTAATTGTGGGTCACCCTTCCACCAACCACAACTCGCCACATGGGCGAGTTGTGAGCAAAATTGTGTACTAGTTTGTGGCACCAGAATTTTTTCAAAAAATATATTCACATCAACATTTTGCAACTGCGTATACGGATGAACTCCTTAATTATTAATTTATTTTACTCCAACGAACATTAGTCAGTTTTGGAGGAGTTTTAAAACTGCACTATCGGGGTCGATTTATGTAAAAGCTTGAATTGCCAATGTATAGCTCATTATGATATTTGATTTGATCGGTGGCGGTTACGAGTTAGTTGTCGACACAAAATTTCTCAAGCATGAACTCACACGGGTGATTAGGGGATTTAAACACCAAAACTCACAATAGATCTATCTTGTCCATCGGGCTAGCTTGGATTGATTTGAGTTGATAGAAGATGTATATTTGCTTCGATTTACATGATTACAACACGAGGTGGTCCACAATAGTGACTCAAGGTCTGTTTGGATACCGCTTATTGCTAAAAACTGAAAACTGAAAATACTGTAGCAAAATAATTTTTAAATGTGTAAATAATACCATGGGACCCAGGTTTTAAAGTTAGATTTACATTTTTCCGTACTTGCGGGTCTCGTGAACAGTGCATGGGACCCAGCCAAAAAACGCGGACGCCAGCAAAAATGTGCGTTGCTATCCAAACTAACACTCAATGAGAAAGAGAGAGATGGAATAGAACACGTTTGCTTCGATTTATACAAGATGGAATGAATCTAAACACTTCTAAATTTGAACAGGGTTGACAATGTGGGGAGAGAACACTAAATGGGTAGATTGATTCTACATAAATCTCTCTCTCTCTCTCTCTCTCTCTCTCTCTCTCTCTCTATATATATATATATATATATATATTAAAAATATATAAAATATTAACAATAGATATATTTCTAAGACATTCTCCAACTCATTTTTTTTTTTTTTTTTTTAACTATGAACATCCCCTCTAGAAATACCAAGAAGTACTAATTGAGTTTAAAGCTCTTGGCTATTCTAGCTCACCTTTTTTTTTTTTTTAAATTAAATTCAATAGTTGAGGAGGGAGAGTTTGAGCCATGAATATCTCTTATGGCTTGTTTGGAAGTTTAGAGAAGGAGGAGAGTAGAGGGGAGTAGAGGGGAGGGGAGTAGTGGGGAGGAGAGTAGAAGAAAATGATTCTCCTCCATCTTGTTTGGAAGTTTTTAAAATTAGTAAGGGGGAAGGGAGTAATTAGCCCTTCCCCTTGTGTAATTTTTTTAATATAATAAGGGTAAATGAGGTAATTTACCTATTCCATAATTTATGTGTTCTACTCTCCCTCCAAATCTCTCCAATTTTGGGGAATTAAAATTAGGGAGTTGGAGGTAGTTGAAACCCCTCCAAATCCCTCTTAATCCCTCCCCCTCCTTCCTTAAAAAACTTCCAAATGAGGTAATTAGATTACTCTCCCTCCCTCTACTCTACTCCCCCTCCATTTTTAAACATCCAAACAGGCCATTAGAGAATTATTAAGAAGTGTAAGTTGAACTAATTGAGTTTAAAACTCTTAACTATTCCAATTTACTTATAATGCTTTCACGAAATGCTCTTCCTCTAAACGATGAAAATGATACTTCCCCTTAAAGTTTATAGAAATGTAATAAGTTTATAGTATACTCTATCACGCTATGACTTCTCTCTAATGGTCTATTCCATATACATATTTTTAATTCCTTCTCATTTAGAGAAGTGTAATTTCGTACAAAGTTAATTGGTATAATTTTTTTTAAACAGTGTCATTTTGTAAAACCTCAATAAAGTTTAGTGTAATTTACCATTTTTTTTTCTAATAAATGTTTCAAAGCACCCTTATTTACATAAAGATTCTAAATTCTTATAAAATAGGATTACATGATGATAATTTGATAATAATTCTTTTTGGGAGGGGGTGGGGGGGGGGGGGGGGGGGGGGTTGATCTTTTGATATTATTCCCCATTTGTAGGAATAAATTGTGATTCGAAGCCAACTGTTCTATTAATCTATTTATGAAATTTTGGGGGTGTTTGGCAAATGAAAAGATCAGATCAATAAAAAACAACATAATTAATTTATTGTTTTAGTTTGGTTAATTTTTCATTCAAAAAGCCAGTTCAAAATGAGATAAGATATATTCCCATATAAACCACTTTTTGCTTTAATACTTTCAAATTCGTTTCATCCATTTTTTAATATAAATTTTAGTGTTTTCTCATACATATTCCTACAAAAGAAATCAATGTTTTTGTAAGGACCCTATTTGTAGCTCAAGTCCAAGGTGTATGAGACCTTGGTCTAGTGAACCCAATACAATAGAATTTGTAGAGAGTGGGTTGAAGAACTGGGCCTTAGTGAAATTAATAACGGCTAGTATGGATTTTAAGTATGATCAAACGATAACTAAGTCAATAATACTTCATAAAGGTGATGTCCGAGGAGGCAAAATGTGTTATAAATCTAGAAAAGATGATTACAAAAACTGCTTTTATTATTACAGTGTTCCTTCTGTCTCCCTCCGGTCCCCTCTTTGTGGAGGGGTTCTCACATTATATAGTTCCCTTGGATCATCTTCACCTTACATTTGTTAATCATCTGATCCCTCACTTGAGTGCCCATTCCATCAAACACCCTCTATGGCTTTCTGAGAGTGGTGGCGGCCAAGGCAGCACTGTTTAGGAGTCTTCTCCACATAAATGTGGCCAGAAAAGTAGTTGCAGTGCATTAAATGCGATGGTAGCAGTTTTTCCTTAGATATTTATCAGTTACCATTATTCTTGTGTGTGTGTGTGTGTGTGTGTATATATATATATATTTGATGTCCGTCCTTATCACTGGAGTCTTCTGGAAGATCACGTTAATTGTCGGAGTATAGATTTGAACTACGTCCAACACATCCGAGGGGTAGTTCTTTCTTGGACCACCCTTTGCTCGTCCTCTACCTCAGGATTCTATAACTGGAGTCTTCTCTAATTGCTTTCCCCTTCTCGGACCAACTTATGCCGTTAACCTGCGGATTAAGCGTAAGGCCCATTATGCAATTTTTGGGCCTTTTATCCCTACAGTTTTCATGAATTATTTATTTATTTATAATTTATAATTAGGGGGGAAAGATTTAAAATTGACTCCATGAAGTGATATTAATTAAAATTGAAATTGGTTCCAATATAATTCGAAGTGATATTAATTAAAATTAAAATTGGTTCCAATATAATTCAAGACAAATTAGATAAAATAAAGACAACTAAATTTTGGATTTTTTTTTCCTTACATAAAAAATGAAGGATTTTTCTGGTTTACCAAACACCCTCTTAAATTTAGTCATCATGATGCATTCAAGCAATATGTGAGCTAAATGTCCAGCGCAGGGATTATAGTTTTACATAATTTAGATACATTCAATACAGAAATAGTGCTCCATGAACGTTTTTTGTGCTACTTGTACGGGCTCATTCCATGGTAACTAATTTCACAAGATTGAGATCCAATACATATCTAGGTGTATTGCACCGTGCAATAATACTTTCAATAGATGAGATTAAAAGTTAAAATTCATTTTCAATCTTAATTCTTGGATAATTTTTTTAATCTTTTAATATTTTTTACCTTGTAAACTTTTTCCACTCACATTAAAATGGTAATAGCATAATACAATTGCACTGGATCCAAATTAATCGGATTGGCAAGCTTGACATGAAAGCTCTTGCCGGCGGGGTGGGTGACTTGATGGGTGCATTGTAATGAATCAGAATTAATAAGACTAATAAATGGACAAAAAGAACCAAAAAAAGAAAGAAAGAAAAAAAAGACCTTGTTCTACTCGTCATGGAATTATAATAATTTTTACAAGCCTTTTGACATGTGTTATGTGCATGCTTGATGGTTCTTTAGTTTTTAAAGAAAATATAAACTATTTTTAAGTTATAATCGCAAGCAGTTCTAACTTATTTGTATCATAATTTTATGTTATTTGAATTTTAAACTCCTCTTCTTACTCATTATGTCCTTGATTTTTTTTTTTATTGTTAATTAATTTTTAGTTAGATAACAAGGTTAGCTAGCATTGGAAGTATAAAAAAGCGAATACTATATATCTATATTATCTATAAGAGGATTTCTCTTTTTGGACTGAACTTTTATGTGGTTTAGAAATACTCTTAGACCTTATATTTAAGAGAAAAAAACTTGAGGACAACCTGATAAAAATATATATCTAACTTTACTTAAAATGCCTACAAAAGAAGACACTCTCCTATTAATCCATATCTTCAAAACAAACTTATTCAAAATAAATAAATAAAAAATAGAAAATTATGACATTAGACAAAAAAAAAAAAAAAAAAGCTTTGTTACTGGCGCAGAGACGTGTGTGACGAGGCTAGTAGATAATATATTTTTTTGAGAAAGGGCTAGTAGATAATATATATAGATATAGATAATTAAAATAAGAAATTGTCAAATCATATTCCCTTCATAGTAATAAATATAGACATGAACTTAAAAGATGAGGGGGCCGTACGAATATTATACCATAGTCAAATGTGTTACTCATGAACTTAGTTCAATCATGGATAAAATCTAAGTATGGTCGATAGATCATGCAGACCATAATGCAAAGCTGGAATGCTTTTGTTTCGAGCTTGAAGTGTTGTTCATATTTATTTGTACATTGGGTTTTTGATTTTTCCATTTTTAACTCGGCTTTTCGTTCTTGTTTTTCATAAGGGTGAAAGACGGGTGAAGATGGAAGGCTAGAATCAAGATCCAGTGCTTAATTTCCATTATAATTAACACAAGTACAATCAAAACCATCACCCTCCCTATTAGACTAGACTTCCAATGCCTACACCGGCCTATAGCTAACATTCCAAAAAGAGCTCCTACTAATTGGAAGTGGATGAAAAACTATGATTTATAGGGTTCTTTACATTCTAGTGTTGCCGATGAATGCAATTAAGATATAATAGTTTGAATTTATCAAAAAATATATAATAGGTTGAATTTATAGCCCAATAAATTTTTTATTCAATTTAAAACTTTTCATTTAAATAAAACAGTTTTAAAGAATAGTGATTATTGGTGAAGTGTGGAGCTTTTAAATTTTTTTTTTTTTTTATACAAGATAAAATTCGACTTTAGCCTAATTTAAGTGTTTGTGTATATGAAGCTTCCTCTTGGAGACTTGAACTTCGGCCCTTATCCTCCACACTCCACAAGTATTTATACTTATAGAGTGACCATCGCACTAATAATATGCGGTGGTGTGGAGCTTTTAATTAGATGAATTTAGTTTGAATACATGTCTCTTGACAAGTGCCATGAACTTTGTAAGTTGTCATGCAATTTATTAGTTACTTGTGGCTAAATTAATGTCAGCTTATTATGATATAATTTATATTCACATTGGGATTTAATTGCAAATAATAATAATAATAATAATAATAATAATAATAATAATAATAATAGTGACAAGGTTTGTCTTATATTACTTGCAATTAAATAATAATCCTAATGATAAAGCCATATGGACAAGGTTTGTCTTATATTATACTGTGCTTCCGTCTCTTCTCTTTATCTGTGCATCTCCTTCCCCCTTTATGGTATCAGAGCCACTCTTTTCTGGCCGGTGATAATGTTGTTGTGTTCTTTGTGTCTTGTCCATATTTGTCCGAACCTTTGGTGCTCCGTTGTTGTGTTCCCTTCTTACCGTCGTTGGCGCCACCCTAGGTGTAAAGTGAATTCCCAGAACCTAACTGTAAGGCCCGTTTAAGCCAAGAGAGGGCATGTAGGGCATGTGTGTGGTATAGGGTTGCTTAGGGTATGTGTTACGAAATGCAACAGTTGTGAGAAAAACATGATAATTGAGTGTTAAAACTAAGATAATATGGATAAGTTGTGGAGATTCAACTCCTCTATCAGCTCCAGAACTGGTTGTCCTCCTGATATTGTGAATGAAGAAGATCACACTATTGAAGATAATGAGATTCCTGATTTCCGAAAATGGAACATTCCCAAAGTTGATACTAAAACTATTTACAAAACTAGTTGGGCTAAAACCACTTTTCATCCTGTCTACAAAGTAAGAACTGTTGAACAAAAATTTTCTATTTTAAAAATTCATGAAAAATGTTGCTTATTTTCCAAAAGAAATATTAATGATTTCATTGCTAAAAAACTCAGTTATTTGCATATTGGTATGGTTCAAGTTGCTGTTAAACCACTCACCCGAAAGGGTATTAATGCTTCTGTTCTCATGTGTTTACGAGATGCTAGATTTAAGATCTTTAAAGACAGCATTCTTGGTATGATCACTGCTTCTTTGAATGATGGTCCTATTTACTTCAACTGTTATCCTGATGTTACTCTTGCTTTGGATGATCCTAATATTGTAAAAGCTTTAACTTTAAATATTGCTTCTTCTGGTTATCACATGGATGAAGGTAGTAAACCTTTTGCTTTGATTCATCGTATTTATTACAGAATTTTGGGTACTCAGTTAAATCCTGGTTGTTTGAATCATAGAGAACCCTCTGGTAAAACAATGTTAATCACATGTTCAACTCCTGATGCTAAAGTTCAAGTTCCAAAAATGATTCAATGGCAAGATATTAAGCTTCCCACTGAATGGTTGTTGGAACAAGAATCCCCTGTTCCTAAACCTGTTTTTGATGAGCTAGATCTCACTCATATTCAACAATATCTTGATGGTTCTGTTAAAATAAGTTTTCAAAATAATCACCCTTTGAGAATCAATGAAGGAAGACATTCATTTGCTGGATCTGAAAGTATTTCAAAAAGAGATCAAGATCTCAGTGAGTTTTTGCAAAAGAATTTTGAAAAACCCACTGATTTAAAGTTAAAAGGTGTTTCAAGTGATAAATCTCAAATCAGCTCTGTTTTCTACTCTACCAAAGTTGAACCTTCCTCTCCATATGGCAAATCTGCTAATGAAGAAAAAGATGACACTAATTCTGTTTGTCCATCTGATTCTGATTTTCCTCCTATTAAAAATCCTGTTAACCACTTAAGAGTTTTGACTGTTTTAAATGAAAATTTTGAAATTGATATGGTTTCATTATTCAATGAATTTATGCTTCCAAAAAATAGACCTAAAAAGAAGTATTTCCAAAATAATTTTGCTCAGTCTGAAAAAGACCGTGTTAAAAGAAAAGTGAGAGAAAAAATGCATCAGTTGAAAAAACATATTTTGTTCTTTGATTTTCTTGAAAATTATTATGTTTCAAAAGAAGAAGTTTCAAAAAACCATTTGAATGTAATAAAGAAATCAAATTTTGTTAAAGATGACAAAACCATTGTTAGGTCTAGTCATCCACCTCTTGAGACTATTTTGGTAACTACTGGCAAAACTGATGTTAAAGCTACTCCTTTCAAAATTGCTGATGATCAAACTCCTGTTGTTAGCCTTATTGAACAAAAAATTTTTACTAATGAATCTTTGCATTTTATTGGTCAACAGCTTGACCGTATTGAAGAAAAAACTGTTTCTGTTGAAAAATCTGCTTCTGTTAAAAAAACTGTTTCTATCAAGACTGAGGAACTTTTGATTAATTTACCCAGTCATGATAACAAATTTAAGTTTAAAACTTCTCAATCAAAGATTCTTGAAACCGTTGAAAAAATGCTTGCTGATTTAAAAGTTAAAACTGAAGGTACTTCTACCAATGCTAATTGCACTATTTCAAGAAATAAAAAAGAAATTGTTTCCGATGACAACACAGATTCTAATACAGTATCTTCTGTTTCTTCTGTTCCTGCAAAAAAGGTTTTTGATGACGGTTTACCCGAAATTAAAAGATTTGTTGGAAATTCCAAACCCATGTTTCTTACAAAAAATTGGTATTCAAAATCTACTCCTCCTGATATGCAGTTTGAAGAAAGACCTTTCCAAACTCAGTTTTCTGTTTCTGCTGATAAAATTTATGAATGGAATATTGATGGTTTTTCTGAACAAGAAATTATCAATAAAATGGGACATATGTCTATGGTTGGTACTGCTTACCAAAATAATCATGATTTTGACTAACCTGAAATTGTTGATTTACTTGCTATTGGTTTTTCTGGTACTCTTCATGGATGGTGGGATTCATATCTCACAGAAGAATCCAGAGATTCTATTAAACATGCTGTTAAAAAGAATGATGAAGGTTTGCCTATTTTTGATGATCGTATTGGTCAGGTATTCCTGATGGTGTTAATACCTTGATTTATACTATTATCAAACATTTTGTTGGTACTCCATCTAATGTTTCATCTCGAATTTCTGATTTATTAAATAATTTGAGATGCCCTACTATGTCTGATTATAGATGGTATCAAGATGTTTTCCTTTCCAGAGTAATGCAGCGGAAAGATTGCATCAAGCTTTATTGGAAAGAAAAGTTTATTGAGGGTCTGCCTCCTATCTTTGCTCATAAGGTAAAACAAGAATTAATTGGGAAAAATGATTCTATTGATTATGATAATTTAACCTATGGTGATATTTTAAGCACAATTAAAAAACTTGGAATTAATATGTGCAATGATAAAAAAACTATTAAAACACCAATTAAAAAATAAAAGAAAAGCTAAATATGAAATGGGTAATTATTGTGAACAATATGATTTACCCCCTATTGCTCCTTCCAGGCAAAAGGGTAAAAAACAAGATAAAAGTTACAAAAATTATAGCCATAAAAAATATAAAAAATACAAAACTAATTCTAATGATTTTTATGCTAAAAAGAAAAATGTTAACCAACGATCAGGTAAAGGTAAATGTTTCAATTGTGAAAACCTGGTCATTTTAGTAAAGATTATAAACAAAAACCTGATAAGTTAAAAAACAAGTTTAACATGTTAAAAATTGATGATAATGATCAAGAAGAATTATTCAGAATCCTTGAATCAAACAATTCATCTGATTTTTTGGAAGATGATTTTTCTTCTTCAACCGATTCTTGCTATCGTTCTGCTGATGATTTTTCTGATTCTCCAAATGTTAAATTTGGTTGTAGAGATTCATGTTGTAATGTTATCAAAACTGTTAATGTTCTAACTAAAGGTGAAGAAAATGAAAGTTTGTTGGTTAAATTGATTGGTCAAATTGAAAATCCTGAATTACAAAAAGAATATTTGGATAAGTTCAAGAAAAACTTGTTAAAAGATGAAACTAGTAAAAAACTTAAATCAACAATAAGTTTTGAAGAAACTTTGGAAAGATTTAATAAAAAGAAATCCAAAGATTTAACTGTTAATGATCTCCAATGTGAAATTAATACTGTTAAACAAGAGATAAGTGAATTAAAACTTGAATTTAAAAATATTAAAAGTGATAATCATAATCTCAAACAAGAATTGTTAATGTTAAAAATTGATAAAAATCTTGATCAAAATAAGTCTGATAATGAACAAGATGAGCACAAGGATGGAGATGAATCCAGTCAACAGGCTCTTCTTTCAGATAACGGTAATTCTGATGATTCTCAATTTCCTCTTGTTGATGACTCTTAGATTGCTCTTGATAATAAAATACTTCTTTCAAAATGGTTTACAAAAGTTAAAATTGTTGTTTCTCATGATTATCATTTCACTGTTATTGCTATGATTGATTCTAGTGCGGATAAGAATTGTATCCAGGTTGGATTGATTCCTTCAAAATATTTTGAAAAATCAACTGAAAAATTGGTTTCTGCTACTGGTTCTCACATGAAAATTAAATATGAACTAAATAATGCTCATATTTGCCATGATAATGTCTATTTCAAGATTCCTTCTGTTCTTGTTAAGAATATGACTGATAAAGTGATTCTTGGTCTGCCATTCATAAATGCTTTGTGTCATTTCTTTGTTGAATATAATGGAATTACTACTGATCCTTTTGGATAGAAAGTAAAATTCAAATTTGCTTCGAAACTTGAAATTGATAGTGATAATGCTTTAGAATTGTATTATGATTTTCCTGCTAATATATTTGTTCATGAACCAAGGATGAGTGCGTGCCAATGTTTTGCTGGCCATTTTAAAGGTGATACTAGTAATGCCAAATTATCTATTATTACCAATGACTCTAATATTCTCAATGATTCTTTGCAGGAATCGAGCATTAATGCAAGGATAAATACCACTAGTAAGTGGGATAATATTAGTATTTATACCACTAATAAGTGGATTATTATGGCTCCCTCTGCTAAGAGGAAAAATAAGGGAAAAACTCCTGTACAGGACTATTCCCAAAACAAAATGCATGAAAGCGCATCTTCTGGGGTAAAACCTAGTGGATCAACATCCCTTCAAGGGTATGTCCCCGCAACTGAGGCATATTCTAGTGGTGATATAGCAATTGCTTTGCAGGAAGTTTTGTCTAAAAATTTACAATTCCACAATGGAACCTATTCAGAACTTCCAGATTCTATTAAATTTATTCTTGATAACCTTCAAGTTGCTTTTATTAAAAACCACCATGATATTTTTAAAAGCACTCTCAAAGCCCTTGAAATCCATCTTGTTAACCTTACTGCTCAGAATGAGGCTTATCTAAGCCACTATGCTAACCTTATTTCAGAAAACCCCCTTACTTCAGAAAATGACCTTGCTTCAAACCTTGTTTCAGAAAATGGGGCTTTTAGAAGCCAACTTGTTAACTATCCAAATGTTACAAATAATCCCTACACTAGTCAACTCTTTGGCAAAGAGAATATCCATTCAAAGGATAAAATGACTATAATGGGCACTGATTATTCTAGATTGAGTCTTAAGTCCCAATCTATGTTAAGAAGTGCTTTTGCCAACTTGCCATCAGATATACAATCTCGTATACTGAAAAGTAAGGCTATGTTTAGGTCTTTCGACCTATGGTTCGAATACTTCAAAACACTTGTTACAACTGCTATTCCTAATCCTGCTAATTCAGATGATATTGGTGATATTCTTGAACAAACTGATTGGAAAAAAAAGTTTGGAACCAATCTTAGAGTGTATGAAAAGAAACACCCATTTCCTGGTCTCTTAATTAATTATGACAGTTCATTTGTTGCTGATGATTTAGAAGGTGATAATAATCGGAATCCTAACTGGCTTTCCCAAATGTTTGAGTATGGCTTCATCAGACTCATAAAATTAGCCAGTCTTGGCCAAGCCAGCCAACTTCCACAAATCATTCAGACTGCTATTAACAATTTTGACAATCCCTTTGTTTCCATCAGATGTTGGAGCACCTTGCCAAAATGGGAAAGAGATAACTTGGTGAACGTCCAACCATCAAAACATCTCGTTCTCATTAATGGGTACACCCACCAAGGACAATGGTATGAAAGAGATTCCCACTTATCCTTCCAAAGCCCCTACGCCCTTATAGAGGGCTGGAGAAACTATTTCAATAATCAAATTCTTGAAGTCATTCAAAACCTATGGAAACATTATCATTTCATAGGAAGCACAGATAGAATTTTTGTTTTTGGCCCTAGACCATACGCTTCTGCCATCACTCATATGCACATAGCAGACCACCATAATCCAAGGAGTTTTATCACCCCGAGGAAAACTCCAGAGTTTGAGCCAATGCTATACTGCGGATTTTGCAATCAGTATGTTATTTACAATGAGCATGAATGTAGTGATGATCCTCCATGGGGCCCTGATGATGATTATCCATCCGATGCTCTTTCCACTGATTAAATGTGTGGTCCTCAGATTATTGTTACTATTGTTCTCACTAATAATATTGCTCCCACAGCATGTTTGGTCAAGATACTCCTGGTCTCTTGCAGATTTGATTTCTCTATTTGCCTAGTCGGCATAATGGCTAAAAATGTTGCAATATTCAAATGATGATATTCTTGTGCCTGTCAAGCCCATGCACCTGCTATGATGAAGTTCCTGTGTAAACTCATACGTCTGACATGCCTTAAGAAATGTTGGAGTTGCTTTGGTCATATCATGTTGCTTTGGTCATATCATGCTTTTATTTTGCCCTGCCATGCTTCTGAAGTTCTCAAATTGTGGTGCATAAAAGACAACAAGATGAATCTATGTACAAAGCTCCAAGTGGTCATAATGCTCCACTATGTGTTCAAAGTATTCCTTTTACTTTTTTTCCTCTCCAAGTCAGAGATTCTTCTGATTTTTGAAAGCCTCAATTGCTGGAGATTTCAAGACAAAAAGTGGAAAAAATTACTGTTCACGAGTTACTGTTCACGGATTACTGTTCACCGATTACTATTCACCGACACTGTTCACTTTTTACTGTTCATGACACTGTTCACTCCGAATTTTGCCTATTTAAGGGGGGCTGTCCCTTATGTGAAAAATCAGAATTTTCTTGTTAGAGAATTTTCTTTAGAATTTCTCAAAGAATTCTCCCTAGAACTTCTTAGAAGCCTTCTTTAGAGAATTCCTTGCTCCTACTATCTTGTTACCTTGTTTCTACTACTACTTTCCCTACAAACCTTGTAACTAGGACTAGTTCAAGCTTTGTAACTGTTCACCTGTACTGTTGAGATCTTGTATTCACTACTACTACTACTGTAAGTGTTTATCTACTTTCAATAAACAAGTATTTTCAATTTATGTTCATTATACTATTTGTTGTTACCGCCACCTTGGACGGATTACCGTCATACTGGACGGTTCTAAATTACTTTCATTTACTTTGAATTATTTTGCTATATATTGCTTAGCTGGTTCTACCGCCTTATTATTCTGTTTTAAATTTACTTACGTTACTTGCTTACATTATATTCTACCGCCTTATTTGGGCCTTATTATTATTATTATTATTGTAACGACCAGATTTGAATTCCTAGCCCACTACGTGGGTGAACTTAGGCCCAAAAAGCCCAAACAATGAATTTGTAGAGAATAGATTGGAAAACTGGGTTTTGGTTGATCAAACCAACATTGAAATAGATTCAGATACTAAGAGAACGCAAAGAAATTAGGTTGTATTGAAGCAAAATTGTCCTCGGCATGGCCCGAGGAGGTCTGTTCATGTATATTATTCTCAAATTAGATTACAAGTTTGGTTCCTGAATGCTACAATGTTTTTTTCTCTTCTTTTGCGGTCCCCCTTTATGAAGGGTCTCTTCCCTTATATGGTTCCTTCTAAAACATCTTAATCCTACACTTGTTGATCACCTGAGTCACCACTTGAGTGCTTGTCCTATCAGACACTCTCTCTGGTCGTGTATGCCTTGGAGCAGCTTACTTTGCACTGTTCAAGGGTCTTCTTCACATTAATACAGCCAGGAAGTTAGCTGCAGATCATTAAATGCAGTGATGGCAGCTTTCTTCCTAAGCTATTTAGGACTTCTCCCGATCTAATGTCTCTACAATATCCATTCATACCGACAGAACTTCCTGGGAGGTTCTCTTGCATTAGTAAGCCATTTCTTCTGACCTCGGCTTTAGCCTGCCGAGGAGACATTTATCCTTGGCTAATATCCCATTGAACCTTTGTGGCCAAGACTAACTCTTTTATTTGCTAACATGGTCTCCTCTGATGGAGATTCTTCCTCCTCGGACTAGTCCTTAGCCTCAGCTTGGGCCTATGGCCCAATGTACAAATATATAATGAACTTCTGGGCCTAATATCCTTACAATTATTATTATTATTATTATAGATTAACAAAAGCAAACCTAAAAATTACAATCAGTTGACAAACCCAAATATATTTCGCTCCAACTTGAAACTCATTTCACATCCTTCAAAGGTTGAGTTTGGCATCCCTTTATTTCCAATAACTTATTTTACGGAAATGTGAGACAAAAAGAAAAAAAGAAAAAAGTTAATTTTTATTATTATTTTTATTATTATTTTAAAAGTATTTTATTTTGTAAAATATGAAGATAGGGAGTGAGTTTATGAAAAAAATGAACTAAATAGTTGGGCTGTGAAACGGATCCCAAATTAAATGTTCTAACTAGCTAGTAATCACATAACTCTCCACATAGGAAAATCAATTTGGCCTAAATCTCCTATTTGGTTGAACCCGTTCAAATTATTAACACTAACACCAACAGCTTTGTAACTGATTGTATTGTCTACTTATCTTTAATTATAAGTAAAATCATAGTTTTGAGTCCCCCTTTACCATTGTTAGAGCATCCACAGTAAGTGTGGCAAATGTGCCAAATGCCAAATATTTGGCGCATTTGCCACACCAAACACAAAAACGGAGGTTTATCAAATGTGCCAAATCCCAAAAATTATACCACACAGCTATAGTACCGTTGCAAATTTGCAACGGTACAGAATCAGATGGTATAAGTTTTAATCCTTTTTTATTCTCTTTTCTCTCTCCTCTCTCTTCACTTTATTATTTTCTCTTCTCTCTCACCTCTGTTCTCTCTCACCGGTCCCTCTCTTCTCAGCCACCGATTCCCTCTGTTCTCTCTTTTCCCTTTAATTTAAGATCAGTTTGACGGTGGCCATTATTACCGGAGGCGCAAGCCATCGCCGAGCCTCGCGAGTTCGCCGCTCACGGTGCATGAACCATCGTCATCGCCGACGTCCAAGACGAGAAGGGCCATCGTCATCGTCATCGTTATCCGATCTCGTCGATCTCTCTCTCTCTTTTGGTGGTTGGTTGTTTTGATTGTTGTTGGTTGGCTGATTTTGGTTGATGGTGGTAGGTTGATCGGGTTGTGGGTGTGAGATTTGTGGTTGTGTGGTGTTTGTTTAAGGGTTTTTTTTTTGTGCATTAGCAGTGGCTGATATTGGTGGTCGATGGTTGATCTGTGGGGGTGGCCGGTGATTGTGGGCTGTGGCGGTTGATCTGCGGGTGTGGGTTGTTGTTGTTGATGGTGATGATAGGGAGGAGGTAATATATTATTTTAATGTGTAGTAAATATTATTTTAATATATAGAATTGAATGATAAAACATCTGATAAATAGGATGCTGTAAAATGATGTGGTAAAATAATAAAGTATGTCTTTAGTGTGGTAAAATGGCATAAATTATGCCACAACTGCTGTTGATGCTCTTATAACTACCAATATATATATATATATATATATATATATATATATATATATATATATATATATATATATATATATATATATACGCGCGCGCGCGAGAAGTACAAGGGTATCTGGGACAAAATATACACACATAATTTTGTTTTCCACCAATTAATGTAGTGCCCCCAAGGGGTCCATTAATTAGCTGACGCAAGGGTTACGCTTAAAAAAAAAAAAGAAAAAAAAAAGAAAAAAAAAAAAGCCAGTAGGTTGGGTTACGCAAGGGTTACGCTTATGCTCAAAGATGTGGTGATTCCAATTCTAGACGTCGTTTTCATGCCATTAAATGGCCAATTAAGAGTCTTCAACCATTAGGTTGGGTTTTCTATTTAAAATTTTTACAACATACACAAAAAGAAAACCAGCGAATCACAAAACACAACTTAAACAAGCTGCCACTCATCACTATTTGCTAGGCGTACCAACTACCGATTGCGATTAAACTTTGTTTCCCTCTTAAGTCCGGCGATTTTAGGTGGGCCTATTTATAGATAAATTATTAGATATTCTCGAAAAACAGTGGCGTGATATTCATTCATTTCATATAAATGATTAATTGAATTATTATTTGTGAGGAGAAAATAAGACATATACGCCTAATCATAATACTAGTATTGAATACAGAGTTTGGCAAACAAAAATACGTATTGGTGTTCTATTTGATTCTAAACATTTCAGCTTTGTTTTTATATCCGCTAGTTTAGAAAATGTGACATATTATTTTAAGGATTTTGTTAACATTCATTTAGAAAATGTTTTTAGGAACTTTTTAGGGAAAATGAAAAATGTAATTTATTTTTTTGGATTCACATCTGGTGCAATACCTTAGGTATTGCACCTGATGCAATACCTAATTAATGGCTGAGATTTAAAGTTGAAAAAACAACTTTTAATCTCAGCCATTAAATAAAATAAATTAAAAAAAAAGTTAAAAAGTAAAAAAAGTTGAAAAAAATTGTAAGAGAAAGGGGGGTATTGCACCTGATGTGAATCCTATTTTTTTATATTTTTCATAAAAGTCGTATAAAATTTCATAAAATGATTGACTTAAGGACACCCATATACAATTACTACCAGACTATTACTTGAATAATAGGTAATATAATAAACCTTAACTATAAATATAATGGACTTTTTTTGGGAAGGAATATAGTGAACTTTTCTCTCTCTCTCTCTCTCTCTCTCTCTCTCTCTCTCTCTCTCTCTCTTTTGAGTCTTGATATTTCTAACATTTTTTCTCAACCACGTTATATGAATTGAATGCTCTCATCTCTCTAGTACATATAGTTTTGAACGTGAATTCACCAAAAAAGAAAAATAAAGGAAAAAAGCAAAATTGAAACAAGTGTACAAACACAAATCCACTTTGCATACATAATAGTGCTAGATTGGTTGAGAATCACTCACAAGCACGATTACCATAATATATGTTAGAAATACTGAATAATTGTATTGTATTTCACAAAGAATAAATATACATGCGATGCCTTTATATAGGAGGCATATGTGTGTGGTACAAGTAAGCATATGTGTGCGGTACAAGTAAAGTGTAGTACAAGTACAAATGTGCTATACAAGTAAACTAGCTGGGCCTAAAGCCCATAACATAATATACATTAACAGCCCTCCTCAAACTCAAGGTGGATGTGAGACCAACTTGAGGTTGTCAACCAAAGTACGAAGGCGTCCCTTAGGATGTGACTTGGTGAAGATATCTGCAAGTTGATCTTTAGAGGAGACTGAGATCAGCTTGAGAGCACCATGGACAAGATGAAAACGGATAAAATGACAATCGATCTCGATGTGTTTAGTCCGTTCATGGAAGACATCATTGTGAGCAATATGAATAGCACTCTGGTTGTCACAATAAAGAGGAGTAGCAGAGGATGTAGACACACCTAAGTCTTTGAGAAGCCAGCGTAGCCAAAGGAGCTGAGATGTGGTATCAGCAAGGGCACGATATTCTGCTTCAGTACTGGAGCGGGCCACATGAGTTTGTTTCTTGCTTCACCAAGAAATCAGAGAAGAACCAAGAAGAAAGCAATAACCAGTGGTGGACCTGCGATCAGTGGGGTCTCCTGCCCAATCAGCATCAGAAAATGCACGGAGAGTAAGAGGAGACTGAGCAGAGTAGAAAAGACCATGGAAGAGAGTGCCCTTTAGGTATCGAAGAATGCGCAGAACAGCAGCATAGTGAGTCGATCGTGGAGCAGACAGATACTGGCTCACCTGATGAACAGCATAGGAAATGTCTGGACGAGTGACAGTGAGATAAACCAAGCTGCCAACCAAGCGTCTGTAAAGAGAGGGATTAGTCAATGGTTTCCCCCCCCGAGGGAGTCAGATGCGCATTAAGCTTAACTGGAGTGTCAACAGTCTTGCTATCAGTAAGTCCAGCGCGAGACAAGAGTTCAGAGGCATACTTGGCTTGAGTAATATAAAGTCCATCTGTAGAATGAGTGATTTCAAGACCCAAGAAGTAGCTGAGATGTCCAAGATCTTTCATTTCAAATTGCTGACTGAGAAAAGCCTTGAGTTCTTGAATGCCACTGAGGTCATCACCAGTTATGATCATATCATCCACATATAGGAGAAGTAAAATAGTGTCTTTGTCAGTGCGACGAAGAAATAAGGCAGAATCATAGTGACTGGCCATGTAACCCAAGTGAGAGATGGTAGAGTTGAATTTGGCAAACCAAGCTGTGGAGCTTGTTTAAGGCCATAAAGTGCACGTCGAAGGTGACAAACCTTGTTTGAGTCAACAGAGAGACTAGGAGGAGGTTGCATATACACTTCTTCACTTAAATCCCCATTAAGAAATGCATTTTTGACATCCATCTGAAAAAAGTCCCATTTACTGGCAGCAGCAACAGCTAAGAGGGCACAACAGATGAGATACGAGCAACCGGAGCAAAGGTCTCTTCATAATCAATCCCATACTCTTGTGTAAAACCTTTTGCAACAAGACGAGCTTTGTAGCGCTCAATGGACCTATCAGAGCGAGTCTTAATCTTGTAGATCCACTTACAACCAACCACAGATTTCCCAGGAGGAAGTGTCACCAAATCCCAAGTATGGTTTTTAGATAATGCATCAAGTTTCTCTTTCATTGCAATCTGCCATAAAGGGTCAGTGGAAGCCTCACGATAGGCGTGAGGCTCGTGTAGTGTAGCAAGAGCAGTGTAACAATGATAGTCAAGTAAATGTGCAGGAATAGATCTTACTCGAGTTGAGTGACGAGGTGGAATGCCTTGTGCAAGATCTTCAGGTAGAGCAGGAGCAGGAGATCCAAGCTCAGGATTGGGGTTGGGTAGCTCGTTTTCAACCTGTTCATCTTCCACCTGTTCATTAAAAGGTGAACTAGGAAAGGGATCAATGATATCTGGTGGTTGGACAGAGAAGTCTACAGCAACAGAATCAGGAGCAACTACAGGAGGATCAGGAGCAGTTACAGAAGGAATATGTGCCTCATCTGGAAAAAGGTCTAAGACAGAGGAGGAAGATAAGGAAGCACTAAAATGAGAGAGCTCGACAAAGAGGCGATGTTCCCAAAAGACAACATTACGGGAGATACGAAGACGATGAGAGACAGGATCATAACACCTATACCCCTTTTGAGTTTCGCCATAGCCAAGAAAACAACAAAGCCTTGACCGAGGCTCAAGTTTGTTATGCTCATGTGGCTGAAGAAGAACGAAACAAGCAGAACCGAAGGAGCGAAGGTGGTGATAGTCTGGAGGTGACCCAAAAAGGCGCTCATATGGAGTTTGATTTTGGATAACAGGACTCGGAATGCGATTAATAGTATGAACAGCATGAAGAACAGCTTCACCCCAAAAAGGAGCAGGAACTTTAGCAGAGAGAAGGAGAGCACGAACAGTGTCAAGAATATGACGAAGTTTTCGTTCGGCTCTACCATTTTGCTGAGAGGTACTTGGACAAGTTAGTTGATGAACAGTGTCATAGGAATGCAAAACAGCTTGGAAAGCATATTGAGTGTATTCAAGAGCATTATCAGATCGAAAAATTTTGATGCGTTTGGAAAACTGAGTTTCAACCATTTTTGCAAAATTAGAATATATTTCTAATAATTCAGAACGATGTTTCATATTAAAAATCCAGCTATAGCGAGAGTAGTCATCAACAAAGACAACAAAATATCTAGACCCACCAATACTAGAGACAGAGGAAGGCCCCCAAACATCAGAATGAATAAGGTCAAAGATATCAGTGGATATGGATTCACTAGTATTGAAAGGCAAAGCTGGTTGTTTTCCTAATTGACATGAAACACAATCAAAATTTTCTGTAGACACTGAACCTAACAAACCTCTAGAAGCCAATTGCTGTACCCGAGAGGAAGATGCATGACCAAGGCGAGCATGCCAAAGTGCAAGGGAAGGAGTGGAAGAAACTGCAGCAGCTGCAGCAATAGAAACAGGAGCAATAAGTGGAAGACGAAGGTTGTCCACAGGAAACATACGCCCAATTCTAGGACCGGTCCCAAGCTCCTGTTCCGTCCTAGGATCCTGCACAATGCACCCAGAATAATCAAAGGTAATGCAATAACCCAACTCAGCTAATTGTCCCACAGAAAATAAATTATAAGAAAGGTCAGGAACATTAAAGACTCCAGGAACCGAGAGGTTGGAGGTTGAAACTGAACCTATATTATGACCAGACATTGTGGAACCATTTGCTGTGCGAATAGTAGGAGGGTGCGGTGCAGGTGTGAGGTCAGAAAATAAGGATGAGTGAGGTGTCATGTGATTGCAACAAGCAGAATCCATAAGCCAAGACGTAGGAGACATACCAGATAAAGTTGAGAGAGAAGAGGAATAAGATGCATTACCAACCATACGAATGACATTGGCAATAATATTAATAAGGTCATCTCTGGAAATGGAGAAAGTGGATCCAGTAGACCTAGACTGCGCAGAGATAGGAGCCATTGGTTGGACACTCTCAGTTTTAGCAACAGCAGCAGCAGAAATGAACACAGCTGATTTGTTGTGATGATAACAAGTCTCAATATTGTGGCCAAAACGTTTGCAAAAATTGCAAAACCGTTTGATGGATTGGCAGCGACGATTGTTGCAATAAGAAGAAGACCTGTCCTTATTCTTCATTTAGAAGCAAAATATGCAAAAACAGACTGCAAAAATGAAATCTACGCGAAAAAAAACTGGGTAAGGAGCACCTGAACTGCAAAAGTCAACTTTGTAGAAAAGTCAACGGTCAAAGTCAAACATCGGTCAAAGTCAACGCTGGTCAACAGTCAAAGTCAACGGCCTGGTCAACGGTCAGTCAACGATGACGTCAGCCCTAGGTGACGTGGCAAGATGATGTCACGGATGACGTCAGCAGGACTGAGTGAGGCGCGTGAAGCGCATGAGGCGCGTGACTGAGGCTGTGGGGGCGCGTGAGGCGCGTGGCTGAGGCGCGACTTCTTCAGGCGGCGCGTGAGAGCGCGTGCAGACTCCGATGCTTGCGAGACTTCCACGAATGCGTAGATCGAGGTGAGACGATCACGGTGGTATGTGCAAAAACGTTGTCGGAGGAAGATGCACGGTGGAGACGGTGATTGCAGTGGTCTGTGTGGTGCGGGACTCCTCAACGACGGCGGCTGCAGTTCCGGAACCTGAGGACAACGGCTGAAAGACGTCGTAGGTTCAACGGTGAGCGGCTGCAGTGGCTGTTGTGACGGCGGAAGCAATAAGGGTGGAGTAACACCAAGAGAGACAAGACTGCTAGAAGAAAGGTCAGAGCAGTGGCTCTGATACCATGTTAGAAATACTGAATAATTGTATTGTATTTCACAAAGAATGAATATACATGCGATGCCTTTATATAGTAAGCATATGTGTGCGGTACAAGTAAGCATATGTGTGCGGTACAAGTAAAGTGTAGTACAAGTACAAATGTGCTATACAAGTAAACTAGCTGGGTCTAAAGCCTATAACATAATATACATTGACAATATAAACCTTCAAAGAGATTTACAAAACTTGTACGTTCGAATTATTGAAGGCTGTAAGCAAATTATTGTCGACTTGTCATATAGTGCTATTTATAACTGAGCTAACCATGAATTGTTGACTTGTCTAGCTACAAAGTCCAATCTATATGTATATAAGGTGACCCTAGTATTTAAGTCTGTGTTACCTAAATATAATGATGGGGTTATGATGTATGGGCCTCAAGAAAATGAAGATAAAGAGATAGGAATGCGTGGAGCTACGGGTTCCAAAGCTTGTGGAACTTAATGACAACATATAATACAGCATATACCATGTGCAATGTGGTCACAAACCATTTTGTCACCAATATACCTGCTCCTTCTAGTACTTGATACATTTAAACCCTTCTTTTTTTTTTTTCTTTTTTTCTTTTTTAATATTCCCTACCAACTGGGAAGATACATATATCTATCTTTGCTTTCAAAATATGGCCCCCACTTACTTATGCCTTGACAGTTCAAGATCTTAATTCTATATGTTTTTTCTTCATTGGGAAAAATATCCAAAGATTATACACCTATATAGCCCAAAAGACTTTCGCGTACCCATTTTTTTTTTTTATGTACCAGAAATTTTATTACGCAAAAGACTTTTGCGTACAAAGATATCTGTTTTCATATCAAAGAGATTATACACCTACATGGGCCAAAAGACTTTTGCGTACTTTTTATTTTTACTTTTATGAACCAGAAATTTTATTACGTAAAAGACTTTTGCGTACTAAGATATCTGTTTTCGTACCAAAGAAATTAAGGGTTCTACTTCATCAAAAAAAATAAAATAAAATAAATAAATAAAAGGGCTCTAACTCAAATGACATTTCTTTCTCCTACAAGAATAAATAGTGTAACATTTGATGTATAAGTAATTTTTGTAAAACCTAACTAGGTGCCAATAAAGACCACTGGACCTTGTAATCCAAGTGGTACCCGGTTTATCAGGAAACTGCTAGCTCTAGAGTTCGAGCCCCCGCAACAACCAATTACCTAGCAAAAAAAAAAAAAAAAACTAGGTGCCAATAAAGAGAATCCAAACGCATCACCATGATTATCCTTTTTCTCGTTCAATTTGATTTGATGTCCAACGTGTGTCAGTGTTAAATCGTGATGATGATTGATATCAAAAAAAAAAAAATCGTGATGATGATTTTCCCAGGGGAAAAAAAATGGTGACAATGATAAAAGGAGCAACAGTACTTCCTTACACATTGAATAAATGCAAGATGCAGACCTTTTTTTTTTTTTTTTTTTTTAATACAAAATTAAATGTCCACGTTATAGCATACGTACCTTCAGCCAGCCAAAAAGTCTTTCTCATTCATGTCAGATGAACAAGCAATTCAAGAAGAATAATCACATTACTGGGAAACCAGTACCGATCAATAAGGAATCAGAACATAAAATATAGGATTTTACTACTGTATGTCTTAACTCTCAAGCACACATAATAATTAATTATTTTTTAAAATATTTTTTTGGAATTGAAAAAATATTAACAGTTTTTTCAATGCAAGGAGGTAATTACCTGATCAGCTTTAACCCATAGATCAACTAGAGGAACAGGACTTAACTCTTTTTTTTTTTTTAATACAAGATATAAATTCTACTCTAATTTAATCTAAATATATATGTGTGTAAAGCTCTCTTTTGAAAACTCAAACTCCAGTCCTTAGTACCCTCCACACTCCACAAACATTTATACTTGTGGAGTGATCATCGCACCAATAGTGCGCAGTGGTCAGACCCATTTTAATAGTTGTGCCCTTAGCAACATTATTATTAAATGTCCACGTCATAGCATACGTACCTTCAGCTAGCCAAAAAATCTCTCTCATTTATATAAGATGAACAAGCAATTCAAGAAGAATAATCACAGTACTGGGAAACCAGTACCGATGGGGGTCAATAAGCAATCAGAACATAAAATATATTGGTTAAAATGTAATAAGATCTGCAAGGCAATGCAAGGAGGTGGTTACCTGATCAGCTTTAACCTATAGCTCAACTAGAGAAACAGGACCTAACTCATTACTATTCAAAGCCAAACACTTTTCAAAATGCTGCTTCCTAGGTGCTCAACTGGACCACAAACCTTTCTATGATTTGGAAGAGTATTTTTGTAGCACAAGATGTTCTTGGAGAGGACACCAAATGAAGGGTGATAATATATACCCCTAGTTAATATGGATTAAATTCGATGAGTGTGTTATGTGGATGTGTCATAATACCTGTATAAGAAGTTTACTAGGTCTAATTATGCTATGTAAATAATCAAGAGTAGTCTCGATTGTAATTTTCTAGTCTTTTTGTCATATAAGTCCTATATCGAATGTTTACTAGGTTGAACTAGGCTATATAAGAGATTATGAGGAGCCTCTTAGTAACTTCACTAATCATTTTGAATATAAACACATACAACACTTTCCTTAAGTAATGATATGGAGGAAAAATTATCTTATGAGACAATTTCATAAGACTTCTCTCTTACAGTAGAATCTTAATCTGAAAGATCTGATAGTTGCGTACAATATCTAAATAGAAGCAAATTCCTTTTATGCGAACACACCTAAATGATGATGCAAGGCTCTTTATTATGCTCTATGACTAGGAAGATGGTAAGCTTAATTATGAGAAAGATGCCCCCTTTATACTGCAGAGTTAATCAAACAAATTCTATTGAGTAAATAAGTGATTATGAGCTGTCTCAATGTAACTTGACTAGCCATTTGATTGATTGTATGCTTAAGTTTAATACTCTACTTAACTTTATGTAGATGTAATGGGATAAATCACAACAATATCTTCTATGGAAGAGATAGAATTGTGGGGAAAAAAAACTGAACGCAAGGTCAATTGAACTTGAGGATAGCAACTTAGGTAAATGTGGAAGAATATATAACTTAGATTTAGTAAATTGTATAAAGTGCTAATATTTTATATGGTCTAACAAAAAAATTTATGCCAGAGACACAAAATTGGAATTGTATGTTTATGAATTGGTGTGGCCATTATAAGAATTACGTCAACTTTAAGACAAATGAATTAGCATAAGTTATACATTATATGTCTTTAGAAATAATTAGTTAGACTATTTGTGTTCTAACGAGACTAGGCAAACGATCATTTTATCTACAAATTCTTCAAAGTTGTAAGTGAATTTAGATATTCCACATGTAGTAGATTAAAGAAAAAGATGACTACAATTGAAAAAAATATTTGTTTATGATAGTTAAATTTTGCTTTTTTTTTTTTAATTACTCATTTTGTGAAAGAAAAGAAAAGATAATTTACAAATTATTTTATTATGACAACAAAAGTATTGAGTCGTTGGAGCTATCAAAGATGTTGTTTAACCTTAATGAGATTTCTAAGAAAAAAATAATTATATTAGAGATTATGCAAAATGCAATAATCATTTATTAATTATTGTTTTTCAATAAAATCATATATTTAATAAGTTTATGACCAAAACCGTATAACGTACACATCTTCAACTGATAGATAATAGAATAATTTTTTCCAAACGGCCAATTCTCAATAAATTCATATATTTAATAAGTTTACTAGCCTCTGAGCACACACTCGCGCGTGCTCAGAGATTTTTCTATTTTTTAAGTAAATTTTAATAATTTGCAAGTTGCATTTTAAACCAACTGAAGTTGCTAATTGTGATTGCATTTGTGTGTAGCCTTCTCTGTTTCACATGCTCTATGCCCATTTTTTAAGGCTTTTTAGTTTCTACTTTTACTTATTTATTTATCTTTTCTTTTAAGGATTCCCTAATGGTTTCTATAGGTATATAACTTCAAATTAAAAGAAAGGATACTAAAAAAATTCTCACATACATGAATAACGTGAAACTAATAGAAAATATTTAAAGATTCAATAACTTGGGTGCCTAGCATGCAGATGAAGAATTTAAACAGAAACTTTGTGTTAATCTTGTGAAAGTAACATGTCATTATCACAAATACATGTTTGAGAGACATTTAATGTTATACTCTTGAGAATCTACCATTGAAAAATTCTCTTTAAGTTATCATGAAACTCCCAAATGCGACTTTGCCTTATCTATAGCCATTATTTTTTTAAAAGAAGAAGAATATGATGAAGGAGAAGGAGGAGAAGTATAACGTGAAACTGAAAAAAAGATTCCGGATAAGTAGTTCTTAAGAAGAAGTTAAAGAGCAGTTTAAATTATTAAATTTGAGAGTAAAGCAATTTGTTAGGAGTAAAACATGGGGGAGTGGAATTCAAACAGTTTGTTAGGAGTAAAATGTGGGAGTGGAATTCAAACGTGTTAGTTTTTTATTTTATTTAATTAAATGTCTCTTAAATATATGTAGACTTAATTATTTTTTGTTTAGAGTAGTGCTTAATAAATTTAGGGGTAAAGTAAAAAAGTGAGGGAGTATACGTAGGGAGTTTTTAAGCAATTGAGAAGAAATAGGAACTTATATCGATGCAGAAATAGGTATAGGGAGTATCTGTGGGGAGTTTTAAGTTATTGAGTAGAAGTAGGAATTTATATCCAGTAAGAAGGCATTTTAACGAAGAAGTAGGAATTTATTATTTTTGTCAATTTACTATTTTAACATCATTTTTAAGTCTTAGATTAATTAAATTAAGGGTATTTTTGACAGTAAAAAAAATAATAACTAACTTTCCGAATCTTCTTAATGTATACAGATGACTAAAGCCGTACAATGAACACACCTAGATAATAAAATGACTTTTTCGAATTGGCCAAAAATCACACATTACAGCACACCTTCGGGTCAAGGTCTCAAATTTAATACACCGCAACCGTGATGAGCATGGTCACATGCATAGTATAGTCACTTGCAAAGATCACTAAGGTAGTTATTGTTCGTATAAATATGAAAGACTAGTACTTGGCCCGCAAAATAAAAGCTTTAATTTTTTTTTATTTTTTTATTTTTTATTTTGATAAGTGAGTATTGTTTGTGGCCCCAAGAGAAAGGATAGGAAGTAGGAAAGGGAAAGGCTTTAAATTTGGTTTGGAACTTTTTTTAATGAAAAGTTTCCCTTAACTTTTTTGTTTGCCCCTTTCTCATAGCAGAGAGAGAACACTTGGTGATGATTAAGAATGACTCAACAATGATATCCATGGGTGTATTATTGTATATATATAGTACTATTGCTAAGCTTGACTGAGATTCTCATTCCACTTACAAGGAGATGGCTAATAAAGAATTATTACAAGCTAGGGGTGGATGGTTATCAAGTTTCTGATTAGGTGGGTTAATTTTAACTCTCATCTACTAGCTAGGGTTTGAATTTTTGTTCTAATAATTGAATACAAGATTAAAAAATAAAAAATAAAATCTTTAAATATCAAAATGATCAAGAGATATTAGTATTCTAGAGGAAAATAATATATATCTGTTTCACATTTCATGGCTTTAATAAGCTGTCTATGGCTTACTGGAATTGGTATTCTTGTTAATTGGTTTAATAGGACACAGGAAATTCCAATACCAAAGCTGAGATGGAAGGGTAGAAACAAAACAGTGGTCATTGGCAAGAGTGATACAAGGGTTATTACTAATTTTAATTTCTTATATAAGTTTTATAAACTGACTAGTCAAATTTTAAATATAAAATATAAAATATAAAATTATTTTATATTATTTCATTGACATAGTAGTATTAATCATGTCATTGCGAAATTTGTATATTTTATGTAATAAATTGGTGATGCCTTTTGAAAATTTCTTTATTCTCAACAAAATCGGAAGTTAACAATAAAAGCAAATATTTCAGAGTTTAGCTTGCGAGTGCAAAAGAATAATCGTGTGAATTAAAAACTTTAAAATTACTATGATAGGCATTGGAAAACTCCATTTAAAGGAACATGCATGATTGAAGAGAACAACACGATGACTCTTGAATGCGTTTAAAAGAATGCATTAAGTTGTGAATTTTTTACCTTATTGTCATATATACCAAAAACATACAAATGTGACAAAATATTTATATATTTACATAAAAAAACTGTCTATGCTTAATTACGTGAATTAGCAGCATATCATATTAAGACTAAAGGTGAACATTAAAAAAAAAAAAAAAAAAAAAAACACTAAAGGTGAACTACTCTATAAGAGGTTTTGGATCAAAGGTGAACTACTCTCTAAGAGGTTTTGGATCAAATTTCTTAACCAACACTCATATATAGGACCATTCAAAAGTTTCTTCTCAATAATCACTTTGATGTATACATAAAATCATGTGTGTACCAGATGGGATACGATAGGTGGAAAAACAAATGGTGCGTCCACATCTTTTCATAACTCCCACTGAAGTGCAGTAGGCAGTAGTATGATCTTTCCAACTATAGGGTCAAGGATTTCTAAAATCATTAATGAACTATTCAATTTTATTTAAATAATTATTGAAGGTCCCAAATCCAAATTGACAAACTACCTACGGCATCATTAGCATCTACCACACTTTCTTTCTTTCTTTTTCTAAATTATAAATTATATCTTTTAATTTTGACATAATTTAGTGACCTAGATTCTCGTTTACACCTCCAATACTAATATATCACACCAATATTTCATAAATCAAGGAATACATCCTTCCACGTATAATATATCCTTATTAATATTTATTTCAAAAAATCAAACCCCATTAAATAAATATAAAACCTTTATTTACTATTATTAATATTAATAAAGAACCACCGAACCTCCAACTCGTCAAAGACGCTATACACTAGAGGATGTGCTAGAGTGACCTAGAGTTATATGTTGTTCGATCGGTCCTCATGATCCAAAAAAGAAACTCTACCAAGTCTATGCAATTTCATGGCTAGCTAGGATATATTGTACCATCTTTTCTCACAACCTGAAGATATATTAAAGAAAACAAATGCAACGATTAATCAAGCTAATGTTAAACTTAAGGAATTTAATCGAAGTACTTCAAGATACCAAAAAAAAAGACAGCAAAATACATTCCAAATCAAGTGAACAGCTTGAAAAAAAAAATCCAAATCTATCAATATATAATATTATATATTCATCCAAATTTGGAAAAGAATCAAGAAAAAACAAATCTCGAGCTCGCGACCACCATTCAAATGATGGCTCTGCCCTGGCATCTTTTTCTAGACTTAGGCACCTCATTCAGTGTACTCTCTATTTGGTGACATTTCTAGCGGGTTGAAGTCTCGATGGTGCTTTAGTCATAGACCATGGTTTTAATTTTTAATTTTTATGGGTTTTTATTTTTTGGAATAGGGTGTTAACTGGTATGTATTTGTGTATGACAAGATGTGTTCGTTAATTTATGAAATCCTGATGTGGCATTATGGTATTGGAGGGGGTAAACAAAGAGTTTTACACCATATCTTTATTGAATGTAAACTCTTTTCAGCTCGGTCATTTAGGTTTCATATATATATATTTTTTTCATTTCAATCCTTTAAATTTACTTCTTCCGTCTAGTTCTCTTCAATCTTGCCATTAGTTTTAGTAGTTTTTACTTTCCAAAATAACACCAATTAGGTGGACTTAAATAAAGACCTATCAAATAGCTCAAGTCATGTTAATTGGGTTACAGGTCAAATTCAGATCGAGTTAAAAACGGTCATTCCAAATAGCTTGTGATCGAGTTGAGTTAATCAAGTTGTGAGTTGAGTTAATCAGTTTATGGGTTGACTCGTATTTTTTACATGTATGAGAAAATAGTAATAATATGATCAAATTCTCTTTGTCTTCCTTTCAAAGACAAATAAGAAAACAAATAATAAAATGCTAAAAAAATTAAATTTCAAACATAAATTCATAATTTTACACAATCTATAGTTTACTAATGATATCATCACCATAAAAAAATAAAAAATAAATTAAAAAAAGACGAAAAATATATATTAAATGTCATCAACCAATGCTAAAAGTTGATTCATAAGCAATGGTGATAGGAATGCTTAAGAGATTGTGTTTCATTAAAGAGAGTTCAAAAAGTAATTGTAATCTCTTTCCACCAAAAATAAAAAATAAAAATCCAAATTTGCATATTACTTTCAAATGAAAAATATAATCAAAAAGTTTTTTAAAAATTCATTTCTTTAACAAATGGGTCGATAATGGGTTGACCCGATTTAACCCAATATTTCAATGGGTTGAGTGTAGGTTGACCCATTTTTTCTATGGGCTAGGTTAATGGGTTTCAAGTCCAATTTTTCTTGGTCAAGACTTAATAGTGCTAATCAAATGAAGTGATTACATTAGAAGCAACTGGAAGCTAAAAGATTGGAAAAAATAATAATAAATTAAAAAAATGTCAAAGTTAGAATGTGTCAATTTTAAAAGTAAAATTTACACACAATTCCTAAATACATTAAGTTCCCTAATTTTATTTTAATACGCGGTTGCATTGACTAATAAAATACTTTAATACGTGGTTGCATTGACTAATAAAATACAAACAATGTTATTTTTTACAAGACAACTAAATTCAATGCAGCTATTTGTAATCTAAAAGAAAATTTTCAATATAGCTATATGTTTGAATTGAATTTAACATATTGCATCTAAAGAATTTTACCTAAGTTTTATCCTATTTTAAATTAATTAATTTTTTTTTGGGGGGGGGGGTTTGGTTGCAAATGACATGGAATGCTAGAATTGGGCCCAAAAAAATTCAAAACCATTGGCCCAAATAAGCCATTAAAGGAAAATAGTGGGTTAGAATTGGGCCGAAAAAGAATTCCAAAAGTTGGCCCAAATTGAAAAAACCAATTGAAGGGAAATAGTGGGCCAACCTACCATTCAACAACCATTTTATTTTAACTACCATTCTTCCCGCGCTCTCGAACGTGAGGTGAGGGAGAGTGAGAGAGTCACCGAATGAGTAACTCAGTTCATTTCCCGAGTCATCATGAAACCCAAAACCAATACACCCTTCTTTTCTTCCCAACTTCAATGGAATATTATCACACACCCACCAACTCAACTCGCCCGATTCACCTCCCTTGACTCGCTCCCAACTCACCCACCACCACCATGCTCAAAGGCAAGCTCAAGCTTCCGCTTCCTGTTCCCGACAAAGCCCGCCGAGCCTTCCCGGACCGCCTTGGCAGCTTGGTCGCTGGATTCGACGGAAAAGAAGAAGAGTACGGTGGAGGCTCCGATTTGGTAGTATTTGAACCCGGTGAAGAGCTCGAGACCTTTCAGCCTAATGGGTTCGTGTCCGATAAAGAGAGCGATGGCGTTGAAAATTTTGTTGAGGAATCGGATATTAAAGTCCGACCCAGACCCGAAAAAGACGGGGCGGGTCCGGTTTCGACAGTGCAAGTCATTGCGGTGGACGAGAAAAGATCCGATCTTGAATATGAGGTTTGGAATTTGAGCCTTACTGGGTTTTTTTTTTTGAATTTTTTTTTACAATAATCCTAAACTTTGTATATTCTGATTGTAGTTTGAATTTCTGTGTGTGTGTGTTTTTGAATGTAATTGCAAATGGTTAAGGATTGCTGGGTTTTTGTGAAGTTTCTTAATTTGGGTAGTCAGTTAATTTTGTACATTTGGTCTTCCAGTCAATTTGGTTACTAGGATAATGTTGGATAAGGAATGAAAATGAAATGGAGTGTGTAATTATGTTTTCATGAAGTCATGGATTTACTAAGACGGAAAAGTCAAAAGATTGAAAGACCAATCATGTGTACAAGGTTTTCAATTTGATAACCTTGTTAAAATTTTCCAATTTGTTTTCATCTAAAAGCAGTCAAACAGAGTATTAGGGTTTATTGTTTCTTCCTTTTGCTTTCTGTAAAATGCAACTGTGATATATATTTTTTTCTCTGTTTTTTATTTTTTCATTAGCTTTCTCGGCCGGAGATAAATTTGGAGAAGTTACAAAGAATTGCTAGTGCAGGGCTTCCAGATGGAGGAGGTTTGCGCGCAACGACTTGGAAGGTAAGGGTTCTATTCTTTGGTTAGCCATGTGTACATTTTCAATAAGATTTGATCTTTAATGGCCCCTTTGGATGTTAAAGAAAGGAAGGGGAGTAGAGTAGAGGGAGGGAGAGTAATCCAATCATCTTGTTTGGAAGTTTTTTAAGGAAGGAGGGAGAGGGGTTTGGAGGGGTTTGGAGGGTTTTCAACTCTCTCTAGTCCCCTATTTTTAATTCTCCCAAATTGGAGAGATTTAGAGGGGGAGTAGAGTACATAGACTATTGACCAAGTAAATTACCTAATTTACTCTTATTATATTAACAAAATTATACAAGGGGAAGGGATAATTACTTCCTTCCTCCCTTATTAATTTTAAAAATATCCAAACAAGGTGGAGGGGAATCATTCTCCTCTACTCTCCTCTCCACTACTCCCCTCCCCTCTACTCTCCTCTACTCTCCTTTCTCTCTAAACTTCCAAAAGTTTAGAGTGAATTGACATATACAATGAGGTAGAGTGGAGACAATACCTGAATCCAGGACCACTGTTCTGATACCATGATAAAATACCACTTCGTTCCCAAAAGTTTTAGTTATTAGGAAAGGCTTAATTTCATCATTTAGCCATGGTGTTAGGAACTCATGGGTAGAACTCACCCTTGAAAACCGGCTTGCAAGGGGAGGGTTTCCAAGAGCTTATAAACACATGATTAAGCTTATACTTAATCCATGTGGGACACTAGGATCATAACATATGGACATGGTAATTTTGGTTTCCGAAGTTCTAGTTATCATAAGTTTAGTGTAGTAAGAAATTAACTCTACCTAGCAATTTAGACAATTATAGAGAGCATTTGAAGTGAACCCAGCTAATATTTAGCCCTAGATTTTGAATTCGATGAACACAGTTATAATATGGCGTAATTATATTATTATTTCTATTAACAAACAAAGCATATTTACTTATTGCAAATAGAAGCACCAAAAATTGGAACTGTTATTTCTGATTTCTCTTTTTTATATATTTTTTTTCATTGGTGAGTTATACATGCACTTAGTGAGTTTTGAATCTACAACTTCACCCTCCACTCAGACTTGTAAGAGGAGGAAGTGCCATTTGAGCCAAGGCTCATTGGTACTGCTATTTCTGATTTCTCATCATCACAATCACGTAACTGTCATAATTCATAAATGTCATAATGGTCTGATAGATTTTGAGGATATCATCTTGAGATAATTCAAGTGCTGACTGAAGATTGTACTATAACTGCAGTGATAGACTGATAGGATAGTTAGGGTAGTTTAGCCATTGAAACTTGATATCTCATTCAGTTAATTTTCATCCTGAAAATTCATGTACCTTTATGATCAGTGGACACCTTTGAAATTGATGGGTGGGATGGAGGTTTTCATCTAATAAAAAATGGACTAAGGACCTCCCATGTGAATTTAAGGTTTGTGTGTGTGTGTTCATCAAAGTGTATGTCTATAGGTAGTATATTCAGAAAGGGCTACTGCATAATGCTTTGATACAACACTCAGATAACCAACAGAGTTATCCCTTGGCTTAACTGGATCTTTAACTAGAAGCAAGCATTAACACAGTTGAAGGTATTCATAAAAAATAGAAAAAACACAGTTGAATGTAACAAATTATAAATGAATGTTTCCTAATCTGAGGATTGGAAGTTTAAATTCTAGTCTACATGCTAAGACGACACTTGATCACTAAGATGTTTAATGGACCAATACTGTTTGATGCTTGTGATTATTTGAGTATTGATTGCCCTTGTATGTTTTCAACCAGCTGCTTTTAGGTTATTTACCTCCTTCTCGTGACCTATGGGAAAAGGAACTGACTGAGAATCGACAAAAGTATGCAAAGCTAAAAGAGGAGCTTCTCCTGAGTCCTGTAAGATGCTTCTTACCAAGCACTTGTTTACATTGCTAACAAACTTGTTTAGATGCAGATGAATATCTTACACAGATTTATATCAAGTTCATTATTTCTTGTTAGCAGTTACCATGGACTAATGGAAATCTTGAATCTAGACAGTCAGAACTCACAAGGAGAAAAGATGAAGCTTTTAGTTATGAGGAGCAGCATGTTGACGTTGATGTGGATGGGCCACTGAGGCGACATGAAATTTCTCAAGAAGATCATCCTTTGAGCCTCGGTAAAGCAAGTGCATGGCATCAATACTTTCAGGTGAATGTCTTCTCCAATTAAAGGTGTCTCTTGAATCCTTATGTTATAATCAAGTTGATTTATTTTTCTTCTCTCTTTTTGGGAGTATATAATTGAGTTGATGTTTGTCAGTAAAACTCCATTTGTTTCTAGTATACAGAGATGGTAGAACAGATTGATCGTGATCTGCAACGCACACACCCAGATAAGAAATTCTTCTCAGGGGAAACATCATTCAGTAGGAAAAACAGAGTACTTCATTGCCTTAACCCAATTTTTTATTTTCTTTTTACTTGTTTGTGAGATTTTCTCAAGCTGACTGGATGATATGCTGAATTTTCATCTGCAGCAAGCAATGAAAAATATTCTTCTCCTGTTTGCAAAATTGAATCCTGCAATCCGTTATGTGCAAGGCATGAATGAGGTCCTGGCACCAATATACTATGTGTTCAGTACTGACACCGATGAGAAAAATGCTGTAAGACTTCCGTTAGATTTCTTATCTGATATATCTATCTGCTAATTTGTTTGAATCTAGTTGTCTTTGGTTCGAGAGTGTTTGGGGACCAAAGGTCACAGTTCTGTGAATTGCCAGTCTTGCAGATTCTGAAAAACCAAATTGACTGGCAGAATGATTTTTGACACTCACAATTAACTCTATATGTATGTATGGGATGTTATTACCAGCTGATATGTGTATATTTTTCCTGTAACCTTCAATAAATCTTATTATTCTTCTTATCTTATAAATAAAAAAAAAACCTGATGTTTCAGAGATGGCTTTCCCTTGTTTTAGATTGAACCTGAACAACAATTTCTATGATAAGTTGGTTTTTTTTTTTTTTTTGGTTTTGTTTGAGGCTTTGTTTTTGTCTACATTTTCTTGTTCCTTTTCATGTTTTCAAATTTAAGATATAAGGCTAATCATGAATAGAGACATTATCCTTGTTCTTCTATGTAGGCAAATGCGGAAGCAGATAGTTTTTCTTGTTTTGTTAGACTCTTGAGTGACTCAGTGGATCACTTTTGCCAACAATTGGATAATAGTTCAGTGGGCATCCTTTCCACCCTTACCCGCTTATCAGATTTATTAAAAGCCAACAATGAGGAATTGTGGCGGCATCTTGAGTTCACAAACAAGGTAAATTAAATCAAAATCTGCTTAGGATTTAAATTCTAATATGTCTTAAGCTTATATTAATTAAATGCATCTTATGTTGTTTTGACTTCTTCTGCGAACCATCTCAGTCAATTAGAATCCATTTCTTAAAGGTGATCGCTCATGTTACACTAAAATGTGCAAGCTTATATTATGTATTCTTATGAGCAGGTGAGGCCACAATTCTATGCATTCAGGTGGATTACATTGCTACTTACACAAGAATTCGATTTTCAACCAATCTTGAGAATTTGGGATTGTCTTCTGGGTAATTCTTTTGGTGTTCAGGTCCCCTTCTCTCTCTCTCTCTCTCTCTGTTCTTATTTACTTAGCTAATTGTAACTGACATTAATTCCTCTACCCCAATCTTCTCCCAGATAAATCTAGTTTTGTTTGGCCATTTACTCTTCATTTTTAATATGATGCTTCACCAATCTGTCTGAATACTCATTTAATGGAAGCAAAATTTATGGACCACAGGATATGCTTCTACGAGTTTGTTGTGCAATGCTGCTATGTGTTAAGAGCAGGCTACTGAGTGGTGATTTTGTGGCTAACTTAAAGCTTCTACAGCACTACCCTGATATCAACATAGAACATCTTCTCCGGGTAGCTCAGGATCTCAGTCCGGACACATCTTCCTATCGCTTGTCCCCTTAATTACATGCCTCTGTGTACAAATGTCTCTGTTTACATGTTTTGTAATGATGTATCAGACTTGCAATATTGCTTGAGTTACTCTGACCCAAAATATTTTTTCATGATACATTTAAAGTACAGCTTTACTTTGCAGATCAATTCAAAGTCACATCAACATGTGACTCCTAAGATCTTTGTATATATATATTTTTTCCTAAATGATGGGGCACAAGCTCGAGTGCATTGGCTTGCTGTTATCAAGCAGTGGTAGCTTTCAGAAAATGAGTGGATTAGGTTTGGGAGTGACATCAATTGGAGTTTCTCTTCTTTCTTTCAAGTGATCTTTTTTAAGAGTTGATGTGTGACATCATGCTCAGGTTCCTTTTTCCAACCCTTACCTTGATTTTCTGATTATGAGAAGTTCATTTGAGGTGAACGAGAAAAGAAAATAATATTATACTAACTTATGCATAAAAGTTACTTTGGACCCTTGATTTTACCTGTTGTTCCTAAGGAAAAGTAGAAAAAAATTTCCCCCTCGGGTTGAAGTATCTGTTGAAGGGAGAAACTCCACAAAACCAAGTTTCTTTAAATTAGGATCATTACCTCATCAAAAAGAACTTTGCTAGGGAAAAGGTCGAGGAAAAAACCTAGCCACATTTGCATTATACCCCAAAAATAATAGCTAAGTTATAATTAAGACTTTTCATAATCGTTTATATAATCCAGTTCAAACAAATACACACGCAATATGGGACTTTACACACATCTATGCAATACGCATTCATTCAATTCAATCATTCCCGGGTATCACAAGAATCAAGAGCAATATCCCCTTGACCAAGACAATATTATTTGTTCTTCCTTCAAAACTAGGAGACATTTTTTTTTTCGACAATAAATTGAACAAGTTAATGGCACAGCCAGGTCTGCTGGATTACTACTAATTTATTATTTCTCTCCTTGTGCTGCACACCTGCACCTAAAGTTTTTTTAAAGCAAAAGACCATCTTTCCTGCCACCAACTGGTCCTTATGTGGATTGGAAGGCTTGGAGGACTCGTTTTCTAATCTTTCTAAGAAGCAACTTCTTCTACTACCTTATATTGCGCCATGACATCAGAACTTAAACAAAACCAAGTTGAAGTTGCTTTAAACCAATTAATTAGCCTCCTTTCCAGCAAGTTTACCTGATCCACCACTGCTTCTAAATAATTTTTATTTTACTCAAAAGTCCTTTCAAGGGGACTCTCCGATTCACATTGCTTCTTCTTCAAGAACCTTCTAACGTAAGCCAACTAATTTCTTCTCTTCAAGTCAATGCTATATATGTTCGGGTCATATGTTTCATCTCCTTCTTTGTATTTTGATTTTGTGGTCCTTTTGAGTTATTTTCAAAACTTTAAAGCCAAGGAGGTCTGTGCAGTGTGGAAATAAGCAGAGAGATGACAAAAATAATGTTGCATGGGACGCTTCACGCGACAATTTATGAGGTTGATAAGCTTTCTGGCAAAGGTTGCTGCATGTTCTTCTGCAGGGTATGTTTACATGTTCCGAAAATTGTATCCACCATCTTATTTCCTAATTGTATAGAATTCCTTTTCCCTTGTTTTTCCATCTGATATATGTTTAGATAAGAAGGAGAAAAAATTTGATCTGAAAAGAAAGAAAAAGTAGACGTATATAACTAATTCTTCTGAGGAGAAAAAAAAAACTATGCTTTTTGGCTGTTCATATCAATGATTTTTAAAATCCATTAGTGGCTATATACCTGTATTATGTTTTCTCAATGGCACACATGTACCTGGTCCATAATCTTGTCTTATTTTACTATGCTATTTTTCTCATTCCTACTTTACATGCAATAGTGTGCTGAAGTCAGTAAGCCATATGATGTTCCCATGTTACATAATTTATTCATTTCTCTATGGTCCTGGAAACCATCAATATACATGAACTTTCAAACACTAAACCAATTGGTTAGTCTATTTCTTTTTTTTCTTTTTTTTGATGGGAAGTTAGTCTATTTCATATTTGACTTCTCTCTCTAATATGTTAAGCATAAAGTTGGAAATATTTTTAATTAGTACTTTTTGCTGACACTAGTCATAATATCTCTTTGGAATTGAACCAAACTTTATGATAGTGGAGAATGCTATTCTAATTGTTCTCTATATCGTTTTCTTTGGTTTCGTTCTTTCACTCTGATCTGTTTGACAATCAAGAATTGTAGGAAAAGAAAATCATATGTGGAATTTAGAACTGCAAAACCCTCAACCATAAGAAAATTTCAAACTTACATTCCGTCTTCCATGGCAAAATAAGAAGTTTGAAATTTTTATGTCTAGAATCAATTCCAGATACATTTTGCTAAATTCAAATGTCAATAATTTTCCCTGCAGCCAATGGAAAGCATAGAAACTGTTGGGCCTGTAAATGGTTCCAAACTCTATGCAACACTTGATATAGAGAATGCTAGAGTTGCCCGCACTAGACTGGTAGAAAATAGACGCTCTAATCCCCAATGGTCCGAGTCTTTCCACATTTACTGTGCTCATAAGGCTTCTAATATTGTTTTTTCTATAAAAGAAGGTAATCATGTTGGGGCAAGAGTAATTGGTAGAGCTTATATGCCCGTTGAGGAAATAGTAAATGGAGCAGAAGTAGACAGATGGCTTAAGATCTTGAAAAAGAATCATAAACCTCTCCGCGGAGTTCCTGAAATCCATGTGAAATTGCAATTTTTCAATGTCACTCAAGAATGTAATTGGTCTCGAGGAATTAGAAGTCCTAAATTTCCAGGAGTCCCTTACACATTCTTTGCACAGAGACATGGCTGCTCAGTTACTCTTTACCAAGATGCTCATATCCCAGACAATTTTATCCCGAAAATCCCTCTTGCTGGGGGCAAATATTATCAGCCCCAGCGGTGCTGGGAAGATGTTTTTGATGCCATTTCTAAAGCAAAGCATTTGATATATATTACTGGATGGTCTGTATATACTAAGATCACCTTGGTAAGGGACTTGAGGAGACAAAAGCCTGGAGGAGAGCTGACCCTCGGAGAGCTTCTTATAAAGAAGGCTAGTGAAGGGGTCAAAGTCCTGATGCTTGTTTGGAATGACAGAACTTCTGTAAAATTACTAAAGAAGGATGGAGTAATGGCTACTCATGATGAAGATACAGGAAGTTATTTCCATAACACTGGAGTCCATTGTGTTTTATGCCCACGTAATCCTGACAATGGTGAAAGCATTGTTCAAGACTTTGAGGTTTCCACCATGTTCACTCATCACCAGAAGATTGTGGTGGTGGACGGTGAGATGCCCAATAGAAAATCTGAAAAGAGGAGGATTGTGAGCTTCATTGGTGGTATTGATCTTTGTGATGGGAGGTATGATACTCCCTTTCATTCCATTTTCAGGACTCTCAAAACAGCTCATCATGATGATTTTCATCAGCCTAACTTTGCTGGTGCCTCAATTGAGAAAGGTGGACCTAGGGAGCCTTGGCATGACATTCACTGCCGGTTAGAAGGACCTATTGCCTGGGATGTTTTATTCAATTTTGAGCAGAGATGGAGGAAGCAAGGCAAGAAGGAATTGCTACTTCAATTAAGCGAACTAGATGGCATTTTCATAACCCCATCTCCGGTTATGTACCCCAAAGACCATGAAACATGGAATGTGCAATTGTTCCGATCAATTGATGGAGGAGCCGCCTTTGGCTTCCCCAATGCTCCTGAGGATGCAGCCAGGGCAGGTCTTCTCACTTGGAAGGATAATGTAGTTGACAGAAGCATTCAGGATGCTTACATCAATGCCATTAGACGAGCAAAGAATTTCATATATATTGAAAATCAGTATTTTCTTGGAAGCTCTTTCTGCTGGAATTCACATGGCCTTAAAGTTGAGGAGGTTGGTGCTGTAAATCTTATTCCAAAAGAACTGTCACTGAAGATTGTTAGTAAGATTGAGGCAGGAGAAAGATTTACCGTCTATGTTGTCATTCCACTGTGGCCAGAGGGTATCCCCGAAAGTGCATCTGTGCAAGCAATATTGAATTTGGAAAATAGGACAATGGAGATGATGTACAAGGACATAGTGCAGTCCCTCCAAACTAAGGGGCTTGAGGCAAACCCAAAGGACTATTTGACATTCTTTTGCCTTGGCAATCGAGAGACAAGGAAAAGTGGAGAATATGAACCTTCAGAGAAACCCGAACATGATACAGATTATAGCAGAGCTCAGGAAGCCAGGCGGTTCATGATCTATGTTCATGCTAAGATGATGATAGGTAAATTGGTTTATCAAATTTTCTTGATAAGTTTAAGTACCTACTTTTGTGTTTTCTGTTTGAAAATCTTGAATTCTCTAACCTAAGGCATTTGATTTCATATTGAAGTATGTCAGTGAAAATTTCAATGCATATTAATATGCATTCTTGTTGTTAGTGCTGTGCTATTAAATGACACATTTTACAGCAATCATCATTATACTGATTCAAGATACCCCCCCCAAAAAAAAAAAAAAAAGTCATTCTTATTTGATGGATAGAATTTTGAATAACATTATTCCTTAGTAAAATATGATTTGCAGCATTATAGTAGCTTTATCCAGAATAAAGACAATGAGAGTACATCCCAAGACCATATAAATGTCAACTGAAAAAGAGAGCGATAGGGCATCCCAAAACCATATAAATTTCAACTGAAAACTTTATCAAGACATCCACATACTGACTGTACATCATAAACTGGAATTTGTTCTTATGAAAATTGAACGTGCTTCTGTTTTGAGTGAGCTTATGCAGTCTTTAAGGCATTAAGTTGATTAAATATGAGAATATGATAGATAGTAACTAAGATTGGACAATGACTGCATTTTGCAGTTGACGATGAATACATTATCATTGGATCTGCCAACATCAATCAAAGGTCAATGGATGGTGCCCGGGATACAGAGATTGCCATGGGAGCCTATCAACCATTCCACCTATCCACTAGGCAGCCAGCCAGGGGACAAATCCACGGCTTCCGGATGGCATTGTGGTACGAGCACTTAGGCATGCTAGATAACTCCTTTCTCCATCCAGAAAGCGTGGAATGTGTCCAAAGAGTGAACCAAATTGCTAGAAAGTATTGGGACCTCTACTCTAGTGAGACATTGGACCATGACTTGCCAGGCCATTTGCTCAGTTATCCCATTCATATTACTGAAAATGGAGAGGTCAAAGAGCTACCTGAAATGGAATTCTTCCCAGACACAAAGGCTAAAGTTCTTGGATCCAAGTCTGAATTACTGCCTCCAATTCTCACCACTTAATTGCCTTGAACTGATTTTAAAACTGAGCTTCTCAATTTTTTTTTTTTTTTTTTTTTCATCTTATTTCCCAGTACTATGAGTGATTGGCAATTACTGATTGCTATATGTGTTGTGGATATGTAAATAACATTTTTACTATAGTCTAGTTCATGCAACTTTTCAAAGAAGTGATCATGTGGTTCTTGTAGTGGTTAATTACACAGATAGAAAATGATGGATAAATTAGAATTATGAAGTTCAAAGTCAAGCTGAGTCCGAAGGTTTCAAAGAATTTGAGCAAACCAACTATAATTTCATGGCCTAATTGAAAACCAGAGATGAAAAACAAGATATTATGAATTTTAATAGGCATAATTTTGAATACAAATTTTCTATCACATTTTATGTTTCACCAATCATCATATGTCATGTGTTTGATTTTTTTTTTTTTTTTCTATTTTAAATTTTGATTATTTTTTAAGGAAAGTCAAAAGCATACATAAATAGTTGTGATTAGTAGAGCAAAAAATGAAACACAAAAAGTGTGACAGAGGATTTCTATCGGCCATAATTATAGTTAAGATGTGAGTTCCAATTAGCTTAATTAGTAAAATTTCTAATGGGTGAATAAAAGATTTTAGGTTCAATCTCCGCTTGAACTAAAAACTGATTAGTATCTTAGTCTAATAACAAAAAACATAATTATCATATGTGGACGTCATAGGTTGAAATTCTCTATAAAAAAATTTAAAAAAAAAAATTGTAGTTACGGTGGCCCTCATCAGCTGCTTTTGAACGTGAAACCCAAATTATGGTTCTAGAGCATTTGTGAGTGGAGGACGCCAACGTCTTTGTTTTAATTGATTATTTTAAAGATTATAAGTCCTTGGTAGTTGGTAGTAGCTTGCATTTTGTGAAAATCATATTGTAACTTGCATTCCTAATCCTTGACCGCCAAACTTGGTTTTGGAAATTTGACTTCAAGAATAATCATCGGCCTTATCCATAGAGGATGAGATTAATTACTTGGATTCTTAGTCAATTAGAGTCTTCTCTCTAACTCTAACTCTCTCTCCCTCTCTCATTTTATTTTGTTTGGTCAGTTAGGATGACTTGTTTTTATTGGTTTATTATGTTAAAAGATATAGTTGTAATTTGGGAAAAAAAAAAAAAAAGATTTTAGAAAATGACAAAGTTTGCCTACGAACTTAGTTGTAGCCAAAGACTACAACCGATAATAGAAAGATGACATAAATACGTGTCATTTTTTTATTATTGATTTTAAGTTTAGGCTACAACTAAGTTTATAGTTAATCTTTGTTGTTAGATTCTAAAAGTTTAGAACAATTGGTAAATCGTGAACACAAACTTGTCTAGACAATGCTCAAGGTGATTTAAGTCAAAATTTAAGAACAAGCAAGCTGCAGAAAAGAGAATTCGAAATTTGCCTTGTTCGACTGATCAAGAGACAGGCTCGATCAATCGAGATTTGTATCTGGAGAATTTTAATTAAGCCCAAACAGCAGTTCAAGCCCATTAAGGATTAGAGTTTTAAATCTACTTCTCCTAGTATATAAAGGAAACCCTAAGCACATTTTTAAAAGGCTTTTTAGAGAGAAAAAAGTGCGCCTCTTTTATAAATCTAGGGTTTTGTACCCAAAAACTCTCTAAGGTCTTTGTTGAGTTATGTGTTGAATCTTTTATGAAATCTAGAGGTGTTTACTTTCATACACACACATTGAGCTATCAAGATCAAGATTCACATCAAGAACTTGATGGTTGTTTCAGTTGCTGCATAAAGAACATTCAAGAAGATCAAGATTCACAAGTAGGAGAACTTGTGGTTGTTGCAAATCAAAAAAAGAAGTAGTCCGTGAACTCGGAGCTGTCACGTGATCGTGGTAGTAAGTTTTCTACTCGATGTAACAATAGAATGTTAGTGGTCTAAGTTCTATTGTACAAACTTCAATTCTTTCATAGTGGATTTGCTTTTTACCTTGAGGATAGTTAGGTTAAATCCGCCCCAAGTTTTTTACTGGTTTGGTTTTCCTGAGTCATCAAATCTTTGTGCTCTTTATTTTCCGCTGCTTTGTTGTTTATGATTATTTGTGTTTAACCTAGATCTGTATAATAAACCTAAGTATTTACTTGGTTAATTAATTAAGTTAAACAATCTAGTTTACAGGAGTCTAAAACTGTACACTTGTCCTTTAAAAAGTTGTGTAATAGTTAGTATTAAAAATTAACAAACCTAGTATTATGCATGTACTACATAATTAAGAATCATAGGTAAACTAAAAGTAAAATATTTTCATGAGATAATTAAAATTAATTAATAAAATAGATTATTAAAAAAATTAATGCACATTGTGAAAAAAAGTTTACTAAAAAATTTTTTTTTCAATAGATTATTAAAAAATTTTCATTAAAAATCAAAATTGGTATTAAATTTCTTTGAATTTTTGATAATTAAGTTTTAATTGAAATAGTTTTTTTTTTTTTTTTTTTTTTTTTTTTTTTTTTTTTTTTTTTTTTTTTTTTTAACTTTGATAATAGAGTTTCACTTAAAGTAAAATATATCATTGGATTTATAATGAGTTACGTGAAAAACTAATGTCATACAACTTGTAATACTAACATTGTCTCATGGGGTGCAAGCACGACATAAACAACTAAGTTTTTAACAATAATAAATTATTGAAATAATATAAAATTTATAATGAAATTTTTTTTTTCCAATTTCTAGAAACTCTTGGCAATAGATGTTTATTTTAATGTGTTTATAATGTGCCACATCACATTAGGAGGAAATATTGAAAGATATAATAAAAAGCTAGAGCACATCCAACTGGCACAATCATAAGGTGGGTAACAACTTTTATTATATGGTATATGATATAGTATGATTTAAATATGATTTTATATAATATTAATTTTATTGTGAATGTTTGGTGACCATAATTAAATAATTGATTACCATATAAATTCACAATTTTTGTATAGTGTACTAAAAGTCAATAATATCATCTGTAAGCTCAACAAATAATAATAATAATAATAATAATAATAATAATAATAATAATAATAATAATAATAATTGTAGGGACTGGGTTAGGGCACTTCCCTCCTGAGGATGAGTGGACCCAAGCCCAATTAACTCTATACAATAAATTTGTAGAGAGTGGGTAGAAGGACTAGGCATTAGTGAATGATACAACGGTTGATGTGGGTTTACAAGATCATCAAATGAGATTTAGCTAAGTTTTCTAAGGGAAAGCTCGTTCTCGGCCCAGTTCGAGGAACTCTTCCTTGATTGCTAATGAAAATAGGGGTTGTCCCCGAACCCCTTCTTCTCTGGGAGTTCATTCTATTATATAGTCCTGTTCAGCTAATCTCTGCCTTCCACTTGTTGATCATCTGAGCCTGTGTTTGAGGGCTTGTTCCATTAGCCGCCTTTCCAGACCTTTTGTTAGTTGAAGTAACCAAAGTATCGCTGTTCAACGGTCAATTCTTCATTAATGCGGCCAGAGCGTCAGTTGCGTGCTTTTAATGTGGGGATGACAGCTTCCCTACAGATTATTCTTTCGCCATATTCCCTCGACCAACCCTGGGTACTTGCCTTTTTCTTTGGCATGCCCTGGGAGGGTGCTTTTGGTGGGGCGCCGACCTTCCCTTCTTCAATATCGGCTAGCCGAGGACATGATCACTCTCGGCGATGCTCCTTGACAATTTGGGCCTTCCCCGCTCATCCTCGGATACTGCATTGTCCTCGGCATAGGCCTTGGGCCCGATAAGGAGTGGGCCGGGGTTGCCAAATCTTTGGGCCCCACAATAGCCCCTTAAAATTTTGCTGCCCAGCTCCTTGGGCGGGGAGGAGGATTTTGATGTCCTCGGGTTCTTGTCGTGGTCTGGCAAATCTTGTCTTCCTGTCAGTACCAAAATCCTTCCAACTACTCAGGGAACTCTTCTGGCGTTTCGGTACTTGGAGCGCGCCTTCATTAAATTTTGGCAGCTCTGTGTCTTCCACGTTCAACAGTGTGATGATGAATTGACGGTATGGATACCTCTGATTTAATGGGCGGCAAAACCCGTGCGGTTACTTTTAATTGGGGGTATAAATACCCAATCGAACCGATTTGCTCCTTCACTTTTGCATTCAAGAGCTCTTGCGCACATACGCCAAACTTGGTCAAGCCTTCAACCGACCTTACGCCTCTTTTCAACATAAAAGGCCTGTCCGAGGAGCCTTTCCTCATTTCTGTAAGTTCTCTTCTCTTTCCGGTTCATACTTTTCCGCTTGAGTTCCTTGTCCTCTTATTCCTTTTTCTCTCTCTCCTTCGTTTTTCCCTGAGCCTCTCGTCAGTTCTTTAGGATGGGTAGGTTTAAGAAGTTAGTTGAGTCTGAGGAGGTGATGGAAAAATTCGTTGCTGACTATAAGATCCCCGGTACCGTGGGTTTGAGGTACTGTGGAGAAGAGGAGTGGTACATTAAGTGGAAAGAGGGTGAGGTGGCGATTCCCATAATCGCCTTTCTAGAGGGTGGTATGAGGATCCCCATAAGGCCAGTGATGAGGGATTATCTTAGGCACTTCGGCTTAGCTCCTACCCAGTGTGCCACCAATGTGTTTAGGATCTTAGGTTGTGTGGATGCCCTGAACGAGAAGATAGGGCTGGGGTTAACCCACTACGATGTAAACTGGTGCTACAACCTTCAGTGCCTTAAGGGGAAGTCTTATTACATGAAGACAATGGACAATAGGGTCCGGCTCATCCAGTGCCTCCCTGAGTCCAGCAAGGGTTTAAACAAAGACTTCATCATTGTGTCCGGAGAGTGGCACGATGGCTTTCATTGTCCAACAGTGGAGGGTACACCAAGTGAGACATTCAGACTAGGAGAGGGTCTAATTTCTTGTGCCTTCGCACTGTGCTTTGCTTGGTTGTTAACAGGAACTTGTTTTCTTTTATGCAGATCCGCACGCTTTTGAGCGTCACTTTGGCTTGGTCAACAAGGAGGATTCGCAAACCGTACTGAGGCTAGAGATTTTTGTGAATGAAGCCGACAACCAAATTAGAGCCGCTCATAAGATCCTAGGATATGATCCGATTCAAAGATCGTTCTCGACTTCAAAGTACATGTTCTAAGCTAAAGATCCTCGGCTGCATAAGATCACCGTAGTCGAGCACGGATTTTTGATCCCCGAAGGATCTCCTATTCCGGAGGGCGTACCGCTGGCAAGTACCTCTTCATCACCTCAAGTTGCAGAGGCTAAAGGGGGAGAGCTAGGAGAAGAGAAAGTGGCTGACTCAGGTCTGTCCGAGGACGAATTTGACGTGTTCAACCAATTCCACTCGCCCGAGGACCCTCCTGGCGATTTGGGTGACCCCAGCTTAGCTGAAGCAGACTTTTTATCTGAAGAAGCCTCTCCTCGGTTGAAGATGAGTTTCAAGAGACAACCTCAGATAAGCCTGCTGGCCCTGATCGAGGGGCAGCCGGGGAAGGATGCGCCGGGAAAGTCTTCTCTCAAGCTTCCTCCTCCCCCACCCCAATAGAGTTCGCCATCTGGGTCCAAGCCCACCAATCCTAAGTAGAAGAAAGACAAAAGAAAGAGGCATAGGGGGGACGAAGAATCTGATCCTTCCCAGGACGATGACGACGCTCGGCGGCCTTTGAAACAGCTGAGAGCAGGGCGCCGAGGTCAGGACAAACAAACCACCATCCAGCCCGAGGCCCAGGCTTGGCTCCCTGCCCCTATGCTCTATGGGGAGCCCTTGATGGACGATGCCTCCCTCAGGGACCTTCGAGGGGGCGAGGGTGCGCATATGGCTGACACATTGGAGAGGTCCTTAATACTTCCTACGGATATGGCCCAGCTGGAGGTTCTGGGGAGCAAGGAGGTCTTCCTCGACCTTAAACAATGTTTGGGCATGGTGAGTTTTCTGATCACTTGTGATTCTCTTGATTTCCTGCCCTTTGGCTCCTTATCTATTGCGTATTAGTTTTAATTGGCAGGCTATCCAAGCAACCTTTAGGTTTGAGGGCATAGCTAGTAGCCAAAGCAAGGTCGCAAACTTGGAGCGTGACAAGCTGCTAGACGCTGCGCGGACCCTTAAAGTTTCCAAGGCCGATCTTTCAAAGGCGAGGGAGGAGTTGGAGGAGATGAAGAGGGCTCGAGACATCGTCGAATCAGGCCTTACTAGCGCCCAAAAGCAGGCTCTAGATCAAACGGAATGCCTGCTTAAAGCAGAGGATTAGCTGAGGGTCGCCAAAGAAGAGGTCGCAACCCTGAAAAAGAGGGTGCTCGAGGCAGTGGGGGCCAGAGGCGTCGCGGAATTCGCCAGGGATGAGGCCTTGAAAGCCAAGGAAGAGGCTGAGTCTGCCAGGGCCGAGGCTGAGGCTTCCAAAGGTAAGGCCGAGCAAGAGGCCTACAAGTCAGGTGTAGCTGAGACAAAAGCCATCCTTAAAGCTCAAGTGCCTGGGGTATGCAGACTTTATTGTTCCTAGGTGTGGAATGAAGCCTTGAAACAGGCAAGTGTTGAGGCTCCATCTGACTTGTGGAAGGTAGAGAGTGTGTATTACCCTCCTACCATTCGTGAGGCTACTCTTCCTAGCTCCGAGGTCGAGGTGACTCTTGAGGGGGTTGGGGCTGCTCCTGATGAAGATGCCCCAGCTACTACCACTTCAGACGAGCCCACAAAGAAAGCTGCCCCTCCTAGGGCCGTTGAGACAAGCAAGAGTCCCAATGCGGATGCGCCCCGGGAGGCTGCGGACCCCTTAACTGATGCCAAAGCCCCTCACATTGAGGAGATATCCCTTTCAGCTGACCTTCCCCGAGTTGTGATCCCAAGCGAGGGTAACAAGGGCCCTGAGACCTCTTCTGTCCAGCCCCCTGAGAGAGGAATTGAGATGAAACTGAAGGAATGATCTTCCACGGCACCTTCGCTTTGTTTGTTTGTTTGTTTTTTTTTTTTTTTTTTTAAGCATTGTAATGGCACTTTTGCCTTATGTAACTCTTAAAGATTCAATGAAGTGCATACTTTATTTTCTCTTATTCGTCCTGTTTGTATTTTTTTTTTTTTTTACTTGCACAATCCTAACTTTAATTGTGCTTTAGCTAACCGCATCGATAATTATAATAGCGTATGGAGGTTTATACAAATGGAGACCTACCTCTCTCTTGTTTTTAATTTAGAACCGGGGTAGGTCGAGGTCACTAAACCCTTCAATTATTTAGTAAATGTTTAAAGTTATGGAAACAAGGGAACTCTCTAGAGCCAAGTCCATGGCACCCTAAAACGCTTTAAGTGATGTTCATGGGCTTAATTCCTTAGATTTCGTTATAGGAAAGATCATCATTGTTTGCAATGATCACGATGGGCATTAAAGTAATTAATCAAGTCGGACTAACCTGTTCATGGGCTTTGTTTGACACCCAGGCAGATTTTGTATGGTGTAAATTTTACCAAGGTCGATGATCCAAGGATCAGGCACGGCTCTGATTCTACCCCGCAATTAGGTTATTCTTGAAGTAGTTAGTTTTCCCATAGGCTTGAGTTCGAGGACCATGCAAGACCTTGGTTCTGTCTAGCACTTAATTCTTCTGAAGTAACTAGTTTCCCCATAGGTTTGAGTCCGAGGACCATGCAAGACCTTGGTTCTGTCTAGCACTTAATTCTTGAAATAGTTAGTTTCCCCAGAGGCTTGAGTCCAAGGACTATGCAAAGCCTTGGTTCTGTCTAACACTTGTCTTCTGAAGTAACTAGTTTCCCCATAGGCTTGAGTCCGAGGACCATGCAAGACCTTGGTTCTGTCTAGCACTTGATTCTTGAAGTAGTTAGTTTCCCCACAGGCTTGAGTCTGAGGACCATGCAAAGCCTTGGTTCTGTCTAACACTTAGCTTTTCTGAAATACCTAGTTTCCCCACAGGCTTGAGTCCGAGGACCATGCAAGACCTTGGTTCTGTTTAGGACCTAGTTTTTTTTTGAAGTAGTTAGTTTCCCCACAGGCTTGAGTCCGAGGATCATGCAAGGCCTTGGTTCTGTCTAACACTTAGCTTTTCTAAAGTAATTAGTTTTCCTATAGGTTTGAGTCCGAGGATCATGCAAGACCTTGGTTCTGTCTAGCACTGGATTCTTGAAATAGTTTGAGTGACTAGTTTCCCCATAAGTTTGAGTCCGAGGACCACGCAAGACCTTGGTTCTGTCTAGCACTTGATTCTTGAAGTAGTTAGTTTCCCCACAGGCTTGAGTCTAAGGACCATGTAAAGCCTTGGTTCTGTCTAACAATTAGCTTTTCTAAAGTACCTAGTTTCCCTACAGACTTGAGTCCGAGGACCATGCAAGACCTTAGTTCTGTCTAGAACCTAGTTTTCTTTTAAAGTAGTTAGTTTCCCCACAGGCTTGAGTCCGAGGACCATGCAAGTCCTTGGTTCTGTCTAACACTTAGCTTTTCTGAAGTAACTAGTTTCCCCATAGGTTTGAGTTCGAGGACCATGCAAGATCTTGGTTCTGTCTAGCACTTGATTCTTCTGAAGTAACTAGTTTCCCCATAGGTTTGAGTCCGAGGACCATGCAATACCTTGGTTCTGTCTAGCACTTGAAGTTTTCTTTACTGCTTGGAGTGAGGGGACTCATCTTCAGTGTTGGAGAGCCTGCCCTTAGAGTGATAACGGCCTTTGAGCTTGCTCCGCCGAGGGGGGACCCTTCTTCGGTCTGGCTCCTTGGCCCGGTGCTAGCCCGGACATGGGTAAGCTCGTCCTCCACCCTTATGTACGGCAGTAGCTCCTACCCGATGCGCCACTTCCAATTACGAGGCGTCTTTAGGCTATTCGAGTAACGAGCTTGACGCTCTGGTGCGCGAGGCGCATCCTCATTAATATCCTTGCGGATTTACGAGGATCCAGTAGCTGGTAAGCTCTTTGGAAATTGGGCGGAGTTAATACCTCCAGTAATTCTTCCTTAGGATTTTGCGCGGGTTGGTTTTCACCAGCTCTTGCCTTCTATATAAGGCATTTTGGGATAATCTTTTTCTCAAGTTTCACAAACACTTAGGTTCAATAGGGACTCAAGGCTCTCTGTTTTCTGGGCATTTTCAAGGGCTTTGTCAAAATAGTGACTTGTGCCTAAGGAGATGGAGTGGCCCTGGAAAATGGTAGGGACAAGTAAGCCAAGCCCCCTTCAGGAGCCGAGAATGTCACCCCGATCCTGGACGACACAATGGAGGCGAAATAAGCAGAGGCCAAAGACCCTCATTCTTTTCAACCTAGCAAGAGAGAGGACCCCCCTTGCGAAATAAGCAGAGGCCAAAGACTCTCCTCTGCGCGCAAGTCTACCGGCCTTCCAAGCTGGTATTGATTTGCTAGCGCCTGGTCGTCGTGGGACTGAGAGAGAATCAAGGGAAAACCTTGAGGTGGGACCATCAGGCACCATGGCTTCCTCTTCCTTCTCATCACCAGCGCCGCCCATGCTGGCTCGGGAGCTGTGGACGGTCTTAGAACAGACCTGTCTCCGCCTCTCCCTCCATGCTTAGCTTGGCTTTAAAACAAGCCTGCCTAGACCCTTTTTTTTTTTTTTTTTTAGCTTTAGAACAAGCCTGCCTAAGAATTTACTTTCATAGTTAGCTTTAGAACAAGCCTGCCTAAGCATTTGTTGCACAATGTAACTTTTCTTTACTTAATAAAGAAGTAGCCACATTTTGTTTACTTTACTTCTTGAATCCTTCATTTCTTTATGATGATTGCTTTCTGAATGAGTACGTTGCCGCTGTTTGTGTTTTTTTTTTTTTTTTTTGAATTTGGAAAAGGTGTTGTTATTGATCCTTCCACACCAACCGTCGTACTCGCTAATTCTCAAGTCCTCCCCACAGACGGTGCCAATTGTAGGGACCAGGTTAGGGCACTTCCCTCCTGGGGATGAGTGGACCCAAGCCCAATTAACCCTATACAATAAATTTGTAGAGAGTAAGTAGAAGGAGTAGGCATTAGTGAATGATACAACAGTTGATGTGGGTTTACAAGATCATCAAATGAGATTTAGCTAAGTTTTCTAAGGGAAAGTTCGTCCTCGGCCCAGTCCGAGGAACTCTTCCCTGATTGCTAATGAAAATAGGGGTTGTCCCCGAACCCCTTCTTCTCTGGGGGTTCATTCTATTATATAGTTCTGTTCAGCTAATCTCTGCCTTCCACTTGTTGATCATTTGAGCCTGTGTCTGAAAGCTTGTCCCATCAGATGCCTTTCCTGACCTTTTGTTAGTTGAAGTAACCAAAGTATCGCTGTTTAACGGTTAATTCTTCATTAATGCGGCCAGAGTGTCAGTTGCGTGCTTTTAATGTGGGGATGACAGCTTCCCTATGGATTATTCCTTCGCTATATTCCCTCAACTGACCTTAGGTACTTGCCTTTTTCTTTGGCATGCCCTGGGAGGGTGCTTTTGGTGGGGCGCCGACCTTCCCTTCTTCAATATCGGCCAGCCGAGGACATGGTCGCCCTCGGCGATGCTCCTTGCCAATTTGGGCCTTCCCTGCTCATCCTCGGATACTGCATTGTCCTCGGCATGGACCTTGAGCCCGATAAGGAGTGGGCCGGGGTTGCCAAATCTTTGGGCCCCACAATAATAATAATAATAATTGAGGGAGGGGGGAGCCCGAAGAAGGAAGATTGTCAAATGGACTTAACCCGAAGAGCAATTAGGCCCAACTGTTCATCAGATCAAGTCAAGCACAATTATGATAGTCCAATCAGTGAAATCGAGGAAGGCTACTTGTCCAAGGAGCCCGAGGAGTAGACACTCCTCGAGAGACTGGAGACAAACCACTAAGGCCATAAGGTTGAAGGCCGAGAAAGGAAGTTAAGACATGCAACAAGAGGAGGAGGAAGCTTCCAGATAAAACACACATCATCTTCACATTAAATGCACTATACCAACTTAGCTTGCCGCATTAATCGCAGAATGACTTCTGAATAATGTCCCCACAGCCTATATTCTACTCTACCACCACCAGTAAAGCAGTGATGGGATAAGTATCCAAAGGAGAATCAACGACCATCCAACTGAAAAGCTTGGATGCAATCCCATCAACTATATATAGAAAGGAAGATCCTCCTGAAAAGAGAGGGGGGAGGGGGGGGGATCAAGAAATCTAAGGAGGAAGAGATAGAAAAAAGAGAGAAAGAAATTGAGAATTGTGTAAACGAGAAGTGTATAACCAAAGAACTATTGCTCCTCGGCCAGCTCAATGAAGAACTTGAATAAGAATCTTTATCTTTCTTCCTACTATTCTCTACTTAAACTATTGTCTTAGCCAATTTTCTTTCTTTAAATTACCAAACAAAGCTACTAAGGTTTGAAGGGTTGGCCTTGATAATTCACCTCTACAAATTAATTGTATTAGGCCTCCATCCTAGCCCACTCTTATCTAGATTAGGCCAGATCATTTGTTACGCCCCCTACAATAATAATAAGGGTTAATTACAATTAACCTACCTATAGTTTGACCTAAATTCACTTTGCCAACCCGTGGTTTGAAAAATATCACTTTGTCCACCTGTGATTTGTTCCATTAGGACTTTGTAACCCACTTCCATTAAAAATAAGGGTAAATATGTATTTTTGCTTCCATTTTATGTCTCTCTCTTCTCAAAAAAAAAAAAAAAAACACACACACACACACACACACACAAAAAAAATAAAATAAAAAAGTTAGGGTTTTGTAAAAATTAATAGAGATAATTACACTTTACCCACCTATGATTTGCCTCTAATTTGACTTGCCTACTAGTGGTTTCAATTTTGACACTTTACCCACCTGTGATTTCCTCCGTTACTGATTCGTAACCCATCTCTCCTTCAGCTGTTACTCTAACACATAATATGTCAAAAATAAAAGCTCAAACAAATCAAAACACTCCTCACATGAAGAACATACACAAACATGAAGAACATACACCCAGAAAACTAATACAAATCAAATCAAGCAATACCCTTTCAGCCTAACTCTCATCTTCGCTCTCTCCCAAGTAAAATCCCAAGCTGTCCATGGCTTCGCACTCATCACCACTGCCCACAGAAAATTCTTCTCCAACGGCTTCGACCTCACATTGGCCCAATCTGCCGACTCCTCTTCCGGTGTCGTAGATCGACTCCACCACTTGGTCGCTTCCTTCAAACTAGTCGTCTTTGCTCTCTTCTCCCTCCGCGATTAGGGCGTGCTGTACATGAGCGAGGTCGATATTAGCCTCACTTTCCCAGAATACTACACGGCTTTGATGAGGTCAAAGATCGGCTTCGCCTCAGCTTGGCGTGATATATTGCTGGCCAGGAGGAAGGTTAAGGGAGAAGAGGCGATGAGGATGGGAATCGTGGACTCAGCGGCGCACGATAGCGAGGAGAGCGTGGTTGAAGTTGCAGTGCGCCTTGGGGAGCAATTGGTGAAGAGGAAGTGGAAGGGTGAGGTGTATGCGGAGATCATAGCTGGGTTGGTTAGGTCTTCGTTTTCATAGCTGGGTTTTTCATGGTGTTTCATGGCTGGGTTTTTCATGGTGCTTTCTTGGCTGGGTTTTCATAGTTGGGCTTGATTTTCATGGTTGGAAAACTGGTGGATTTTCGTTTGGATACTGAGAAAAAATGGTGGAAAGAAATTTCTATCTGAGTTCTTTTCTTTATTTCTATGCTTGTTTCCATATGTTTGGCTTCATTTGGATTTTTTATTTTTTAGTCTTTATTTGGAAAATTGGGAAAAATTTGAATACCCAAAAAATAGATCAAAACAAAAATCCTAGATGCTACAATGCAGTTTGAGGTGTTGCAGTCTGCTTTGTTTTTGTAGATTTATTGCCTTGGATCTAAGATCTTAATTTGGTGAGCAAGTTGGATGTTATTGCTTGATTTGATTTGTATTAGTTTTCTTGGTGTATGTTCTTCATGTTTGTGCATGTTCTTCATGTTTATGTATGTTCTTCATATGAGGAGTATTTTGATTTGTTTGGGCTATTATTTTTGACATATTATGTGTTAGACGTAGGGGTGTTCACCAAACCGCACCAAAATCGCCTGTAAAATGGCAAAACCGCACCGCACCACACCGCATGGTGCAGTGCGGTTTGCGGTTTTATAATAAGAAAACCGCACAAACCGCACCGCACCCTCTCTATATATTAATATATTTATTTATTTTTAATATAAAATATATTATTAATAGTTTAATAACCCTAGTTTTCAAAAAAAAAAAAAAGTTTAATAACCCTAACAAGTGTTGACTAGAAAAGCCAATACAAAATAAAGAAAAACTAACTCAATAATTTAAAACTTAGCCCAAAAAAAAGGGAAAAATTAGTTTTTGGCTGAGTAGGAAAAGCCCCAAATTTGAAAAATATACCGACTTCAAACTGCATTTTATACATAGTATCACACATGTGACTACAAAAATGAGGTGCGGTGCGGTTATGGTTTTGGCTAAACTCTAAACCGCACTACACCGCACATGTGACCGCAAAAACAAGGTGCGGTACAGTTATGATTTTAGCTAAATCACACTGCAAAGTGCGATGCTAGAAATAGCCCAAAACCGCACCGCACCGCATTGCAAACACCCCTATGTTAGAGTAACGGCTAAAGGAGAGGTGAGTTACAAATCAGTAACGGAGGAAATCACAGTTGAGTAAAGTATCAAAATTGAAACCACGAATAGGCAAGTTAAATTAGAGGCAAACCACAGGTAGGTAAAGTGTAATTATTCCAAATTAATAACAAACATTTATCTCTCTCCTTTTCTACTGTGGAGTCCCTCTCTTCTCTTCGTCTGTCTCTCTACTCCCAACCTAATTCCCATTAAACCCAATTTGAGTCAAAAGAAACCATTTTGATTCCAAGCCATTAATCTCAAGGTTTGGGAGACAGACGAAGGGATATATATATATATATATATATATATATATAGCCCCCGTTTGGATTGAGATTATTCCTGCGTTTGCGTTTTGCCTGCGTTTTGCCTTTTTTTTTTCAGGCGTGTGAGGGCGTTATCTTGCTACTGTTCACATGAACAGTAGCCGCAAGTGTTGACTTTTGTCTCTGAACAGTGCATTTGTGCACTGTTCACGGACCCACAAATTTCACTTTTTACTAACTTTTTCATTAAAAATGGGTCCCACAGCACTATTCACACATTTAAAAATTATTTTGCTACAGTGTTTTCAGTTTTCAGTTTTCAGTTTTCAGCTGTATCCAAACGGACCCATAATAAGTAAATTATTAGATTTTGTCTCTCAGACCTTTAATCTAAGGAAAGTTGGAAACCCATTCAAGGTTTGAGAAAAAACCCATTTGAGTTCAAATCTTGAATCCTATAAACAAATCTAAGGAAAGTAGGAAACCCAATTTACAACCCTCCAAAACCAAGGGGATACCGAAAGATTTGTGCCTGAAAATGGGTCTTTTATGAGATTCCAATAAATGGTAGTAGGAAGTCATGCATGATGAGAGGAAGAGAGAGAGGGATTGCAATGAGGCCAAGGCACCGAACGGCGAATGGCGGCAGCTGTATTAGAGGAAGAGAGAGAGAGGGTTACAGTCTGCACTGTACTCTATCATCAAATTCCTACATCTAGGAGGCAATGCACCACCAGCACATTTGGGCTAACTTACGTAGCTTGGTGCTTAGCTTTGGTTGCTCTTATTCACAATATGAGACAATAACATTTATTTAGTTTAGAGGCTTATCATTGAGAGTCCTTGTCACACACACTTGGGTATGATTGAGAGAGAAACAATAATTCTGGGTGGGTTTGTATATGTGTGGGTGTGTGTATTTTGATTTGAGTTTTGGCATTATATTTTGATAGATAAAGTGGGTTTGGTGCTTTCTCCTGTATCTTCCTCTATTTTCTTTAAGCTTTGTACTGTTTTTGTTCTCTTGCTTTGAATGAATGAATGAAAGTTCAGTTTCAGAAAAAAACAAAGAAAAAAAAGATAAAGTGGGTTTGTATTTTGATGTGTGTGGATGTGTTTGTGTTGGTGTCTATGCAAAATTCCAAGACTAAATTAGGTTTTAAGTGAAGAAAGAGAGATGGATCTGAGTTTTGTGTTCTTGAATAAGTTTCTACCATTTTTTCAAATGACATTTTTTATCTTATTTTTCTTACTTTTGTTTGTTTTTTATGTTTTGGGAGAAGAGAGACATAAAAAGGGAGCAAAAATACATATTTACCCTTATTTTTAATAGAGATAGATTAGGAAGTCCTAACGGATTTGAAGCTCAGGTGGGTAAAGTGATACTTTTCAAATCATGAGTAGGTAAAGTGAATTTTGGCCAAACCATAAATAGGTTTACTGTAATTATCCCTAATAATAATATCACCTGTAAGTGTTTTCTTCTTCTTCTTTTGGTTGTTGCATTTAGATAGGTTTTATTCACAACATGTATGAATTTCTATTACTTTTAATAAATAATAACTCATTGAGGATTACATTCAAAATAAGGAAATTTACTTAAAAAAATAAGGTGGCCCATATTAATGAAAAGAAGAGTAAGAGTTGTTTGAGGTAGTTTGGTCATATTCAGAGGAGAGCAATAATTGAGAAAGAGCAAGTTGATATGAGGTATTATTAAAAAAAAAAAAAAAAAAAAAATTTAAAACAAGCAAGTTTTTTTTTTTAGAGAGAGAGAGAGAGAAAAAAAAAAAAAAAAAAAAAGCAAGTTGATATAAGTTAAGTGAACGAAAAATGCAGAGAAGTTAAAAAATAACATAATAGAAGTTATGAAAAGAACATGTCAATTAAGGAAGTAATAAAGAGCATAAGTTTAGATAGAATAAAATGACGAAAACAAATACATGTGATCAACCTAATTTGTTGAGGATCCATAATCAATCAAAAAAATTTTGAAACTAAAATTTGGTGGTTGTTGTTGTTGAGCACGTGATTGGAATGATACAAAAGTTTATGGTTTTAATTAAAACTCTTTTAAATTTTGGGTTTAATTTGAAAACACCCCAAACTCTTAAATAAAAAAATCTATATAATTTATAATAAGAAAATTCATAAAGCGTAGTCACTAGACTCCAAAGAAAACGTAGCTACTTAGCACAAAATCAATTTCAAATACTTAAACTTTTATTACATAATATAAGATTTTAAACTTATCCAAAAATATACAGTAACTAGTATTAAATTCCAATGGTCCTTGTTTCTCAACAAAAACCAGTGGTCCAATGTTATCAACTGGAAGTTTCTTAGGTCCCAACATTCCGGGGAAAAAAAATTCCACAAAACCGTAGTCCAAAATTCACAGTCTAAACACTCCAAAAGAAAAAAACCAAACAAAACTGGAAACTCCGTGTTCACATTTTAATTTTTTTTCTTTTCTTTGTTTGGTAGGTTCGTGCACCTTTCAAAATCTAAAAGTCCAATTTGAGCATCATAATTAAACAGTTGTTACGCTTCTACAAGCACTTTCATATTCTCGAAACTTGAGAATTGTTTACGCTAAAAAACCAGAGCAGTTACCAGATTTTTAAGCATTCTTTAACATTGGAGGAAATCAACGTCGTCACTTATTTTGAAGTAGAATCTTTCTTTTCTTTTTCTAAAGTAGAGTTGTTTTTACCGTGGGAGAATTGAAAATTTGGGAAAAGGTTGGATTCGTTTCATGACTGCCTTTGTAGATGGTCAATTTAATCCCTCGTGGCCTTGCTAAAGTACATAATTATTAGCTATAAATAACTATCACATTAAGATTATTTATTATAGTATACAGACATACACGTTATCTAGAAGAATAATTTTAAAGTCACAATCAATCGGACACAATTTTACAACTTATTAATTTATGCGATTGTGAATAACCTAATATTCTATGTTTTGTGCGACCCATCATTTTATATTGTCAACTCATAACTGCACAAGTCAATAAATTGTAAATTTGGTTTAAAAATAGTTGTGTGACTTGTGGGACAAAAGATTTGGACTCCATTGTGGGTTGAAGCCTTTGGTTTCTTAAGATTCACAAAACATATGTGTTGGGGGGAAAATTCTAAAGTTTAGGTAAGTAACTAAGCCCTAGATGAAACATTTATTGATTGGCATGTAGCCGTGAGAAGCATTACCTTTGATATGGTAAGTGACATCCAAAGGGTCCCGTACTCACTAGGTTTGGGAATAGAGTGGTCTTTGAAGTAGAATGGTGAAGGACACTTTATATATATATATATATATATAGGTCTATCAAAATACTCATTACAAAAAAAAATATATATAAATAAATAGACAAAACTCAAACGGGTATGAAAGGGCATTTCAGCAACCTTTCTTAAGCTCCATGAGTAGCCTTGCAAATAAGCTTGGAGTGCATGCAAGCCCATGAGAGCTCATATACACGATGCACAAAGTTACGTTGTCTCATTAACCCACTATAAATAAAAGTATTTTTCTCACCTTTCAATTTGTTTGCAAATCTTGCAAATCTCACTTAATCAACTTTTTTTTTTTAATTTTTATAATTTGAGAGTTATAATGAGAGATCTCTTTTTGCAACTTGTTAAGATGGTGAGTTGATTAGATTGAGTAGGATCATTTTCATATGATCCAATCACTAACATATCTTTTACCACATATCAATCACAATAAATTTTTTTTTTTTTTGAGAATCATCAGTCACAATAAGTTACATCAACCATTATTTTAAAATAAAATTGTGAAAATTTATATCCATGAACTTTTTATTTATTTATATATGTTTGGGATCCATTTTATCCTGTTTTATGTTTAGTGCTAACACAATAACGTGGATAAGTAAAACGTTTTTGATAATAGGTTAAATATATGATAAAAAAATTAAAACTTTATTTTCAAAAAAAGTTCAATTTAAAAAAATATATTAAAAAAAAGTAAAAACCTATAATCTGAAATTTTTTTTTTACCAAAACAGTTAACAAATTCTATTCCTAGAATAGCGAAACTGCAAGCTCGTTTAATTATTGCCTGGATGGTCATTTGAAGTATTAAAATAAATAAAACCAAAAGAGAAGAAAGAAATGATAGAAATGGAATCTTTGTCTGGAATTTTAGAATAACAATTTGTCGAAAGGACCAACTTTTGTCCCCTCTTTGTCTGAATCATATTTCATTTTTTTCTTTTTAATCAAAAATAAAAATAAAAAATCTTTTTTTCCTTATCCCACACTTCTAAAAGAATATTAGGGAAACAAATAATAATACATCAAGTAATTAGGTTTAGGTCCAATGTTTCTATGTATTAGACTTGATACAATGTATACACGTGATAAAATTTTGAACACGTATTTGCATCGTATTAGATCCAATGTATAAGTGCAATAAATACAAAACATGTTCCAATGATTATAATGTTTAATAATTTTCCTTGAACTTGCTTGATCAACTTCTCTTCTATGATTAGACACATATTTGCATTGTATTAGGTCTAATGTATAAGTGCACTAACAACTGAGAGAGAGAGAGAGAGAGAGAGAGAGAGAGAGAGATTTTCTTTTCTTTCTTTTTTTCCCCCTCAAACGTGATGTTTAACCAATAAAAGAAAAAAAATTGTTCAGTTAACAAGTGCTTAAAGGCATTCATTAAAGATGATTTTTTTATTTTATTTTAATTGTAGTTGATTAGTTTGTTTGGGGACTCATATAACGTTCAATTGAATAAGTATTTGTTTATTTTCTATCGTTAATTTTTTCACACTAAAGTGATCCATTAGGGATGTGTTTACTTCAACTATAAACATTTTTTATCGTAAAATATCTTCAAGTGAAACCCTTCCTGAAAAAGAAAATATTTTCAAGTTTTTTGTTATGTTTTTTAAAATGCTTTATAAAACATTTTTAAGCATTTGGTCCTGAAAATGCTTCGAAAAACACATTTTCTTAGCACCCATACAGTTTAGTAATAAACAAATTATAATCCAAAAAAAAACCCAAAATAATAACAATTGACCAATTGAAAGACAGAGAATGTGTGAGAGAGACACAGATTAAAGAAGGCAATGGTGAGACAGGCAATCTTGCATTCTAGCAGACAGTGATCTTGTGTTCTAGTGAAGGATGCCAAATGTCTCAAAGAGAGAGAGAGAGAGAGGTGGTGACGACAAAAATGAGAGGTGGTGGTTGGGCTACTAACAGTGGGGTGGGGATGGTGGTTGGGCTAATGAGTTTCGGTGAGGGGTAAAATATTAGGACCTCAAATCAGAGCGTAAAATATTTTACGCCAAAACATCACTTATTTTACAATTAACGGGAAATCATTTTCAAGTTGACCAGCAATTGTAATCACCCCAAACATCGGCAAATGCAAAAAATATTTTTCAAAAATCAATTTCAAGGGAAACAAATACATCCTAAATTCCTCCTTAACGAATATATGCAAATGCACCCCTTAACAAAAAGCCAAGGAAAAATTATTAATGATGATTATTATATGGCCTCATCAAAACTATGACTAAAGACTTATAATAAGGATTTCAAAAGTGCTTAATCTTTACTATTGATTGGGATGGTGATTATCCAAAACTTGGATGATGTAATAGTCTAAGTTGACATTGTGTTCTCTTTGTTTAAAAAATAGAAATAATTAAGAAATAAATAAATAAAACAATAAATAAATTATTGAATTGGTATAATCTTAATTACAACTTGGCAATTAAAAAAATTGTATTATTAGTTTTAGTTAATTTGTTAAAAAATTTGTAGTTTAACTAAAACTTATTTATGTTAAAAAAAAAACGTTCAAAGTTAAAATTTTTCTATTATCCATCCATTATCGAATTGTATTAAAAAAAAAAAAAAATATATATATATATATATATATATATATATATATAGAGAGAGAGAGAGAGAGAGAGAGAGAGAGAGAGAGGATTAAACCTCACCCAATCTAATCGCAATCTGGGACCAAGGCCATTGGAGGGCCAATCCAAACAGGGTCGCATATTTGAGATGATGTACATTGTACAATATGAACAGTGGCATGCGCAGCATTATAAAAAAATAATAATAAAAAAGAAAGTTTTTTATTTTTATTTTTTTTATGTCTTTACTGGGTATCAAAGCTCTAATCCCATTGGTTCAAAGTCATTTTCTAATCTTGAACTAGATCTGACTGATCATCAAGAAACTCCCAATCTTCAGGCATAGAATATTCAGCCAAAAAAAAAAAAATCTTCAGGCATAGAACAGACTGACAAGATGAAGATGTCATCGCTGACAGAGGGTTATGTACGTGTTTAAACAACCATTTTTAATTTTTTTTAAAAATATATATACATAAAAAAGTATATAAAAAATTATATAATATTGTTTAAAAATTAAAAATATACATTTAAACACATGTATCAAACGAGTCCTTAATAATGGAAGGTAATCGCATCTACATTGCACGCGCTCTTCCCACGTCTACCCTTCCACTCTCCATTATTCACTGCGCCCTGCTGCACCCCTATAACTTATCTCTCCACGTTTTCCATTTACTTTTGTTTATTTATATTCACATCACAGTTTTCCATTAACAAGTTAGGATAAATTATCAATCCGGAAAATTTTCTTTTAAAAATAGTTATAGTCACTTAGTTTATTAATTATTGTACCTTATCACTGATCAGATTGTGATCAGGTTCAATGCACAGTTCTTTTTATCATTGTCAGCATGTGTAAGATGGATTTATAGGGTCACTGTAAGTCACTCGTTATGTTTTAAATATACGAATAAGCAATTTTTATTTTTATTTTATACAAAATTAGAAATTCTACTCTAGTCTAATTTAAGTGTATATGTGTATGAAACGGTATTATGAATAAGCAATTAGCATGAATGAGTGAGTGTTAGAAGCTAGATAACTTTAGCCTAATTATAAATGTTTATTAATTATTTATTTTTATAGAAATAATTACAACTAACTTTTTCTTCTTCTTCTTTTTTATTTTAGATATCTTCATTAAAAACATCAAAATTTGTAAATTGAGTTACAAAAGTCTTGACTACACTTATTAAATCTCACTTGCATTACATGTAACTAAATCAAGTTTAAATTGAGGTTCAAGAAATAGCCTAGTTAGAGTGGTATCATTTGTGGTGCTCTATGCCTGTGATTCAATTCTCACATCTTCTTCCATTGTCAATCTATCTTGAGGGAAAAAAAACCCTCAAGTTTAAATTGTTAAAAACTTGCACTTTATTCATGTGCGACTTGATTGTATTTATTTTTAGTTCATGAGCTTAATGTATTCAAAATCTCAAATGTGATTTTTAGTAGGTAAATGTGATGATGAATCATTGATTATGTCGCTGACCTGGCAATAAAGTACCTACCAATGGAGTACTTGCAAGGTATAAAATCAACCTTAGTTGCACCGACTTAGGGTCTCCCATGCATAAGTGAGTGACTTTACTAGAGGAACACTATTTTTTGAGTGTATAGATTGCTCATACCTCACTCTATTTGAGAAGCCATGCATTTATAGACCTATTGATGACATATATTACTCCTTAATTATGGTCATCATTTTAATTATGGCACAAATGGGCATTGACTTTCCATGAATGAAGGTTATGTATTCCAATTCCTTCAATTTCCATTATTGGTGTGTTGATGCCCAAAAAATTACAATGGAAATGTCAACTCAAGAAACCAGATCATGGGCCTTATGGAAGCATAGAGGAACCATGGTCCAATACTCTTGTAAAAATATAAGAAAGAACTACAAAATTGGCAAAATGCCCAAAAGAAAGAAAATAACAACCTTGTATAAGGATGAAAATGACCCAAAAAAGGGTACAACAGAAAAGGTTCCTTGAAAGGGAACCAAGAAAGCCCTATAAGAAAGGGGGCAAGTCCATGGGTTCATCAAGGAGAATGGCCACAAAGGATTGGGTCCCCTTTGGTGGGAAAAACCTAAAAAGGACACATGATATATGAAAAGACGCCTTGAAATTGGCAAATGAAAGTCAACCATCCTATAGGGGATGGGCTTGAGGAACCTCGACTAGAGAAAATATAACAAAAATGGAAAAACGTTAAACATACTTTGATGTAGAACAGACAGTACAAGCCTTCTTGGAGTAGCAAGGGTGCTGGAAGTCACATCGTAAGATCAAAGGGGGTGCTAATAAAGGCCATTGGGGTGTCGATGTTGGAATTGCATGAAATTTGACAGGTTGAAGGGAAACGACATTCTGATCTAGACTTGAGATAACTCGAGCATTGCTTAAATTTAGGCAAATTCCTTTGTTAAGGCCCTAAAAACAGTGTTTTTGCTATTTTTAGTAATTTTTTTTCCTTAATAACTTTTAATTTAAAAGTCAGAATAAGGTCTCATCTGTTTTAGGACGTCTCTTAGATAAAACATTTTCAATTTCTGCAATTATCTAAATTTTTCTATTTTTGGAAAAAATAGCTATTTGCCACCTAATTACGTGATTAGCATGGATTAGGGTTTCTAGGCGTTTTCATAACTGCCCTAGGGTTTCTTTTACTATTTAAACATATTGTACTCTTTAGGGAAATTCAGCTTTCAAATTTATAAAAATACAGACTTTGTGCATTTCTCTCTGATGGATTCAAGGGATCCCTCGTGGATTCAAGGTTTTCATTTAGAAGCTAACGTGTTTAGTTTCTTTTCCATTCAATAAGCAACGTGTTTGTTTTCTTGTAGCTTTTGTGACATCACACTCTAAAAGCTCTCCTAAATCAAAGAGCATCAATATCATTTCAGGAAAAAGGAGCTCAGATTGAAAAGTCCCATTAGAGTGGAGAACTTCCGAAAACATCACATCCTCACCGAGTTTGCCCAGTGCTTGAATTGATTAAAAAAAGAAAAGAAATCCATAAGAGGAAAAACAACCAAGGATGAGTTCTTAGTAAAGAGAAATATGAACCAAAAAGGGAAAAACGTGTGTATAGTCCTAATCCCAGAGAAATCGGCAAGATCCTGGAGAAAAGGAGAAGGAGGTAATTTTATGCCCTTCACAAACCTAGACATGGCAAAACGGGTCAGAATTTTCTGACCCGACCCGACCCGACCCGAACTCGATTTTTTTGACCCGAAGCAAAAACGGGTTGACCCGTGACCCGACCCGTGTTTTTTGCAGGTCAACCCGACCCGACCCACGACCCGAACCCGAACCCGAACCATTTTTTTAAAACTTTTTTTTTTTTTGGTAAAAAAAATAGTAAAAATAAGATAATATTGGTTTAATTGTTTATTGTGAACTTTAAGGAAACAATTGATACATTTACATAACTACATGCAAATTAATTGAAAGATAAATGGTTGAATATTCTGTAATGAGTAAATATTTTTAAATATCAAATAGCAAAGTATATGCCAAGATAATCTAGTTACAGTAGAGTTAAAAACATAGATTTAAAATTGTAGACATGTGAGAAACATTCACAAGTGTGAAAATAATAAAGCTAAAGTATCAAATTAGCATAAATTATGAATACTTAGACTTATTTTTTAATAATTTATGTCCAAAATAAACGGCTTATCAAAATAAATTATAATATTTCCTAGAGTATGTGTTGCTTAACAATAATATGATATTCATAAAAGAGATCATGTATAAATAAGTAAGCAATTAAATTTTAAAGTATATCTCAAATTGAAATAAAGTGTCAACTACAACTGATAATAGATTATAAAATTAATTTTTAAGATTGTAAATTTCTTATATGTTTTTATTTTTTATCAAATGAGTTATCCAATAAGTCATTTGTAATTTTGTTTTATATTTGGAAATGTTGATAATGTGTAGAAATAAAACTTGTGTATTTGTTTTACTTATCTTTGTGTTATTTTGTTTTAAATAGTAATGTTATAATTTGTATAATTTTAAAATTATTGAATAAGTATTAATAAGTTTAATTGAGTTTATGCTTGATATAAGTGGTGAATTCAAAATAATGCATTTTACATCAAGTAATTTGTTGCATAACTTTCCAAATGATAGATACATGTTGTTTTCTTTATAAAAATAAAAAATAAAAAATTTCACATGAAAAATACGGGTCAACCCGACCCAACTCGACCCGACCTGCAACCCGATTGACCCGAACCCGATTTTGACCCGCTTAAAATGACCCGTTTTTGACCCGTGACCCGATTGACCCGCAACCCGATTGACCCGACCCGACCCACCCGTTTTGCCATGTCTACACAAACCAATATAAAAGGGGAAGGCAGCCATGGGAGACAACAACAAGCAAGTTAGAAGAAAGAGAGAGAAAAAGTAAGATAGTAGGCAAAGAAAGATTAGCAAATGTAGAACTTTGAGAAAATTTCATCTAAGAGAAGAGAAAAACTTAGTTCAAGTTCCTAGAGAAGAATAGAATTTGGTTAGGGCTTCACACTAATCCAAGGGTTCGAGTTTCACAAGTCTTGTAAACCCAAAGAGGCTACTTAAGTTTGCGGAGCTTGAGGCTTATGGGCTTTGTGGGTTTGGCCATCCTAAGTATTTGTACACTTGGATACTTTGACCAACTAATGAAAATTCCTTGAAATATTTGTGCTTGATTATTATTCTCTTTTAGTTCTTGTAAAGAATAAGTTGTTATATACTTGTGTTGTATTTGCCTTGTGTTTGCTTGGAGTTCCTTGGTTTGTGCGCAAATCGGTTTAGTGAAACAGTCCAAACAGATCGCGGTGAATTGAGTCTAGTTCACCCATTTAGTATCTCATTCCATCCTTGGCCCTTCAACAGACCCACAACATCATATTGGGTTTAGGCTTAAGGGATAGTCCAAAAAGGGCCCCACAAGGTGCATCTCATCAATGGTGTTCGCACTCGTTTACGGACTATGGAGATCTATGCTCATGCTCGAGCTCCATGTGCAAGTTTACTTAATCTTTAGATTATTACTTCATTCGATGGGCCTCAAATTATTGGAATAGTGAGGATGGTCAAACCATGTTCCTATGCCCAAAGTGAGGAGGTCGTCCATGTTAACTAGACTTGTTTAGGCCATTAATATTGTCGTAAAGAATGATATAGTTAAACCACATCTTCCATATCAAAATGTAACCCTTTAAGTGAAAAAATTGTAAATATATCTTTTAATTGGGTTCATAGGGAGGCTAATCAGGTTGCGCATGTGCTAGCCAATTGGTCTCTTGGCTAATCTTTTTTTGGTTCTTTTGATATGGGGTTTGGCTCTCAGAGTTTTGTAAATGTAATCTTGGATGAGGCTGCCCAGGATTCTATAGCTGTTGTGTTTCAATAAATATATTTTTTTTTTCCAATTAAGGAATACAAGCAAGTATACATTCTTTTGCTGAGTTTTTTTTTTTTTTTTTTTTGCTGAGAAGCAAGTATAAATTCTATCCAACTAGAAGAAGAGACGTCGTATGAATTTTTTTTTGCAATATTAGTTGGGCTCTAAAAATTTTATGCCCATGTTCTTGTTTCTTCCTTGTATGTTTTCTTTAATCTCAATCACATTTTAGCTAGTTGCCCCTGAATTTAAGCGTGAGATGAGCTGGGGTTCTATCACTTAAAAAAAAGAAGTGTTTTGGGGTGGGGTGGGGGGGTGGTGTTGTGGACAGAGTCTAAAAACATCCAAAACACAATATTTTGTTACTTTATTTAAACTTTTGCAGTGATTTTTATTTTTGACTCATTACTTTTTTCCCAAAATAATAATTATTATTTTTGCTTGTGGGTAGTTGGTACCTAATTTCTATGGAAAGATGTCACTGCATAAGCCAATGACCTCCCCCATATAAATCTATGCTCATGACTCTATCTGACAAAACCTAGGAACACTTTTTTAACCACATTATTCATGCTACCACAGCTAAAACTTTTGAGATAAAATACTTTGGTGCAAATTGCAGGGATAAAAGACTAATCCAACCTCAATTTCTCTTCCTCTCTCTTTTGATTTAGTCCAAAGCCTCAATTGCAGGGATAAATGCTTACCTTTTCCCGGAAACTACCTTGCACGCGCAACCATCACACTGATGGGTAAAAAACTTGGAAAAAACATTATCATATTCCTTTAGTAGACCTCCCTGAACAAGAAACTGTGACATCACTTTATCTTTGGCACTGCCGTGCGGTGCACCAGCAAAACTGCAAAAGCAAAAGCAATCAATCAGACAGTCCCCTCCAACTCCAAAAGCCATAAAAGTCTATGCCTGCTTAGTGCTTACATACACATTCACTTTCATTTACTATACCAATAAAAAAGCCAAATCTAAATATTCTAATATAAATATAAAAAACAAAACTAACCCTTTTTTTGGGTAAGTAAATAAAAGTATAAAACAAAATAATTAAACCCAACTAACCTTCCCTTGAAATAATATAACTATATTAATAAAATATACCCATTTGATTCAAATTTATAATATATAGTCACATTTGGTCCTTCACAGCACCAAGTAAATGAATTATAGCAACCGTCCCTTCTCTCACCCTTTACATCACCTCATAAGTAAATGAATTATAGCAACCGTCCCTTCTCTCACCTTTTACATCACCTCATTCATATATTATATATACTTTGCTCTGTCTAGCCTGGCTTGCTTCTTTCTTGTAACCATGTCTTCAATAATGAGTCCTCAAGGTGTGGTCTTCGCCACAGCCATGGCTGTGTCCGGCACTGTTGTCCTCCTTGTTCTTAAACTTCAAAAGTCTCTCCCAAATACCCAATTCTCTGTTGATCAAATTCCTCAGTCCTCACAGCCAATTTTACGTTCTTGTATCTCTTCTGGTACGCAAAAAAATGGTCCTATATACATGCAGTACTATATACATACTATTTATCTCTTTGTTTTTTTTTTTTTTTGCTAATGGGTGTTTTTTGTTTCTTTGTTTGGTGGCGTGTAGAGGAAAAGAAGAGGGAAAAGAAGAAGAAAAAAGTTCACTTTGCAAAGGATGTGGTGGATCCAAGTGGGGATGGAGAAGAGTATAGGAAGCAGCATGGTATAATTAGCAGCAATTCTTCTTCTTCTTCTTCTTCTTCTTCTTCATCATCATTAGCTTCATCACCAACACCAAAGCTAGAAAAGTATAGAGGTCAAACAAGAGGAATGCCTGCCAATAGGGTGGCTTTGTACAATGGAATTCTCAGGGATCGTGTGGTTCAACGAATGGGTTACTCTTATTGATCCAATTTCTGTGCAAAAATCTGTGTTTGTGGTCTCCAATGTAGGGCTTTTTTTTACCATTCTTCTTTTTAACTTTTAATTTTAGAATCTGTAATTAGGAATTGGAAAGGAGACCATAGGCTTTGATGGTTCCTGAAGTTCATGTTCTCATAGTCTGATTGGGAACAGGGTGAAACCTCTTGGAAGAGTAAAATTTCTTGGGGTTATGTAACTTATGTTCATAGTTGTTAATTTTTTCTGGAAAATTCTCTACCTTCTGTAAAATTTCTCGTTCTCTAGTTCACAAATGTGCTCAAAGAGTATCATGTAATCACAGTCTTTTCTCCCTTTTTTTTTTAATAATCTTTTTTGGTGCTTTTCTTTTTGGTCGGTCTGACATGTATGTAAATACAGGGACTGCTTAAAAGGTAAACATTGATGGTACTTTTTCTAATTTTCTTTGGTCCTACATGCTGTAATTTCAATTTACAGCATCTGTTTCATTACGCGGGGATTGTATTATTGAATCTTGTTGATAGGTGAAGACATTTGTGTTTTCAAGTTATGTTGATTATTCAACCAAGAAAAAGTTGTGTTAAGTGGTTGGGCCATTGGATTCGTCCATTTATCATCGAGAATCCATTTTCTGACTAATCTATGAATCTATTAGGATTTTTAGCCTTTTTTTCCAACAATTTTCTAGGAATATCAATAATTGTCGTTGAAAACGGTTCAAGATCAAAATTGGATGTGCTTTTGGTTGTTTGTTTAACATAGACATAGAAGTTTTAGTTCAATGTTAGAAAATTTGATTTGATAGTGCGTGTATATATATATATATGTGTGTGTGTGAATGTATGTATGTATATATATAAAGATTGTTTTATGGAAATAGCTAAAGTGATTAAAGAATGAAAAGAAGAAAATTATCATTTCTTTCTTCTAACGCTAATAATAACAAGTTTAGTGTCAATGAGGTTATGTTCAAAAATTTTATATACGCTACAACTAAAGAATTGACTAAAAAACATAAAGATATAATCCACTAGCAAAAGAAATGTTTATTAAAGAGAGGTATTCTTTTGACCGTTAAAATTTGTGGTGCCTTCACAATCCTCTATGTTTCCAAATTTTCGTTTTGACATTTCATATTTGAATCCATTTTTATATTGTCCTTTTTTCATTTATGTTGATAATATGATAACACTTAATGTTATATAGGTGACTTGACTTAATGAATACTATTTATTTGACACTTAACAACCAAATTACAAATAAAAATGGATGACATAGTCAATATGAAAACAAAATCAAACATGAAGAGTTAAAATAAAATTTTTAAAACATAAAGGATTAAAATAAAAATAACCTTAGATTTTAGTGTCAAAAATGTACTTTATCTTTTTTGGGGTGGGGGTGGGAGGAATTTATCTAAATTCATGTTATTTAATGTAGTTTGATAAATATCCAATAAATTTTTAATTTTTATGGTCACATCCTAGGAATTGGTTCTGTCATGCACCCATATATCTTTTTCTCTAATCACACTTCATGTAACATTCAATTATTCTCCTTGGGCTAATTTTTTTGCTGTGAGTGGATGAAAATAGTTAAAATATTAGACGGATTGGGTGTTAAATACTGCGCAATTAGGGGGGGAAAAACCCCAAAAACATTTAAAAAACAAAAAAAACAAAAAAAAAAAGTTGTGTTTGGGCAAAGAATTCTTGGGTGGAAATGGAATATATAATGTTTAGTATTATATTGTGTTCTACTTGACGGCACATGGATTTTTACATTTTTCTAATTTTTCTTTTCTCATCGTTCTTTTGTTAAAATATTCTCTCCTCTCATTCTCGTGTGTGTGTACATAAAGGGACTCATGTGCCATATGTGTATACATGTGTCACATGTGGATGTTTATGATATCTCCTTTCCACCACTTTTGGCATTACTTAGTGACAAAAGGAAAAGAATTTTCATGTCATGTCATGTGGACCTATTTATGTTGTGTGTTCCTTCTGACATACATAACTCATCACATGCTCATGTCAATGCACATCGTGCATGGTGCATGAAATACAGCCATTTGGTCTCAACCCAAAGCTATGCTTCAAACAACCTTTGATTCTCAAAAAAATTAAAAAATTAAAAAAAAATTTAAAAAAAAAAAAAAGAAAAAGAAAAAGAAAGAAAAGAAAAGAAGAAGAAGTTTCAACAACCCAACTATAATAAATGAAAAGACCTCTGCATTGACCCAACAAAACTTTATAATTTATTTATTTTGAGTAAAAGGATAGAACACGACCTTAATAATTGAAGTGAGCAAAATTGAGTAATAGTCTGATTTGCTGCTAGTTTCTAATATATCTTCTATTATTACACCCCACCCCCCAAAAAGAAAAAAAAGAAAAGACGTAAGCAAATTAAATTGCTATACATGAGAACTATTAAAAATTGAAATCACTTACTTCTATTGGGTGATTATTGACCATGCCCACTTAGCACTCGTTTCAAGTAGCTTATTTTTATTGGTTTAGTAAGTAAAAAAAAGGAATATTTCTAATCTTTTATATAAAAAAGAATAAAAATATAGTTATACTTAAAAAAGAAAATTGTATATAAGTCAAATAAGCTGAATAAATTAGGGGGAAAAACCTATAACAAACAAGTCCTTAGAAAACCTTAAAAAGAGAGGCCAAAAAAATTGACCAATTCGATGGCTCCAATTTTTCTTCTTTGTAAATATCAGGGAAATGCAAGCCAACAGTTAAGAAGGTCAAGTGCCAACCAATAAATCAATTTTAAATTTCATAGTTTTATTAAAGTATTGTTGAATGTCAAGTTCAAGACTTATTTTGGGCATGTGCTCCTTTCACATAAGAGACCTCATCACAGGCTTATATTTAAATGCACATCACATTCAACAACAAAAAAAAAAAAAAAAAAAAAAAAAGAAAAAAAAAAAGAAAGAAAAGTAAATGATCATCACGCCCGGTGTGAAGTGTGAACATAGCCATTTGTCTCTGCTTCCTTTGATACGTTACTTTCTCAGCACAAAGCTATATTTTCAACCATCCAACTAATCAAATAAAAGACCACTGCATTGACCCGTACAAAACTTTATAATTATTGAAGTAACAAAATTAGTAAACATGAGGGCCATTTTTTGAAAATGGAAAATTATTGAATTTTACTATTTCTCTCTTTGCTTGGTAATTAACTAATTATTGAAAAAGCCTACTTGGGAAGCCATTTGCCACCTAAATTATTTTATAATTCAAAATTTATGTATATATGCAGTATGCTATATAATTAATTATTTATTTATTTAAATGAAATAAAGAAGGACCAAGGGGTCAAAAAAAAACAAAAAACCTATAAAGTTGGGTTTCAAACGCAAAAACTTGTGGAGGGGATACATCACACATGGCAAGCAGGTGTTGGAGAAAGTTTAAGCAAGCAAAACGTCTAGACAAAAATTTGGCGTTTCATTGATTTTTTGGAACTGAAATCTTTATATCACCTTCTTTATCCATTTTTTCGTCCATTTTCTGAGATTATGGGCATCACTATGTTGTCTGTGGGGCTCATTTTTGTTTCTTATTATGTTATATTTATATTTTACTTTAATGTGTCCCTAGTGTGCCTGACAGCTCCATGTTCTAAAATTCACTCGGTTGCACAACAAACGCGTATTGAATAATTGACCAATCATCCCCAAACAATGGAAAATAGAATGCTGACAATAAAAAAATTTAAAAAAATTGGGGACTTGGATAAAATTCTTTATCTTATCATTCACCCCCCTCATCCCTATATGTTTGGATAATGAGCAGTGCCAATCATGGTTGCAGGATAGAGACTGAGAGAGACGCAAAGAGCAAAGATGAATTGAGAAAAGAAAAAGAAGGCCGGGTGACCAAAATTACCAAGATTGGAATTATTAATATATGACATTTTTGTAAGACTTATTATGTAGCATGACAAAGTACATGATTCATTCGTGGAATTTTATTGAAAATTTCCTTCAACTTCAACTTGAAATTCAGCAGATTTGATAGTTGCTTTTACCCACACGCATTGGTTATGGTGAAAGACAGGCAACAAGTAACAACGGCAATACATATATAAAATTTTATATATTCATCCAATTAGTTGAAAATTCTCGACCTAACATTAATAAATTGCAGTACCATGTACATCTTGGTTTTAGGCATGCAAATGATACAATGGTCCCAGACCTCTAGTCTCCAGTCAAAGACAATGAAATTTGGGATCAAATTATTCGAGCAAAAGAGAACTTAAACAAGCAAGTTTCGTGTAAAATGAGTTAAATACCATAATATATGGGGCATGGTGAACATAGGAACACTTTTGTAATGATATGAGTTTGAATAGAAAGTAATAGACTAAGGTCATGTGATGCGAATAATTAATGACCTTTAGATTAACTGACACGTCCACCCATAATGTTACGACACGTCTTGTAAGTTTCAATCTCATCATTTAAGGATACATCCAAAGTTAAATTCCTCCAAAGTCTTTATCCAACAAAAAAAAAAAAAGAAAAAGAAAAAAAAGAATCACGACTCACGTGAATATGTGAATAATGAATTGAGTTTACTTTAAATCGCCTAGCTAGAATCCTGTAGTTCAACAACTAACATCTTCTAATCCTGAATTAAAGTCATAAAAGTGCCAACAATTTTGGTAGCTTTCTTATGCAAGTTGAAGAAGAAAAATTGGTATACTTTAAATCTAACAACCAAATGCCTGTGCGTGTGCAATGATGCAAGCTATCACTTCTTAAACCTGATCTTTCCACAAAATTTGACAGGAAAAATATCAATGTTCTTTCGTTTTGATCTAATCTTGAATGAAAGTAATAAAAGTGCCAAAAATTTGGTAGCTTTCTTATATTTTTTGTTTTTATTTTTGCATTTTTCCAATTTCCGATCATCACATTTTTATTGAATTTCCAGGAAACCAAAAAAATTATTTGCACCCAGTTATTATTATTATATTTTAAATTACTTATCAAAAGTTATTATATTTTAGATTTTTTTTTGTTGGCAGCAAGTTTAAGTCCGAGAATCAATTTCTTAAAAAAAAAAAAAAATTTGAGGTAAGGCTATCTACAATGACCTCTCTCGTACCTCACAAAAAAAATGAGAGCTTTAACCACCGAATACGAAATTTTTTTTGTTGAATACTCTTTTTGACAATTTTTTTTTTTTTTTTGGTTCTATTTTTTCGGTAAATTTATAGGTTAATAATAAAATTTTCCAAATTATGTATGGGAAGAAGTTTTTTTTTTTTTTTTTTTTTTTTTTTTTTTTTTTTTTTTTTTTTTTTTTTTTTTTTTTTTTTTTTTTTTTCGCATGAGTAATACCACATCCAAAAAATTTTTACAATAAATACGAGATGACAAGTTATTACTGATTTTAATTTAAGCTTACTACTGAAATTATTTTTTTGTTTACTAATAACAGTTAATGACTGCTTGCCATCTAAAATTTATTGTAAAAATATTGTGAACGTAACATTTCTCAACTTCTTTTAGCCAGACTCCCAAGGCTCATTGAATGTAAGAGGTTTACTTGATTTTACTTGCTTCATTGCGGAAAGTAGAAAATAAAAGTAACAAAATAAGTATGAAAATAGCTTTTGGGAACTTTACACCTCAAGATTGAAAAAGCTAAAGATGCTCTTGTATTATTGCCTTTAACGGGTAAAAAATTTGCATTATTATAGGTACCTGGCAGCTCTCGGAATAATAGTACATGTAAGTTTATGACATTCGTGTGAATACATATGAGCCGTCCAAAGTGGAATCCAGAAGCTTCTTCTCTTAGCAAAAGTTTTGAAGGTTCTCGTAATCTTCCTAGTGAATTTGTTTGCATAAAATAATGGGGATTTTTTCTTTTTCTTTTTAAGGAACATTGAGGATAATTATTCAGAAAAGAAAATTTGACTAATTACAAGATATAAACCTCCGTATTTTACAAAAATTAGGATAGAGGATTTTTATTTGTTCTTGATCTTACTTTGGACGTTCTAATAGGTACGACATCAAGTATTATAAATTTATAATAATCTTCTTATAGTTACTCCCAAAAATTAAGATTATTTATAAAATTTTCCAATTTAATCATTTATTAATATTTTAACACTCAATTGGAATTCTCTCTTAATGATTAAGATTTAGGTAAAATGTTGGGTAAAGGACAAAATACCTCCATTTATTAGTCTTTATCATTTTACCCCATGACTTTTTAAATATTACACTTTACTTCTATATATACAATGGGATCCACATGATGTGAATGTCTTGCTCTATGCAACGCTTACACAAAATACCACCTCCTTTCAAAGGCCTATAAGTTATAACATCAAAAAATGAATATTTTTGTTAGATTTTATCAATTCATATGTAAAACATGAATTTACATGATATTGTAACTCGGTAACATTTGAAAAGCTATGTTGGTAACTTAATAATAGCCTTCATATGATAAGATGAATTTTGTCATTAACCTAAAATATTTTTACTTGAAATAAGGAGTATAGATTAGAAACACGTTTCAAACTCAACAACATATATCTCTGTACCACTTATCCTTAAAAAAATCTATAAATTGAAAGAGATGAGATACAATATGAAAGTATATTTGATTAATCCTTTTGTCAGACGGCTAAGTTTTTTGTCCAATACTTGTAATGGAGGGGATATTGGAACTAACAAGTACTAATATTTTTAGAACATGAGTTGCCTCTAGTATTGTATAAAAGTATGGGAGGCAAATCAAATCCTTGTTAGATGTGCACCGCACAATTAACTTTTAATAATTAAGAGTTAAGACTAAAAAGTGTAAATTGTTTATTTTTTAATTTTAATCCCAACGTTTAAATCAAAAAAGTATTCAACCTTTTGATTTATTTATTTTAACCCTTTTGAACTTCTCTCTCCCATATTAAACGCGGGAATGCACGGCGGCGACAAAATCCCATGTTGAGTTGTGACTTTGATAAAATCTCCCTATATTCTCAAAAGAAAATTTGATTGGTGAGCATGACATGTTCATTCACAAATCACAATGAACCAGTCAAAAATTACCACAACTATAAAAGGTGCATGACGTTTGGAAATCTCATAGATGCTTCCAGGGTCCACTTTCTCTATCACCTCAGCAACTTTTTTTATAAACATATCTTAAAGGTAATAAAAATTCAAGAGTGGGTTTTGAAAAACTAGGGGCTTCCATAAACGTAGCTTTTGAATTTGGTATCTATATAGCCTATAGCCTCTTTCAACGAAAGAGCCAATGCTTTTGCTTCACTATACCATTACAAGTTATGATAATGGAAGTCACCCAATAATGTTTCCCCTTCTTACCTCATTCTTTTTAGGCATCATGCCTATATGCCTATATAAATTTAATAATATAACAAACCCAATTGATCAAATTGCAACAATTTTTTTTGGTAGTTTTTTCTTGCTAATCATGTTTGGCTCAATTTAAGAAATGGGTAATCATTAAAGAGAAAGGTTCTGCAATGTACTTGTATACAGCAAATGCTGCATTTACAGACATGTGACAGCAAAAAGAAAAGTATAAGAGTCTAAATTCTACCTGATCATGTGTATTGCACATGACTTTTGAACACATATCATTTTCTTTTTGCTATTGCATATCTTTGTATGCAGTAATTACTATATACAAATATGTGGCAAAACTTTTCTCATCATTAAATTACAGTAAAAGTTACTTCACATTGAAGCTTAGATGGGAGAATTTAGTGTTGGGTGTCTTTGTCTCGCTTTCTAAACATGGTAGGCATGCACCTCTATCCAATCGTTACCATAAAAAAAAAAAGGGCGGTTTGAAGATAAGGTTAAAGCTTTGATTAAGATATTCTTTGTACTTAAATTAATTAGTGGTAATGACGTTGGTTGATGTGCCTCTTGGCTCAATTAAGTAGCATTAAAAACATAACTATTTGCAGCAAAAATTAACCATATATTGCAAAAGTGATAAGCATTTGTTTCTAATTCGCCAACAAATTTATCAACTTTGTACATCACGTTCGTCCTAAATCGTTCCTACGTCACTAGCCTGTTACCTAAAGTCAAACGGTCCTTTCAAAACATATGTAAACAAATTTCCTCTATTTTTTTTTTTTTTGAACTAATTAATAAAAGTATTGTTAATTTTAAGTAAATGTTAAAGTGATGCTATTTTAATTACAATTTATAACGTTAATCATGGTAAAAGATATCGATAAAATTGTTGTGTTTCAAGTATTAAGTTTTGAAAAAAATGTTAGGATGGCTATACAAAGTTCACAATTTTTTTTACAATTCATCACATTGCAAGTTGTAACAAAGTTGTGTAAATAATTGTAGTCTTAGCATTGTTTTTAAATATTTTTTATCATATATTATTAGTAGAGACATTATTCAGGTTGTGTTTGGTTGGGAGGAAAGCAAATCAGGGAATGGAAAGAAAATGTTTTCTCTAATTTAATTAGATGGAAAAGAAAGAAGGGAAATGAGTAATGGGAAGAGGCTTCAATGGGGCTCACTTTTCTTTTTCTTTTTGTGTGCTTTTGGTCCAATTTGGTGGCTGAAAGGAAAGAAAGGGCGATTTTTTTCATATGTAAAATGACTTTTATGGCCTTGTAGTTCATAAATGTCATCAAATAATTTAATAATTATGTATAAGGATAAAATAGTAATATTCTTAATAGATAACTTTCTAGCTATGCTTGGTAGAAAAGAAAACAAAAACAATGGAAAAGTATAATTGGGATATCTAGACTTTGGTGGAATAGAAATGTTGAAGAAAGGGCAAGAACCTTGTAGTGTAATTGGTATTTCTAGACTTTTTTTAAATTAAATGTTTACAATTCAAATTCCTCTTATCTAATTATCAAATTATTAAAATAAAAAAAGTTCTTAAGAAGAGAAAAATAGGTTGTATAGAAAATTTTCCTACGCCTACAAAAATTCTTCCAACCAAGGATGGACGGAAAACTAGAGGCAAAATAGGATGGGTAAATGAATGCACAAATTGAGATTTTTAACAAGAAACCTTAAAAAATAAATAAGTCAATCAATTGAGAGCACGATTGGGAGAGCCTCAATATATATTTTGTAATGGGCAAATACATTGAGATGTTTTAATACGAAAAACTTTTTTTTTTATAAAAGAAATCATAATATAGATTTAATTAAGATGCAATATTTAAAATATGAGTTTCCATGTATATATATATATATAATTAAAAAAAAAATCAATGAATATGCGGAATAGATATACACATCACTTACTTTCTTTCTTTTTTTCAATTGAGAAATGGATTTTCTTCGTTGAGTTCCTTCCATCAATTTCTTTACTAAACAAAAGAAATTGATAATTATTATTTAACATAAGGACCAGATTTGAATTCTCAGCCCAAAGTATGAATGGACTTAAACCCAAAAAGCCCAAAATAATAAATTTGTAAAGAGATGGGTTAATAAACTGGGCTTTAGTTAATCAAACAACAAGTGAAGTAGGTTGGAGACAAAAGAGTGAAGATAGATAAGTTTAGACTGAAGAAAAAATGTCATCGGCAAAGTTTGAGGATACTGGTTCTCGTATAATGCACTCAAATATGATTACAAGTTTGGTTCTAGATTGCTGCAATGTTTTTCTCTTGATTTTTTTTTCGATCGCCCTATCTCGTTGTCCCCTCCTTCTTTTATACTGTCTTTCCTTTTCATCCCTACCTTCCACGTGCATGCCAGATGGTTGATGTTGATACTTGTCCTATCAGCACCTCCTATAAGTCTTCATATAGTAGCTGTAAGTCTGAAATACATTGTTCAGGTATCACCTCCACATTAATGTGGCCAGGGAGTTAGCTGCAGTGCATTTAATGCGGAGGTAGCCGCTTTCTCCTTACATATTTTAGGACACTTCCCCGTCCTGAGCTCTCATAGTGCTTATCCGTATCAACTAAGTGTTTCTATGACGTTCCCCCGGACGGCAGACCACTTCTACGGACCTTGGCTTCGACTAGCCAAGGAGGATCTTATCCTCGGCACAACTCCTTGGGCCGTTATGATAAAAAATAACTTCTCTGTTTTCCAACATAGGCCATTTTGACAGTGTTTACCGCTTTCGGACGCTTTTAGTCCTCGACTTGGGCCTTAGGTCCATTATATATATATATATATAGCGAGCTTGGGGGCCAATGCCCCTACATCTACTTTTTCACCTTTTCATCTCTTCTATTGAAATGCTTACTAGTAGAAAAATCTTTCTTCTTGATTTTGTATCTGCCCTATGTGTGTGTGTGTGTGTTTTTTTTAACTATATACTTTCCAAAATTTCATATGTAAGTTCATTGGCTTTGTAATAAATATGTAAATTGTAATTGATAATTCAATAGTTATAATGAACAGTGGTGATTTGAACTCTGGACTTACAAATTCTTCTCAGTAAATCCATGTGGGGAAGAAAACAAATGGTGGGAAAATATTTAAAAATATATCAAACACTATTTTCCATGGAAAACTAACTAGTCTTATAATCACTAAGAGCATTCGGATATCTCTTTTTTGTTTTTATTATTAGAGTAAAAATAAATCTTTGTTTTCCTAAAAGGTTTGAGGTCGTATTGGGTTTAATAGTCACTGTCATTTCTTTTTGGGGGTCTTCATAAAGTTTTTTTTCCGAGTACAAGTGGAAATTGCATAAAGAAGGATTTAAAGGTATTCCACTTTAAGTTTTGCCTTTCATCACCTTCATTTCCAACCATTTCTTTTCTCTTTCCTCAGACATTCTCTATCAATTCATTCTTTCTTCATCCTTGGTAAGTGAGGTGGCAATTGATGCATTCACTGAATTATTGAAATTGTTTTATAAAAGGCATAGTCATGTATCTTTGACAAAAACTACTAATCTTATTGTATGCTTTTTAGGGTTTAATTTTTTTGTCTTTTTAATTTTTAGAACCTTGATTGTTTTTCTTTCTCGGTCTTATTCTTTTTCCCAAAAACTAGTTGTTATAATCTTGATAGTTATAATAGTTGGGCTATGCAACACTATGTTTTCTAATATTCTGACTGATCTTATTACCACTCTAATCCTTGGTTTAGCTATACCTTGCATCCTAAACATATTAGAATTGCTTAATCAAATGGAAGAGTTTGTTAAACTCTGTTTTTTTTCTCTATGTAACAATTCTTAGCATCCTATAAACATTTTCTGTATCAACTTTAAGGGAAAAAAAACTGTTCTGTGTGGTTTGGTAATTCTTGGGGTCACAACTTCTTGTTTCTTCACTTGTGGCATACTAACAAGATTGAAGTTGTATTCGTGGAGACAGGCGTGAGCCAATGGCCTCATGATGACCACTCTAGGAGTAATCGAAATGTCAGTTTTGCCATAATCAAACATGAAAAGGTAAATTTGTTGAATACTACTTCAAAACAAGTTGACCACCTTTACTAATTCTTGATTATTTCATGTAGGTAATTGAGAAAGCTGAATATTCCTTACTGATTTTGAGCCAATTATTAGTTTCTTCCAATATCCTAACAATGGTTTTCATTGAACACTTCTTTGCAAAGTCATCAATTTTATATTTGAGCGTTTTTAACAACTTTAGTCTCAATTGAAACTCTCACAAAAAAGAAAAAAGAAAAAGAATTGATTTCTTTTTACTAATACCATGATGATCATGCCAAAATCATGAAATATTAACCTTGTTATTGCAATGTTAAATGCATTTCATGAAATATATGGCCATTATGAGGATTTTTCATATGCATAAAGTATTTTAAATATAATATATATATATATATATATATATATATATATATATTTAATTGTAAATTTTAAATGGTGTCGTTTCTGTCAAATACCTTAATTCAACTTGAAATATATTTGTTTCAAACTTCCAATTTTCCATCTGTAACAATAGGGCTTAATCTAGGACTAGCACAACACATTTTGGAGTCTAAGGCGGCAATTTATAGTGGGAATTTCCATTATTTTAAATATTAATTGTATAATATTTATGTTTTGGGTTTTTTTTGGAGTCTACCTCTCTAGTTAGTAAGTCATGCTTAATGGACTTTTATATAGACTTTCTATTAGGGTTACAAAAATCCACGTGTACAGCAAACTTAATAAATCATGTCATTTGAAAAAATTGAATTTGCGATTCTTGATTGTTTGAACTTGGAATTGAATAGAAGTTGAACTTGGAATTGAACAACAGTCGAACTTACATAAACTCAATTTTCTTTAGCAAATCTTGGGCTTTCGTCTTGAACTTATTAATTTACATTAAGAACTCAACAAGACTCAATTTTTTTGTCATTGGTTGCCAACACTTAGTCCGCTAGACCTAACAAATATCGCTTTAGGGACTAATAGTCTAATATATATATATATATATATATATATATATATATATATATATATATATATATATGGTTGAGTTCAAGTTACACCTGGTGTAACTCTAAGCAATGTTACACCACGCAATAACTTGTTATTAAATTAATATTTTGAAAATCCAACCGTTGAGTTACATGTTCTATATGTTCTTAACATGCATGCCAATTTTCATATCAATCGGATGTTATTTACCATTTGATCTATAAACTCATTTTTTATGCATTATTTTAAACTACAAAAATTTGAATTTTAACAATTGATTGATGACATGGCTATTAATCTTTGATCACCTCGAAATTTTGCAAGCATGAAGAATATACGAAGATAATGTAATCTAACGGTGGCTTTGTCAATATTCGCATCTAATTAAAAATTATTGAGTGGTGTAACATTCTTTAGAGTTACACCAGGTGTAACTTGAACCCAACCCATATATATATATATATATATATATATATATATATATATATATATTGTTTATTTATTTTTCCCATCATTTACACAATGGGGCAGGATCAAGTCTCTTTTCCATGCCATACTAAAGACATATTGTCCACTTTCCAGGTCTTTTCCTTCTTATTTCATTTCCTTTGTGTTTTCAAGTTAAATAAGATTTTTTCTTTCATATTTTTTGTTTTTTTTTTTTTGTTTTTGTTTTTGGAAATAGAGAGTGACCATTTCACAACAAAGAATTGGCAATTAACAAATTTAAAAGTGATTATAATGACACATCATTTAAAATCAGTTATCAATCCTTATTTGGTGAATTATAAAATCTAAATCTGATTCTGAAATCAATATTTTCTATTTCGAAGCAAATAGAGAAAATCCCGAGACTCCAAAAAGTGCAATGAAAGTGATTAGAAAACACAATCTCAGTCATGGGCCTACCCAGAAACAAATGTAACTGCACTAAATGGGCCCACTTCAATCGCAGTAAATGGGCCTAAGATATTCAAGGTCCATGCTCAATACACACTTTTGCTGAATCGCGAATCACAAAAATACCCACTGGCAGTGAGTGAGAAGGAGCGTGAAGGTCTTTTTTTTTTTTTTTTCCTTTTGTTCTCTGCCAAACGCCGCGCTCACCAAACAGGTACTCACTACTTGCTACTCATTTCTAAAACTAGCAGTTAGAATCAAATTCACGGAATTCATTTTCTGGGTTTAGCTTTGAAAGAGGTGCGATTACTCGAAAACTAAATTCCCTGGAAATGTTTTTTCCATTACGAAGAATTTTTATTTTTTTTTATGACTCTAGGGTTTTTGAAGGGCTTGGTCTGATCTGATGTATGTAATTTGTTGTTATTATCACTGTATCTTATTATGTAAGTTCAATCTTGAATGAGAGTTTTAGTTATGGTTTAATTAATCACTTTGGTGCAAGAATCATAGCATATATAATAGTATAATGCAATTTTTTGTGTGTGCTGGAAATGAATGTTTATAATTTTAAGAGAATGTGTGCTTGTTTATTTGGAAGAAAGAAATTTTGGCATTGGGTCAAAGTTAGGTTCAAACAATTCTTTAGGTGCACTACATTAGGTTCCCCAATTAAATTCATTCGCATAATTGTATTGTATTGAATTTAATTGTCCTTGGAAAAGTTGACACTATTTATGCTTCATTCGTCAATGTAACCATGTGTTTGAATTTAATTGGTGAATCTAATGTACTGCACCTGAGGAATTGTTCCTAAGCTTTACCCGTATGTATTATTAGCCTTTTATTTTTTTGGAAAAGTAAGGTCTTAAACTCTCTTCTTTCCCATAACATAACAGCCCACATCACATTCTGAGAAGCATAGTCAGCACTCAGCACCCTTACCAGACTCATGTGTGGTTATTGCTAGGCATGTACATGGTGCATGTTTCCCCTTGGATGTTGATGATTTTAGGGTTGTTAAATGTATTTGTTATAGGTGTTTAAAGACTGTTTTGAAATTTCCTCTCTTTGCCATAAGTAAAGGGACTCGAGTTTTAAGAAAAGAATGACATTGTTAGACATCCTGTTGGACTAGGCTTTTTTCAATGTAGATGGTTGATATGAATGTACTCCGCCTGCCAGGGGCAAAGCTACCGTGTCCAGGCTAGGACCCCCAAAAAGTTTCAAAATCCCATTATTTGGTCTTTGTATACATAAGAGCACTCACATCTCTCTGTGCATAATAGAAAAAGATGCAAGATTTACGCAATTTAGCCAAAAATTAACCCACATCACAGAGTGCAAAAGTGTGTAAATATACACATTAGCTACAGTAACCGTGTAAATATACACGGTTACTGTAGCTGTGTATTTATTATTTTATTAATATTTTGTTTTTGGTTTTACTTTTCTCTCTCCTCTAAGCAAACCGAGTCTCTCTCTATCCTTGTCTCTGTTCTCTCTTGCTTCTCTTCTCCCTCATTGGTGATCAAGGTCTGGGAGAGCTTGGGCTCATTTGGATTTTCTGGTGGTGGTAAGGAGGTTGTTGAGTAAGGATGGTTGCAGATTTGTTTAGGGTAAGGCCAGATATGGGTTTCTTTCGGTGGGTTTTGGAAGTTTCGTTGAGATTCATTGATGGCTGTATTTGCAACGGTGGAGGAACAATGGTGGCTGATTGATTTTCTGTTTGGGATTGATTGGTGGTAGGATGGCTGATTTTGGGTTTCTCTTAGCTTTGTGGGTTGCATGTTTATAGCTATGAATTTCTAGGTCGCAGGTTATGGGTATGAATTTTCTGGGTTTATGGGTATGAAATTTTCTAAGTTTATGGGTTGCTACGATTTTCTGGGTTTATGGAGTTGCATAAATTTTTTTTTTTTTTTTTTGGAATTTTCTGGGTTGTTTATGTGATGTTGTGTTGTGAATCGGTCATCTTTCTTGCTCTTGCATTTGTGAAAGTGCCTTGGATGATGGCAGGAGACTGTGGTTGGGCTACGATTTTTTTTTTTTTTTTGGAGGATCAAATTGAGTCTCTGTTACTGTAAGATAGAGATTCTAGAGATAGGAAGAGAGAGAGCGGATAAGGATTGAAGGAAAAGAGATAGGAAGAGAGAGAGAGATAGCTAGTTGAAGGAAATAATAAAAAAATGTAGAAGAATGAATATTTTATTGAATAAATTTGTAGAATAGATAATCTGATGTGGGTGTTTTGTAAAAGTGATTGTGTAAAATAAAAAAAAGTAGGTTCATTTTGTAAAATAGACAGTAATTTTTACACCTACTGGTGCAATTGCTAAGGCCACTTTTTTCAATTTGTTTCCATGCTCCCTTTCTTACTTCTGTGTACTAGTAAGAGCTTCTATGCTATGATGGTCTTTGGTAGCATAGTTGTTGAAATATAGTTTGAAACTTTGAATGCGTGCTAGTATATAATAGAAATTGAATTTATCTTGTGACTCTAATTTAATAATTTTGAGTGTTGTGTTCATGCATTAAAACTGGACAGTGTGTTCCTGATCTGCAGAAGCCATGAAGGTGCGATCATCTGTGAAGAAGATGTGCGAGTTCTGTAAGACGATTAAACGTCGTGGTCGAGTTTACGTCATATGTTCATCCAATCCCAAGCATAAGCAACGACAGGGCATGTCAACATTTGCATATGAAGGCCCAACTCCTCCTATGTATGTGCTTTTTCATGTATTCTTTTCCCATTATTTTCTTAAATATTCTGTGTTATGCGTACACGTGTTATGACTTATGGGTCAACCAATGGGTTCATACTTTGATATTGCTTGAATTACATGCATCACCAAATATAAGTTAGATTCCAGAATGTTCCTTCCCTTTATAAATATGGTGTCCCAAAGGCTTTGACAACATTGAATCCCCATCAGTTTTGCTGGTAGCCATCTTACCTGATCCAGAATGATGGTTAAGGCTAGCTTTTTAATGTTTTATTGATGACAATTTGGTTACTCATTTTCAAGCCCATACTTGAAAAAGAGGAGGGGGAAAAAAAGAAAAAAAAGAAAAAGACCCTCATAAAAGTCATTTTCAAGTCCATATTTCTACAGGGTTGGGAACAGTTCTTTGCACTCTTTTGTGGTAGCCATCTCTTGTTGAGACCCTTTTATTTTTTTGGAGACCTGAGAGAGCTTGAGCAATTTTGATTGATTAGTGCCTACTTAAAATGTAGAGGACATGACAGTTTTAAATACTTACATATATTGTTGATGTTATTAAATCTAAGCCGATAGTTGATGACTTGTTTTGAGGGGGGGAAGAATTCTTCATGAGTTCTTGCTAAAAGTGTAAGGTGGTCTGGATGCATGAATCAATAATTTTCTGCTTCTTCTTGATTTTTTCTTGAGGCATGCATGTTTGTGTTTTCCATAGACCAGAAGAATTCTATCTACATTTGGTTATTTTTGCAGACGGTATCTTCTTCTTTTTGTCATTTTGTTTACCAAATTATTCTCGACGGTTTTTGGTTTTGAGAAAGTCCAAATCTAAAGTTCTACTTCTCTACCCCTCCCTCTTCAACACGTACATATAGACACAAGCACATGATAATATGAAAGCCTTTCCCACTTTGCTTGTTGGAATGAAGCTGCCCACCCAGTTGGATAGGCTTGTCAAATGAACTCCTGTACTTACTCATATAATGCAGATCCCAGTTAAAGAATCTTTTCTTGGAGCAGCAATGGAATATCCGGTAATATATTTGTTGGTTTTATTCTCAGATATTCAGAAACAAGTGCTAAACTAGAGATTATACCTGTTCACCAACGACCTGGTTTGGCTTCTCTCATTCCCAAAAAGCTGGAACCTTCAATAATGTTTGGCTGGAGTGCGGGCCTTGCATCCATTCTATTCAAAAAGGTGAACTAGCATCCCTCCTGTTTAGAAGGGTGAGATTGAAATGGGACAGAGGTGAAGTTTGATAATTTACTTGGAATTGTTTAAGCCTTGATGAATTTTGTTCCCATGCTACATTGTCCATTATGTCATCTTGCAATGCTATGTTTTTATTTCATTTACTCTCTCTCTCTCTCTCTCTCTCTCTCTCAATAGCAGGAACTGGGAAGGATTGTTGAAAAAAAAAGAGTAAAAATAAGATACAAGATTGCCTTAGAGTACAGATAACAAATGTTTTTCAATTCGTGGGACATTGAAATTATGAAAGATTTGGGATGTTGGAAAGGCTTCCCCTTTTTTCCCCCATCTTGCTATACTTTGAAGCGTAATTTAGTGCTGAAATCTATGTAACTTGAAAAGATATTAAGGATAGGGTTTACAAGTTAGATTTGGAAGTCTAAGAGCCTTGTAGCTCTCCTGGCACTTCCTGGTGTTATGGAGATGTACATGGTTCAAATCCCTCATTTTCTATTGTAATTGTTGAATTATCAAAAAAAGAAGAATTTAGATTTGGAATGCATGATCATGGATAAGAAATATAAGTAGGCTTTAGTAGCTTTCCAAGCTAGGAAATGTGTCTACCCCTAGAATAAAAAGGACCCAGGAATACCAAATTCTTTAAAATTTTTATAACTCATATTCTTCCCTTTCCTGGCCATTCTGTTAAGAATGCTTTCGAGTTCTAAGGTAATTTTCCATGAAGTTCTTAGAACACTATACATTTTTTCGTAAATGACAAAATTTGGCTACAAACTTAGTTGTAGCTACAACTTCCGCTAAAAAAATTAATATAGTTACATATTTTGAAAATCTAACAATTGGATTATATGATTTTTATGTTGTTAACATACATATCAAATTTAATGTAAATTGGATGTTATTTACTATTCGATTCATAAACTTATTTTTTATGCATAATTTTAAATTACAAATACTTGAAATTTAAATATTTGATTGATGACATAGTTATTGATCTTTGATCATCTGGAAATTTTGCAAATATGTAGGATATAAGGAAAAAAAAAAAAGTAATTCAATGGAGGATTTGTTAGAATTCACATACAATAAAAAGATATCAAGTTTGTAACCGGCCAAATTTTGTCCTTTTGCAAAATGAGTTCCAAAAAATGGGTTGGAATTTGTCTTTTATCGACATTTGGAATAAATATTGGCCAACATTATTTTGATATCTATGTAAATATTGATAATGTAGCAAAAACTTAATCCACTTGTTTACAATTTGTTAAGAAAGAAGAAACTAAGGTATAACTGAAAACGGTGGTGTTTTCATACTTGTCAAAGATAAGTGAGTAATGTTACCATTATAAACTATTTTATAACATTTTTTCAAATTGTTGATGTGGCTAATTTTTTTTTATTGTTTTTCATCTAGATTCGTTATTAATATCACTTTTTCATTTATCAATAATTACTTACCGTATTTACAATTTGTACAATTTTTTTTTTAAAAAATTTGTATCTTTAACATTACTCAAGATAATAAGCAACACGGCCAACTTAAATGAGTCCGCTCATAATACAAACAATACGGCACCCTTTTTTGTTACACTAGAAGTAGTTGCAGTAAAGAAACCGTTTTCTTGCTATACTTAAAGTATTTGCAGTAAAGAAACGGCGTCGCCTGTTATAAGTGGGGTGTGCTGTTCATTAACGGACTAGACACATGTTGTACATATAAAGCAGGGTATGTTGTAAATTTGTAATTAATTTGTATTTTTCTTTTCATTTTTATACACTTGGATATAATAAAGATCAGAGCTTTACTAGATGGTTCTTCTTGTATTTTACACAATTGATTGATATGATTTCAAAATATCTTCACGTTGGTTTTAGAAAAATGTTGGATGAGCCCAAAAAAATGTGTGATGGAACCTCCTATTGGTTTCATGTACCAAAATTTTTGATTTTGAAGTATAGATTCCGGTGGTTTATTATTAACGTTCATTCTTTCTACACGTTCGGTTGTGTTGCTGCTTTGTTGAGAAATTGAGATATATAATTGGTTCCAACTTCCAAGCTCTATAAGAAGCTCGAACGCACTTTCAGATTGAAATTTCCATTATGTTCAATTATTTTATGTATCAAATACAACGAAAACTAAGATTAATAAATACCTGCCGACGTTGTTTTGTTAAATTATGTATTCAACATTTGTATAGATGCTATAAAATGACACGACACATTGGGCCAGCACTAAACATTTTCAAATTTGTCACTGTACAACCATGTTTAGTTGCCTTGCCATCACTGTCTTGCTTTATCCCAGAATTCTATCTTGGACAATTTTTGCCACAATTATCTTACATAGTAGATTGTCGCTTTTACATGGATCTACTATTTTTTCTCTATTACTTACAGTTTGTCAGATAGTTGTGAGAAAAGTTGTGATTCTAGAATTTTGAGAAAATTTACCATTCTTTTAATTCCCTCACCCCACCTTCAAATTTGCATTAAGCATGTCTTTGCTAAGGCTATTGGATAAAGATAATTTGGATTTGGAATTCATACTGATTTTAAATTTTGTTAGGTTGTCACCAAAACACATGCTTAAGTTTAATAAATTATTGTTGCCCAGGAAAAAAAGAAGAAAAAAGACTACAGGCGTATAGCATTCACATCCGAGTTCATAAAAAAATATCTATTTTACACTTTAAAAGACTATTTTATCTATTTTACCAACTCATTTAACAATACATCCAACATCTCAATTCTTATTTTTATATATAACTCAATAAAAATAATATAAAGGCCAAAATGCAAAACTCACTATCTAAGTTTTATAATTTTTCATTTCAATCCTATAAGTTTGGGTTTTGTCATTTCAGTCCTCTAAGTTTCATTCCTTCCCAATTAAGTCATCCATTAATGTGCCGTTAGTTTCAATCGTTAACTTAATTTTTTATATTTAATTTTAATTTTTATATTTATTTCTTAATTTTAGAAAAAAAATGTTAATTAAAAAAAATAGAGAAGCCAATTAGAGGAACATTCCTCCCACACCTGAACAACAAAAATGAAACCCCACCCCGATCTGAGAAAGTGAGAATGAGAAAGAGAAAGAGGGGGAAAGAGGGATAAATAAAAGAAAAAACAGTGAAACAGTGAGAAAGTGAATATAGAGAGAGAATAAGAAAGTGAGAGAAAGGGTGGGAAAATTTTACTGTGAGAGAGTTTCTGTTTTTTTTTTTCTTTTTCTTTTTTAAATTTCAATTAATGTTTTTTTTTTAGAATTAAGGGGAAAAAAAAAAGTTAACAGTAGAAACTAACAACACATTAACAGAAGACTTAATTGCGAAAGAATAAAACTTAAAGGACTGAAATGACAAAACCCAAATTTATGGGACTGAAATGAAAAATGGTGAAACTTAGAGGGTGAGTTTTGCATTTTAGCCTAATATAAACTACTCTCTCTCTCTCTCTCTCTCTCTCTCTCTCTCTCTTATATGGGAATGAAAAATATTGTTTAATTTTTAGCAACTTGCTACGGAGAGCATTAGCATTGGGGGTTGTAAAACCCCCCAAATTGCTATTTTACATCCCAAAAACATTTTTTAAAAAAAAAAACCCACTTTATTCGTGTGTGTATTCACTTCTCTCTCTCTCTCTCTCTCTCTCTCTCTCATATTTATTTTATTAGTTAGTTTATATTATTATATTAGGTTGTATATAAAAATAAGAACTGAGATGTTGAGTGTATTGTTAAATGAGCTGGTAAAATGGATAAAGTAATGTTTTAGAGTGTAAAATAAGTATATTTTTACAAAACCAGATGTGAATGCTTTGAAGTTGGTATTGATACCAACTTACTGTAGCAAATTGGTATAATTTTTTACATATAGCAACTCGGATGTTGCATGTTTTTAAGGGTTTGGGTTGTAAAATAGCAATTTAGCGGGAGGGTTTTTACACCCCAATACTCTAAGAGCACTAGCATCTTGGGATGCCAAAAAAAAAAAAAAAATTTATATCCTCAAACACCACTTTATCTATTTTACCAACTTATTTCACAACTCACCCAACATCTCAGTTCTTATTTTTACATACAACCAAATAAAATAATATAAACTACCTAAAAAAGTAATATAAAATAGGAGAGAGATGCGATTTTTTTAAAATTTATTTGGGAAGACAAAATAAAATATTATATAATATGTATACAAACTCATGAACAGTAGGTTGCCTATTTACCAATTTACTATTCATTGTTGCTAAAAAAATTTAGCAATAGCAACCCAGATAAAATTAGTTTTTTGGGCATTCGGATGTAAAAGAGTAATTGGAAGATTTTTACACTCTCAATGCTAAGAGCATCCCCATACGAAAATTGTATCTTATCCTATTTTACTATCTCAAAGAGCTACTTTATCAATTATACCGTACCATTTTACAATACTCCTAGCATCCTAATTTTTATTTTGCAATACAGCACATTAAAATAATATAAATTATACAATAAAATATAATTCATTCTCTCTTTAATTTTTGTCTCCCTTCCTCTCTCTCAACCAGTCATCACCTCACCACAGAGAAAACCCAATACCCCTAACACAAAAACTCATCCCAAACCCCAGACAAACCTAGCATAGAAATTCATCCCAAACCCCAAACAATACATCCACCTCCCAAACCCAAATCAACCCAACCATCAACAACACAACCACCCACCGATCCACCCAAAACTTTCCAATCACCACTCACCAATCCACAAACCACAGCACCACCCCAATCCACCAACACAACCCCTACCCACCGATACACCACCTCGACACCGTCCTGATTTGCCACATCTGCCACCATATCAAACCCATGAGCTCCACCAAACTATAAGACCCACGAAGGCTTGATTCAAGGGAAAATAGAGAGAAAAAAGAAAGAAAGGGAAGAGATTTGCCGAAGCCACCAGACCCATGCCGCCGCACCACCTGCCCACACCACTAGACCCACACCACCGCACCACCTAACCACACAGAGAGGGACGAGAGAGAGGGAGGGATTGAATGAGAGAAAAAAAAAAAAAAAAAAGGAGATGAGAGTGACTATTGCAAATTTTTTTGCAATAGTCAGCTTTTACAAGTTCGGATGGTGTGGGCGTTTTGGGCTTTTATGCTAAATTGAACCAACATATGACATATGTCATTCCCAATGTGAATGCTCTAAATGTTAGCTTTAAAACATGTGAGAGTAACTACTCAAAGAACACCGCTTATTTATTTATTTATTATTCAAGTATTCACTACTTAAATACATTCTACTCTTAACAACTTTTGATTCTCAAAAAAAAAAAAAAAAAACTTTAACAACTTCTTTTGGGGCTGAGTTTCCTGATGAAGTATACCGTGTGATCTAAAAGGTAATGACTAGACACTGTTTTGAGTGTGAGTCTATTCTAGGAGAAATTATTGGGACCTCTTGGAGGACCACTGATGTGGTCCTCCCAAGTCATGCCACCCAATAAGAAAATGCTACCTAACCATTTTTTTAAATTTAGCTCCACATCATCACTTACCCATAACTTAACTATTGTTAGCAAATCAAACCAAGGTTAAAACTAATACAAACACAGCCAGATTTAACCCAAAATCAACTAAATAGTGATTCAAAATTTTTCTCAAACCCTTAATATTATCTGCCTCTTTCTTCCTCTCTTCCTCTCTCCCTCTAACTTTATTTCCCCAATATCTCTCTAGAGAAGAAATTTCCCTTTTCTCTCCATATGAAACTGAAATTTCTAGAAGTTTAGGCCATGGAAGGCTGTTTTTTTCACCCATCACCATCTCCATCACCACAAGAACTCCAGCAATGACACAGTCAGTAGAGGGCCAAAGGGAAAGCCAACAAGTTCCATGGTGGTGTGCGGATTTAGACCTGGTGGGGACGTGAGAAGGTTTGGGTTGCATGTTCTTTACCGAGAGGCAAAGATAGGACCCAGGGCCACAAGCTCCACGATGGCTGGTTTTGTACTCGATCTAGTGGGGACATGGGAATTTTGTAATTTAGGTTTTGAGACCCATGCTCATTCGATCTTAACAGGGACGTGATTGATGAGATGAAGGCATACAAGTGTTTTAATTTCTTTTCAATTTGTAATGTGGGGAAGATTGTGATTGTGAGTCTTTTAGTTGCTAGGTTCCATGATTTTTGCATTTGAACGTTGTTGTTGATGCTGCAAAGATTGATGTCCCAAAGTTTTGAATAAAGATTGTATTAGTGGTATTTGGTTGTGGGCAATATTGTATTAGTGGAATTTGGTTGTAGGCTTGTTGCTAACTAGGAGGAATTGGTTCTGATGTGAATTGTTTATGTGGTTTTGGTATAGTTGTTTTAATTTGGAGTTGTAAATGGTCTTCAGAAGCTCAGTTATTCTTGCATTAGTTTGTATGTTAGGCTATATTAGCTATGTTAGCTTTTAGTTATTGTATTTGCAAATAAATTTTGTGTTTATAGATGAGGTTCATCTTTTTGTTTTGGTGTTTGGATCTCATTGTAAATTTTGTTCATTTTGTCAATAAAATTTTTCATTTGTTAGACTATTAATGATGTTTTTTTGAGAGAAATCTTAGAAATTTTATTGATGTAAAGCTATTGTATTACAAAAACTTTGGCCATGAGCACCCTGTATAGCACATGAAGGCCATAGCAAGTTACATTACAACCCAATGTTACATTTTCCAAGGCCAAAACAATGAAAGAAAAAACAAAGCCTAGCTTTGGGACCTAGGCAGCGAGCAGATGAATTGAAAAATAGCAAAACCAACACTTTTTTTGGGTCAAAAGGCAGCTGCATCTTTAGTTAAATTCCCTTTTTTTTTTTTTGCAACCTAGTTTGGTTTACTGAAGGATGAGCAAAGGAACAAAATAACCCAATTGTCCTAGAATATCTAACAGCTGCAGCAACATCTCCAATACAACTTTTCACAGATGGCATATTTAAACATTATAACTTTTTTTTGAAAAACTTCAAATTTCATTCAAGGAAAAGGAACATGGAGGCAATCATCCATACAAGTAGAGTAAACCACACAATTACTGATAGGCCAATCAAGTGGGACATCTTCAGCGTTTAAACTTAATGCACCATTTATTTATTTATTTATTTTTGATAGGAAACTAGAACTTTAAACCTTTTACCAAGAGCACCAACTACCAATCCCATCTCATCCCTTATCACAACACCTACCCCACACATACGTTGAGAAAAGAAAATTGCAACATCCACATTGACTCTGAACACAGCATTAGTAAGCAGCTTCCAAGCTTGTGAATACTTTGCAGATTCAAGAGGGAACTTCACATTTACAGCCCTGAAATCACTATTAAACAGCCCAAACCACTGCACTAGCAAAGAATTAGTCATGAATATCCTACCAAAAAAACCAAAGCAAATCCATAAAATTCTGAAATTGTATAGTATGTTGAGACTGAAAAAAAGAAAAAAAAAAAAAAAAAGGGAGTAAACTTCCACACTTCCACAACATCTGTACAATCCCAAAGTAAAAGTTTATGAAACCAATTATCAAGCTTAATTATCCCCAAATCCAAAAAATAAAATGTCAAATATCTACAAGCCAAACTACTCAATCCCCAGAACACCTCCAAGAAATTCATATGCAATCATAAACTAAACTAACAAAAATACCATATTTCCCCCCTTGCTCCAAAACATTATCCAAATAAAGCTAGAACAAAAGTAAAAAATACACACACAAACCAAACAATGAAATACCTTTACAGTTCACAAAAAATTGCATATAAGCACATTTGAAATGAAAATACTTTTCATTTATATTAGTTATATTCAATTGAATAAATAACAGTGTTGAATAATACAATTTTTGTCTAAAGGATGAGTATGCATAACAAAAGTAAATATACAAAAAAGAATGTATTCTAACATATCCTAAAAATCAGCCTATTTTCATTGCCTTCAAAATACAAAAAAAAAAAAAAAAAAAAAAAAAAAAAAAAAAAAAAACATTTCCTGCAGCTTTCTAGCTTTCACTCCTCTCATCATCAATCTATACATGTTAGTGGCATACTTGTCAAAAATCTTCTGAGTTGAATACTCATCAAATATCTTTCAAGTCAAATCACTCTTGTCTTGAATTTAGTTGTGTAAAACCATTTAAGAAAGAATTATGCAAAATTAGATAAGGACATTTTCAATTATTAGTAACAAAGTGATAACTATTGATACAAATAAATAAACATAATTAATGAGGAATACAAAAAATTAAAATAGCAAGTATATTTACCTGACTTAAATGATTCAAGCAATTGTTACTTTGAAGCATGCTTGTTAAGCTAACATTTGGAGAAGCACCGCTCCAATAAGAAAAAGGGATCTACATTCAAATTATCTCAACATTAAATGAGAGATATTTATAAAAATGAAATACAAGTGCATAAATCATTTTATTTTATTTTTTACTTGTACCTGATTTGATAGTTGAAAATAATTTGAACTACTGGTCATTGACATGCCTAGAGAATGGAATACCTATAGAATACTATAAGAGATTAAAATAAATGATCATTTAAAAAAAAAAAAAAAAAGGATGCAAGGGGCTTAGATCATACTTAATTATTGTAGTTCTCATCCATGGGTACACTAGATAGGTGCATCGGCTAGCATAGACTTGTACATTGTGGTGCATATGTTGAAATTTGTGAATTAGTGATAACTGTTGTAAGGCATATAGTGTTATTTTCATAGGACTATCATTATTGACAATGCAAGTAATAATTTTTTTTTTTTTAATAAACTTCAATGAAACTTCATTAAAAAAGTGCAAAACAAGGGGGGAAGTCTACCTTACAAACTTCGACTAACACCAATGACAGACTATCCTTAGTGAAACACATAGACCAGAGGGTTCTTAAAGCTAGCTTTGCAGCTTCATGGGCTGCTGAGTTGCAGGCTCTTCTAACCCAAACAAAAGAAATAGAAGAAAATACCCTATTACTGAGTTGCAAGTAATAATGTTATTTTCATAGGACTTGTGGGCTATGTATAGTACATTATTGACAACTATTCCAAAGGCAATATAGACAAGATAACATATATATATATATATATATATATATATATATATATATATATATATATATAAGAAAAATTGTAAGTGTCTACAAATAAAGGGTAGTAAAAAAAAAAAAAAATTGACCAATGCAAACTTGGGTAACCCAAGTTTAAATAGTCACTTGACTATGTAAAATTATTTATAAATAAAAGCCAATACCTTCTTTAACATGACCAGAGTTTGCTGGAAGTCCTCTCATGGGCAATTGTTCTAAAAAAATAGAGGAAATATTGGACATTATTCACAACAAATAAATAATTGAATCATTGAACTAACATTTTATTTTTCAATTTAAAATTTAAAAATAAAAATATTTACTTGATCTCGTAATATCTTTTAATGCCTTCCTTTTACGTTTCTCCATGTTGTTTTTCATTCTCACATTTGTGACTCCTTTTGGTCGCACACATTGGGAATCTAATATAGACAAATTATTGAGTGAGCAATTTGTCTTCTCAACATCACTAGAGATGGTATTATCAACAAAACTATTTTCTCTTTTACCATCATCTCTTGCCACACTTAACACCTCCATATCTTTCTCAACTAATTCTATCATCTCTTTAATTTTTCTTTTGCACATTTCAGTATGTCAAGTTGTTGTTGCACTTCTTGTGAAAATTTCATAAATTGAGCTCATTAATTCATTACGACGTGATGTCATTGACAACTCATCATTTACATCGATTGATTTTGCATGATCACATACAAAACTATCTTTCTTTGCATATTTTGTCCATCGTTTCAAAATATACTGAACAAGAAGCTCTGTTACATTTTTCACAATAAGTATTCGCAAAGCATATTGACATAGTAACCCTAATGTTTCAAACATTTTACAGCTGCATGTTACAACATTATTTGAGGAGTTAAAATAGACAACATGAACCCTCCGACCACCTCTTTCAATGACTTCATAGGTGGAAGACACTCCACCAAAATTAACATCTTGGTGTGTGACCTTCAAGATAGAAGTAATTTCTAACTCAAATCTTTTAAATATTGTACGAGTATAAATAGATGATGCATGTTGTAAAAGTCCACAATTTTGGACTATTTGAAAAGATGTACCTTGTTTGCAACAAAAATCTTCTTTTAACTCTTTCATGCGCATATTTTTTGAAGCTTTCTCATACTCATGTATAAATGTTATTAGCCTCATTGTTTTGCATGCCATATGTTGAAAAACATTATTTGTACTCTCACTCCTAGATAAAGCTTTCATTCGGCAAGAGAAAATGTTATGACTTAAAACTGAACACCACCTTTCACTATTTTCATATAAGGTGCTAAGCCACTTATTGCCCACCAAATTGTAATCTCTAAGCAAGGCATCTCAACAAGACTCAAACTCTATTTCTGTCTCACAATTATAAAGAATCTTATTAAATCTACTCTTAAATTCAGGATTTTCATAATGCCTTGGTAAATTTTCTGCAGCATTTTTTGAGATATGCCATAAGCATAGGCAATGGCAAGTATCAGGAAGTACAACTCTTATGGCATTCTTCATTGCTTGACATTGGTCAGTAATAATTGTCTTTGGTTTTTGATTTCTCATTGATTCCAAGAATGTTTCAAACAACCAAGTAAACGAAGTAGTTGTTTCATCCAATAGAAATGCACAACAAAAAAGTACATTCTTCCAATGATGGTTGACACCTACAAATGGGGCATATAGCATATTATACTTGTTAGTTCAATATGTAGTGTCAAAGCATATTACGTCTCCAAAAGAGTTATAATCAATTCTTGATCAACCATATCTCCAAAAAAAAATTTGTCATTCGATTTTCTTGATTAAATTGAATTGCATAAAAAAACATAGGATCTTCTGTTTGTTTCTGTTTAAAATGGTTTACTAAACTTTGAGCATCTCCAACCTTAACATTGATTAATGTCTGCTTGTTCACCACATTATAGCAATCTCGTTTTATAAACCCAACATTTTCAAATCCCTCAGCTTCCTCAACTAAATAGGAATATGTACTTACTGTTCTTATGCCCACTTCTTTGAAAGTTCTTATTACACCTAACTGAGCATCAGTTATTTTTCGATTCAACCTTAAAAACAGTCTTTCTTCAGGCTTTTGCAAGCTCCTGATTATGATTAGGATTGAAATGAGTGACCTTCCACTCACCATTTGTCACTATAAACCGGATACTAGCTTCACAACCAGTCCTAGTTTGTAATCTTTTGAATTTCTTATCATCCAAATGGTCACCACCTCGTGGAAATCCTTCTTTCGAACATACATACTCTCGTTGTCTTACAACATTTTTTGCATATCTGAGTTTTTATTTTCAAACACTAAACCCAATTCGTATAGCATAATCATTATACAATTTATATGCTTCCTCCTCACTGTGCACCACCATTCCAAGCAAATTCTCAACATCTTGTAGTTCTTCATCGGCTCTAATATCTATAATTAAAAATATCACGAAACACATTTCTAAGGAAACTCAAATCAAAAGGATAATAAAAAAAAGAATGGTTAGAATGGTGTGTGCATATAAACTATTAACTATAAGAAAAAAAAAATTTAACTATTTTTACATTTTGGACTTAAGGTTTGTTTAGAACTTGTGCTCTGTTTCAAGACCAAAGAAATAGAGTGACATTTAATAAACCCAAAAACAAAAAGTAGGCAGGGGTATGGAATGGTTTCTAACAATTCACAACACATAAAAATTTCATTAATTTAATTCTTTCTCATCTTGGGCTTTTATCAAACATGTAGAAGACACCATATTTATAAACTACATAAAAACAAAACAAAGCTAAGAAAATGATACATTGAAAAGTGAAATGAGTCTTTGTAACATACATACATTGATCAATCTTGGTTAGTTGCAATGGTGGTGTGTAGATTCCAGCAACCACTTTAACCATAGTTTACAGTCAATCGTACTCACTATTCATCCAAGGGAGAAGAAAGAAAGCCCAACATAAGATTGTTCGAAAGACTCGTCCAATGATGCGGGAAGGGAGAGGGAAGAGGATTGAGCGGGTAAAATAAAATTTTGGGTTTCAGAAGTTGGGTGAGAAGTGGCTAACACAGTTGGGGTTAGAAGTGGCTAATTGAGTTTGGGTTAACACGGTTAGAAGGTTTCTGCTGTGTTTGTATTAGTTTTAACCTTGGTTTGATTTGCTAACATTAGTTAAGTTAATGGGTAAGTGATGATGTGGAGTTAAGTTTAAAAAAATGATTAGGTAGCATTTTCTTATTGGGTGGCAGGACCTAGGAGGTGCCAATAATTTCTCCTCTTCTAGGGATTTTCTTTTTTATGTGTAAAAACGACAAAACATGATGATTTTCCACTAAGAATACTTTACCATGGAAATTTTTTTCCACAAATTAATTTACTACTCAAATATGTCCGACAAGCGTCTCCTCTGTACTGTTGAAGTAGTTAGAGAAATCCGAATTTGTGGTTCATACTCAAAGAGTAACAATATCTAGCTAAGGTTGCCATGGCTTCCCACAAGAAGATTGTTGAAGAGGTATCAGGCTGGTTACGTGTTTTTGACGATGGCACAGTGGATTGCACCTGGACTGGTCCACCAGAGGCAGAGTTCTTGATGAAACCAGTTCCACCTCATGAAGAAATCATTGAAGGGGTTGCAACTCGTGACGTGACCATCAATCCAAAAACTGGGCTGGCTGCTCGGATTTACATTCCAGAGAAGAACACAGATGGCCAGAATAATAAGAATAAAGCTTCCTCTCGTACTTCATTTTCATGGTGGTGGCTTTTCCATTAGCCAAGCTAATTGATACATGTACTCTCACTTTTATGCAAGGCTTGTGCGCAAAACTTGTGCTGTTTGTGTTTCTGTCTACCTTCCTCTAGCTCCTGAACATAAGCTCCCAGCTGCATGTGATGAAGCTTATGCTGCGTTCCTTCGGCTTTCTGCTGTGGCTCGTGGTGACTCATCGGAATCGTGGCTCAAGACTTATGCTGATTTCGGGCGAGTTTTTCTTATTGGGGATAGCACGGGTGGGAACCTCGTTAATCACGTAGCGGCTCAAGCCGGATCTATTGATACTCAACCTATACAGTTATTAGGTGGTTTGCATTTTGGCTTTCAGTGAGCTGAGCCAAGTAAGTCATTTTTGGAAATGCCAGAAACACCCTTGCTAACTCGTGACATGGTAAATAAATTCATGTCCTTAGCATTGCCTATTGGTAGTACTAAGGACCACCCAATAACGTGCCCAATGGGACCGCTAGCACCGCTGCTCGCAACCCTCAAGCTGCCACCAATGTTGGTGGTGGTGGCAAAGAACGACTTGCTTCGTGACTCGGAACTTGAGTACTGTGAGGCCATGAAAGAGGCCAAAAAGGATGTGGAGGTTTTGATTAATCATGGTATGGGACATAGCTTCTATTTTGATAAGTTAGCCATTGACATTAGGGGCGGAGCTACATGTTAGGGTGGGGGGGCCAAATTTTTGAATTTTTTTTTTTACTAAATAGAAATATTTAATATTTTAATAATTAGTCCTCAAAAATGGGACTTGCCCCCCCCCCCCCCTAACTATTTGAGTTGGTCCAATAATGTTCTTAAAAAAAATTGTCCAATTTGTCTAGTAGTATAGAGAAAGTATTGCTTTTCAAATTCATTTTTTATGGTAAAATGTGTTCTCGTATTTTTTAAAGTTTTGGATCATTTATGTCTTTGAACACTTCATTAATTCAATTGAAATTTTTTTACTCACAACAATAGACAATTTGGTAACTTATATTGAAAATGAAAATTGTAAGAATTTCATTATAGAAGATGGTGAAAGATTAATTTAATTCTATGAAATATTTAATTTTAAGGATTCATTATGAAAGATACTAATTTTGTGTGTGTGTGTGTGTGTATAGATACATGTGTTTGTGTATGTGTATAAAAGTTTGTATAAACTAATAAATTAGCAACACAAATCGGCCCCCCCAAACAAAAATTTTTGGCTCCGCCCCTGATTGACATGGACCCGAAGACGGCAACTCAAGTCGATAAGCTATTTGAGGAAATTACAAACTTTATTAACAAGCATTAAGGCTCAAGGTCATTACTTAATGTGGGATTAAGATTGCGAACTTGTCATTTCTGATCTTTGCTTTTATTAGAATAAATATAGCCTTTTGAGGAACCCTCTTAGTGGAAATAGACCTCCTAAGTTTAAAGTGAGTGTTGGTAAGTGATTGATTCCTTAACTAGAGGGTACTGCATTCGCTATGATGAAAGCGACTATATGTTCGAATATTGGAATTTGCCAGCTTTTTATTTTTGGTTCTGTTTGAATAATCAGGGCATGCTATTTAGTGTAATTGCTTGCTTCCGTTTGCTATTGTTCTAATTTGGTGTTTGCACATAAATATATATGGAAAATTTATGCTTAGAGCCCAAACCCATATGCATCGGATTAAACTCATGTGGTTATATATGCGTAATAACACTAAAATTGTGAGTCTAACTCATGATTTTAGTGTTATTTAACACGTGTGTATACACACTAGTGTGTAATAAGTTTTACCCTTATACTTATTATAAATACAAAATATTGATAATGTATTTTATTTGCTTTCAATTTTTGTGAAAATAGCTCAATTTTAACTTGAATGGCTCAAAATGGGTTTTTTCTTAAAATCATAAAAAAATTGGAGTCAACCAAACTTAAGAGGGTGTGCGATATTATTATACTTCTGAAGTATTATGCAATTTAAATATCAACTGCAATAGATTGATTATGTTGGGGGAAATATACTATTACCATAAGACTATGCTTTGAATTCCACCAATGAAAGTATAATAATAATAATAATAATAATCCTAGTTTCATCTAGTGCTTACCACGAACTTATGCATAGTTATGGACACCTATGATAAGTTATAAGTTAGTCTTTAGCTTTTAGCTTTTAACTTTTTCTTTTTTTTATTTTTATAAAATTTTTATAGTACTTTCAGCGAAACATCAATTAACTTATTTTATTTAGTTTATTTAGTTTTTATCTACATTGCTTTCAGTAAAAAACTAGATGAGTTATTCCTAATCAGATATTAAAAAAAATTGTAGTTGTAAAGACTTTTAGTAAATTTCAAAAAAAAATTTGAATAATTTCAAATGATCTCAAAACATCAATTATGGACATACGCAATTTATTCACCAGAACAGTTATATTATGTTTAGCACATTCGTCCCATTAGCCTATTTGATATCATTACCACCATAATCATTATATTCATCACAATTCACAAGTAGCTCCTTTACCACTCTAATTTAACCTTTTAATGTTTCCAATTTTTTCATTACACTCGTTAATATAATTTTACTTGTACATAAGAAAAGTTTATTTATAAATGTCTACTAATTTCTTTTATGAGAGTCATGTAGCTTAGTAATATTGCTCGATTTTCCTATTGAAAAAAAAAAAAAGAAACTTGTGCTCAATTACTCCCTCCTCCTCTAATTGTTAATATATATGCATTTATGTTTTAAGCCCAAGGTACCTTTGTCATATGAGACAAGAAGGGAGACAAAAAATACACTACATAACCAGATGGAAACACAAAATTTGCACGTGTATGGCTCAAAAAATATGGAGTATTCTCAAATTAATTACTTAATTTAATGTAGACCAAACTGATGTAACAAATTAATGATGAAATAAAATTCCTATACTTGAATTTTTTTTTTTTTTTTAATTCTTAAAAAGTCCAATATGACAAAAAAAAAATTGAAGACAATGACCCTCCATTATTAGTGTTACTGTAATGTCACTAATCAAAAGTGGGGCAAGTAGGGAAGTGGAGCAAGTGGGAATCAATAAGAAGATGAAAAAAAGCCCAATACATCATTTAAAGTGAAAACCAAAAAGACCCAATAAGATTTTCAGAATCAAATCCACTACACATTTCTGCTCAGCTAAGCTAAAGCTTTTTTTTTTTTTGGTTAAAAGCTTTTTCATTTTCAACACTGTTTTACTTGACCCAATAATAAATAATAATAAAAATACTCAAACAAAATAAAAAGCTTTACCCATTTTTTTAAAATATTTTTTCTCTATTTCTCTTCACTGCCATTTTGAAACCCTAAAATTCTCATCTGGATTTTGAATTCCCATCTATCAATTTTCTCGGAATCCATGTCCCAATCTTGAATATTTTTAATTTTTATTATTATTATTATTATTATTTTTTTTTTGGGTTTCGATTATGGTAACACTAAACAGCTCGATCAGTTCTTGGCTTCGTCACTTCCTCGCTTACATGGGGTAAGTCTTCGATTTCGAGCCCTAATTCTCCGTTTTTTTCTTTTTTTAATTCCACCTGGACTTGATTCTGTGAAAAAAAAAAAAAAAAACGGGTCTGGAAAGTAATTATAGTTAATGTTGTTCTTACTCGTAATTTAATTTTTGAGACTGTCGGTTGACTTGTTTGTATGTTATGGTATTGCTGATTATAGAAATATTTTGACCCCTCAAAGAAAATTTGATTATACAAATATTATCCTTTTTAGTCAAAACCGGTAACCAACCTGGTTCTACTTTGAAAACTAATAGCCATTAATATTATTCTGATTTGTGTGTGCGTGCATTTATCTTCTTTGGTAGATTGACTAAATGGGTAGGATTTGATTTTGATAGAAATGATGTGGGAGTTGATTAAGCAGTTTTGGTAATGGAAAAGGGTAAGAGTTTTTTTGGTTTGTTTGTTTGTTTGTTATGTTTGGTTGGGTGTGTGAGTGTGGGTTTGATTCCTATCCTATGAGACCTTGGAATCTTTGTACTGGTAATGACGGATTGAAAACAGTGGTGCTGTTAATTTATACACAGTCTTAGCATGGTGGGTTGGGATTGCAGAAGGGGATTGGTATGCGTCTCTGTCCGGCACAGAGAAATCAACTGTAGGGCTACAACCTTAGCATTCAAGTTATCTGTAGTTAACCTTTTTCCAACTCCGATAAGTCCCACCCGTATCACATTTTCAGTGAAAATGATGAGGAAATCAAGATTGGGTACAATTGTGTGTGTGCGCTATTAAATCCTCACTTTTATATTTTTGTTTATGTCTTTTGTGTGGTATTTTCTCTTTGTTAATCTTGTCTCAAACTACTCTGGAATGTTTTCTCGTATTAAGGTTTCAGAATCAGGGCCTTTTCCAGATTCTAACCCATTGCTGAAGCAATTTGATTCTAACATCTTCATCACTGTCTTACACTCTTACTAGTTATCAATCTGTTTTAACGTTTCAGTGATTTCCTTTGTACTTTATTATTGTGCCTGAGGTTTCATTATGCAAAATGGAAACTAAATGAATCAATTGAGTGCGCATTATGTCATCGATCATGACATGGAGAGTAAATGAGTCCATTGAAATTGACATAGGTATTGATGTAATGAATTTCTCATCTTGAACAGGCAATTGGAGCCAGAACTAAAAGAACATGAATTTACTTGTAAAGACCCTTTTGAAACTAAATCACATATTCAATTTTTGTAGAGTATCCAAACATTTCCTATTTATAGTGCCTTGAAACTTTAAAGGAAAAATATCTAGTTATTCTTTTGCATTTTAACTATTGGTGTCCGTTTCTATCTAGGAAAATGATTGAGAAACTGCAACAGGATGTACTTTTCATCTAGTGTCCTTGATAATTATGAATCAAGTTTGATAGTCTTTTTATCACATTGTCGATGCAGTAACAGACTGTATCTTACTTTGCAACTATTGTACTTAACTAACATATTCTTTCTCCTAAACAGGAAAGGAAAAAGGAAAATAAAATGTTGATGACTACTGCATTTACTGGTTTAAGTGCTGACACTTACTGATTTGGCCTTAATTCTGTACTATCTTGGTTGCTGCTATTTATTATATATGTGGTTTAACTTGGTTTATAACAGAACAGTGGTTGTTTTGGATGCTGCACTAAACCCACGCCAATTATTGCTGTTGATGAGCCCTCAAAGGGACTAAAAATTCAAGGGCGAATGGTGAGAAAACCTAGCATATCAGATGATTTTTGGAGTACCAGCACATGTGATCTGGAGAACAGCACTGTTCAATCTCAAAGAAGCATGTCATCTATCAGCACATTAAACCAGGCCCTCAGTTTTGGCAGTGGCAGTGCTAGCATGAACAGCCAGTCTGACTTTGTAAATCATGGTAAGTTTTCTTCATATGTTATTCTTTATTTTCTGCTTGTGTTCTGCGAGGTAGAGGAAGGCCTAAACTAACATTGGGGTTGAAGTAGTAAAAATGACATGTTAATTAAAGAGGTAACAGAAAGTGTAATTTAGGATAGGATAGAACACAGAGAAGAATAGATGTGTTCAACCCGATATAGTCTGATGAGGATCTATAGTCGACTGCAAAATCTTGGGACTGAGGTTTTGTTGTTGTTGTAGTACTAAGAAAGTATGGTTGTTCTTATATGCTGTTATCATTAAGGTTTTTTGGCGAGCTTTGTTCATGGTTATGGGTTTATGGCTTGTACTTCATTGATGCCAGATTTAGTGCAATGCTACTTTGTGAGGCTGTGTCATGAAACATGTACATTTTTCAATTGCAGGTCTTCTTCTCTGGAATCAAACCAGGCTTCAATGGATTGGAAGTAGCAGGCCTAGGAATCAAACTCAACAAAGTCAGGAACCCAGATTAAGGTGAGTTACTTCATACTTGTGCCTTTTATGAAGAATTCATTGATTGAAATCCTGCAGCAATCATCTAGTAAGTTTATAGACTTAAGATGGGAGTTCTTAATGTGGTGCTCTCTTTTATGGTTTTTGATAACATAGTCAGTAACTGTCGATTTAAGCATTACTGCATGCAATATTTGCGACCTTTAGGAAATTAATAGTGATCAGTGAGATAAGTGCCTTTGAAATCTGATCATGAAGGGAGAAATCATACAAAGGGATAAATTATAAACGCACATAACTGTAAGGAATAAATTATTACATGATGAGTTATTCTTTGTTCCACACTCTATGAGCTATAATCCCCCAAAATTTATGTTTGTTTCACTTATTGTCTTTGCAGTTGGAATGTGTCTTACGAAAATTTGCTTGGGACCAAACAGCCTTTCCCCCACCCTATGCCTCTTTCTGTAAGTCTATGTAATTTGGTAATCTTGCTTTATGTTGTTGGAATTTTATGCTAATTACACAGTTTTCTATTTGTGTTTTAAACTTTTAATTGATAGGAAATGGTAGAATTTCTAGTGGAGGTCTGGGAGCAGGAAGGGCTGTATGATTGAGGAAGTATATCATATCAAGATCCCACTGTGTCCTTTTTAACTCTTAAGAGTCTTTTGTGTATAGTTGGGGGCAAAGGAGGAAGAAAAAGAATGAGCAAATTTGTCTATCTCAATTGTAATACCACACACTAATGACAATCCTTTTTTTTTTCTTTTTTAATCTATTTCCTTTTTCTCCTGTACATGACCCTCTACTATATTCAAACCGAATACAGATGCAAATATGTAGATAATACTGAACTTGATGTTTTCTTTTCTTTTCCTTTCCATTTTGGTGGGCTGATTAACTTTTTCTTCTTGCTCTTATCCCTTTCTTTCCTCTTACTATTGTTTATGCATTATGTTATTGAGCTGTATATCTTTACCTATTTTTAGTCGGTCATTAAACAAAAAGTAAAAGGTATTAGTGCATGCACCCTCAGAAGAAACATTGCAATTGATACAATTCTCGCCCGCTATATTGACTAGACTAGTAAAGGCACAACAGGACATCAGTTGTCAACTAGGGTGACTGAATTGAACACAGCCAAGCCTTGGTGAAGAAGGATAGGCTTATTTGCAATTTGTCAATGTTTTAGAGGTACCTTGAATCATAAGCAGCTTGTGATTCATGTACAAGGAATTTGTTACATACGGTTCAAGTATGTTAGGTTGGTTCCTTTAGTCTCTGGTTGTGGTTGTTGAAACGGCAGGGTTGGTCTTTGTGTATACCTTTCCAAATGCTTCTGGGAATGCACGAAATTTCTACCATTTGACTATATGCAAGAATGTTGGATATACCAATCGTCTTTGGGAGTCAAAAGCTCTGCATTTTAAAGATGCATATTTTGCTTAGACTGAATTGTATTTCACACATTTACGTTATCAAGGGTCAGATTCAAAGACGTTTGTAGGATTTTCTTGTCTCAATGCTAGGTAGCAAGTGCTATGGCCTATGGGACTTATATTTATCACACAGAGAGAGAGAGAGAGAGAGAGAGAGAGAGAGCCCTGCAGTTATTGACTGTTGAACATGAACCGTGGGTCACCTCTAATAATGATTCCTCCTGATTCAACGAAACATTTAGGTGGTTCGTGGGGGCCAAATACTATTCAAGATGGCAAAATTATGCTTCTTGTTTTAGCACGTATTGGCGAGTGTCATCCATACCACACACGTCTGCTGAGGGGTCTAGAGACAAGAAGATTTAGGATGCAAAGAATCAATTATTCACCAAAATGAATCTTGATCAAATAATTGTCTAAGATCTCATGCATTACAATTTTTTTTTATTTTTACTTCATCTTTTTAAAGTCATATATCTGACTCAGCAATAGCCAATGCAATCCGTTTGTTTTCTTAATTCGTTTTATACTTTTATGTTTGTCCACCTTCAACTCATTCCCGCACCAAATTAGTGCCACCCATGTATATTTAAAAAACTAACCTTATTAAAAAAAAAAAAGACAAAACATATTTTAAAATCTAACCATATTTAATTTTTTTTTTTATTATTATAAAAAAGACAACATATCTTTGGTGCTTTTTTTTTATGAGACATATCTTTGATACTGTGTTAAAGGACTTGCGCAATGCGCCTTTGTATCTCTAGCACACCCAAAAAAAACTAAAGGTGGAGACTTGAAGACAACTCGAGTTTAGAAAGGAAAGTGTTAGTGTGACTGGTTCAGATGTGGAGTGGACCAAAATAGAGAAAATTAAATGTAGCATAAATGACATGTCCAAACGAAAGCCATGCACATAATGATTAAGGCTTGAATGTTGAGCTATTGCATATCATACTTCTAGAGGCTACAAATTAGACGTGTGGAAAAGAAAAAAATATTAATAAATAGAAAGAGAAATGTAATTAGAAATAAATCCAATAAAGGCTATCAATCAGAGGCGTGATTGAGTGATGCGACTTGAAGATGATGGAGAAGCATGATCAAGAAAAAAAAAACTAATAAAGTAAGCTATTGACCAATGTAGTTTGTGATACTCAGGCAAGATGGTAGAGGAAACTTAATAAGGAGGAAAGCCGGAGACGAGATATAGAAGAAAGATACTCTTTTTCATTGACTGTGGTTGAAATCACAAAGATTGCCTTGTTAGAAAATATTGGATCGAGATGCAATCCACAATCGGGTTTGGCCTTGAGGACTTACGTTTACAATGGAAAATCCTTAATGGCTACATTTTTTATTTTCATATAATTGCTCAAGAATTTTATAAAACTAAAAGCTTATACATTGTTTATGACATATGGACCAAGTAAAGGAGGGCACTCAAGCCATCCTTCCTCGTCTACCTTTGCCATATTTCAGATCGGAATAGTTAGGGGCACTCAAACCATTCTCCATATGCTCTCTCTTCCATGCTTCCACTTATCATTCAATCACTCAACAACTTTAATAGCTTTGATGGCTTGCATCAATCATTGATTGTCATATTCAAAAATAACTCTTAAGGAATCCATTTGACATTGCATAATCTATTGCAACTATTGTTTCTAACATCGCCTAGCCTACAACCAACTCATTAATTCCTTCGCAAAATTATTGTTTTCGATCACAAAAAGTATCATTTTTTTCATCCGAGGTTTTTGATACTTTTAATAAACCAAGGTGTTATAGAAAATTCTAATATCTCGATTAAGATAATTCAATATTTCATAAATATGGCTATCAATTCTTATATTTGAGATTAGAATCTCACGATATTAAAAATTGGGAAAGTGATTCTCTACATTTGAAAATTAATTATTACAAATATAAAAGTTTATCTGGTGCAACATTATTTAAAATTTTAAATAACATGGTATCATGTATATTGTTAGATATAAAAAATAAAATTTTAATTGTGAAATAGACGCTCTCTGTTTTAAGAGAAATTGAGAGGAATTTTCTTTTTGTAAAATTCTAATGCAATCTCACCAATGGACAGCTAAACACCAAGTTATAGTGCTAATATATAGATCCATTTTTGTTCTGTAGGAGTAATTTCTGACTTTAGGTGCCCTCCTCTAGAATGAAATTAGTAAGTCTAGTGATACAAAGTTTTTCATAATCATTGACATGATCTATTGTAATTATTGCATAATAAAAGTGATATCAATGGAGGTGGGATGTGTGCTTTCTCCTCCACCTCCAAGACAGCCCCAAAAGTGTGTGTCAATAGAAGCCAAACCTAATTGAAACTTCGTGTGACTTAGGAAAAAAAAAAAAAAAAAAGCTCTTTTGTGCTAAATCATTGTTGAAGATCAATTCCCCTTGACATTTTGAAGCTTAATTTTTTGCAAACTATTCTCCCACACCAACACAATAGATTGTCAACATTAGTTATCAAATTTTCCACATGGATACCTCTCTCTCTCTCTCTCTCTCTCTCTCTCTCTAAAATAGAAATTGGAAATTAGATTTTAGCTTTTAAATATTTTTATTAAATTTTACACTTAAATCATAATAATTGATTCTATGTATGAAAGTAACCTTGGTTTGATTAGAATTAATTTATTGAACTTCGAGTCAAATTTATCTTTATTTGGGTTAGTTGAGGCTATTGATTCTATGTATGAAAGTAACCTTGGTTTGATTAGAATTAATTTATTGAACTTCAAGTCAAATTTATCTTTATTTGGGTTAGTTGAGGCTATTGATTCTATGTATGAAAGTAACCTTGGTTTGATTAGAATTAATTTATTGAACTTCGAGTCAAATTTATCTTTATTTGGGTTAGTTGAGGCTATTGAGTAATTATATTGTTAAGTGAAGTTGTAAGAGTGCATTTTTGACAAATTAGATTATATTGTTCAACGCTTTAAAATGTATTTTATTCTTGTCATATTATAATTTTATATTATAGATTTGCATATTTTATTCGTAAGTATTTTTTTAATTTTAAATTTGTACTAAAAACTATAAGAACAAGAAAATTCTTTGTAAGAAGTTAAATTAGAAGACACTGAAATAATACAAAAAATATATATATAACAATGAAAATATCATAATGATGTTCAATTATGTAATATAAATATATAATAACTCTTGATCATATATATATATATATATATATTAGATTCTTTTAGTAAATTTGAATCTCAAAATTCTTGCAAAAATGATGGATTTTAAATTTATTATTATTCATTTATTGATATTTAAATAAAAAAAATGTTTCACTTATGATCCGTTTGGATTGAGGGGGAGAGAGGGGAAGTAGAGTAGAGTAGAGTAGAGTAGAATAGAGTAAATTTAGCCCAAAATTAGCCTATTTTTAGCCAACTCTACTCTACTCCCCCATAGTTCACATCTAAGAGCCTTTCTAAGGTATTCAAATAGATATTTTTTCCTTAAAATGTGATCCTGGATTTTGACAATATGAAATATGAGATTTTGAGTGATTTTTTAATTATGAATATAGAAAAAAATTTGCTAAAAAGTTTCATTTAGAATCAAATATAAATGATTTTAGTACCATAAAAGAATGTTGGATACAACTTTTTGATCATAAAAGGTTTTTTTTCTAAGAATTTTATTATGTTTAGCCTTCCCCCAAAAAATCCTAGCTCTGCCACTGAAGGCTTCTTAAACATTTGATGTCATCTTTGTTGTTTCAAACAGCGACTCCAATATACATATGATGATATTTTTGTTTGGATGTATAAGCCTCTCAAAGGAGTATTAATGGGAAAGGTATGAAGAACTAGAAGGCTTTCTTTCTATTTTTCTGTATTTAGTGCAGTTGTCTTCCTTCTTACGGAATTAGGGTTGAAATTTCATTTAAATACCAATAAGGTATGCTTGGCTACAAATCAGTCGAAAAAGCCTAGGTCGATGGCTTTCCTTAATAGGTTTGCTGGAACATAAAATCTAGCAACAATCTGTCGAAACTTTATGTGCAAAATCTCCAGTTCAGTTGATTAATCTAGCCACTTCGCTCAACCAAAATCTTCATTTCAACACAGTGAACAGTATTCTTCATTCTTCGATCAGTCTTCATCATCAATTACACCATACAATTACAATTAAAACTACAATTAAACATATTTGAACAATTACAATTTTTATTATATGGAATTAGTCAATACTATAAATCCTAATGTAATAACTTTGTTTGGATTTTTTTTAAATAAAGAGAGAAATGTTTTGAGGGGATTTTTCAATATATCTTCCAATTGTTTTAAATTTTAGGTCCCGTTTGGTAGAGCATCTTAAACATACATTTTCAGTTTTTAAATAACATTACACACATTTTCATACACTTTTTCACTTACATGTATTTCAAAAAAATACAAACAACATTATTCAAACTTCTCTACCAAACAGGTCCTTAATCTTCCTAGTTTTCAAAGAAAAGTATTTTATGAGACAAATTTATACCGTATAGGACCCACATGTTGTGAGGAGTTGCTGTATCCCATAACATAAGCTTCCCCTTTCTTACTAATTTTTTTGAACTTGAGCTCGATTGCCTTTGACTTTTGGCTAAGGTAAGAGAGAAAACCCATTCCATGATTCCAACGCCAATATAATGATACATCTCCCATCTTTATTTTTCCGAAAATCAAGTTCTAGAAACTTTTGCATTGGTTTGACAAGTTAAAAAAAACAAAAAATGGTTAATTAAAGAAGATAGATACATGCAGAGAAACATCCCCATACAATGAATATTTCCTTTTTCTTTTCCTTTTTTTTTTTTTTTGGCCCCTAAGACGTTAGCGACATACAATGAATATTTCAACATAAAGAAGAATGGAAACCCGAATAGAATAAAGATGACATTGGTTTGTATTCTAGGCCACCCATAGTTGGAAGGATCGACTGATATTTAACCACTATTAAAATAAGAAATAACCCCCAATAAACTATAGATGTCTACGTTGGTTTTTCCAAGGAATTTGTATAGATGGACCGTAACTATCAAATATTTTTTAATAGCTTGGCCAGCATAAAACCAAGTCATCAAAGACCAAAAAGACTAACAATGAACCTGGGCTGATAAATGTCTTAAAAGTTCAACAAACCCTTTAGACTATAACACTAGCATGTATTCCCGTTCTTTTTATCCATACTATTTTATCATTATATGTGGATATGTATATCACAAACTGACAAGGTCTTGCTCTCCTACCCTTTGAATAAAGTATATGTATGGTATAACCGTGTGCATATCTTTTCAAATACTCTGAAAAAAAACAACACACAAAACCATGTGGATACAATTTGGGGCTTGGTGGGCACAAACTATTATAGACTATATATTAAACAAATACTTTAGTCACACGGCGTGAAATGTGCTCGACATCAAAATATTAATGCTTGGACCTTGGAGCCCTGCGCCCTTTTATGATTTAAGAAATCTCATCCTGATTCTTTTGGTGGATGAATCATGCATGTTCATGATTTTAATTTAACCTACTTCGCAACAACTCCATATTGTGCTGCTTCTGTATAAAAAAAAAAAAAACAAAACAAGGCTCAACCATTATAACAATAATCTTTTCACACTGATTGAGATGATCCGATAGGATGTTAATAAAAATGATGTCTATAATAAATTTATATGAAATAATTTTACTCTAATAATAAGTTATTATGTCAATAATTAAGAAAAAAAAATAGTAACAAATTTTGTATCATTAAAATTACTCTTTTTGGCTTACGACAAAACAAATAAGTGGGAAGTAGAGAGTTGAACCTAGATTCTTATTCACAGAAGAATTGAATATGATAGCAATAATTCACTGCTCCTAACTATTATTATCATTATTATTTCCACTAGTGGGGTCTTTTTATTGCATGTGTATCGTTAGGTGCACTAAAGTTTAAGGTGATTTGAGATATCTTTGAAGATCAAAGAGAACCCCCATGTCCGTATCAAACTATTTAAGACAATTATAATTTTATTTATCACGTTGCAAAATTTTGTGATTATTAATAATTTATCGATAATTGTTATATCTTGGACCCTTGGTCCTCTAAACCATCTTGATTAGGCCTGGCATGATTGTTTCTGACATTCAGATTAGCAATAGCAATACGTGAGGTTGACACTTTGACACCCACTCGCCTAGTTGTCACAACAAGGCCATAAGTATCAACAGTGAATCTGGTAAATATTATTTTTGTAGTTCCAGTTGATCACATAATATTTGAAATAAAAAAGACAAAATACTTGATGAGGAAAAAAGACCCTAATATATGATAATGTTCTTGTACTATAAATTGAGTTTTTTATTTTATTATATATATATATATATATATATATATATATATATATAACAGACACTAAATTGAGTTTGAGAAGAAATTATTGTTGAATCATGAATGAATATATGCTATGCATGCGTCTTATATGAAATTTCGAAAAGAATGTATGTATTAGGGTGTTTTACTATTATTTGCTTATTTTTCAAAGTCTAAGATACAGAGCCTATGACAAGTGGGAAGATAGCTAGAAGCTTTTAAAGATAGATCCAATGATTCTAGCCTTGTTAATTCCTACTTCTCCTACCACTTTCTCAGTTGCCAATTGCTTTAATTTCTACCCATACCTAGTAGTAGGACCACATATATATATCTATCTAGCCATGTCAATTCATTCATATATACAATGTACTTCTAACCTCACTGTTAAAGAGGAGTTACAAACCTTTGTTAGTGAACTATTTTTAAAAAGTTTTGATAACACTTTTGTATGAAATACAAAAAATTGTAAAAAAATCGGTTGGTTTTTTTTTTTTTTTTCTCTTCTCATAAAAATGCCTTTAAGACATCCATTAACAAAATCTTTTTATATTTCAAATCTTGGATAACTATGTGTCTAGTTATAAAATCAAATAAAGCAAGTTATCTGTCGCTAGCCTTTGAGCACGCGCGTGAGGCTCTTCTATTTTTTGGGTAAGGATTAATTTAGAGCATTTATTACAAGTTGGGATTACTACATTTTTCAATTACCAAAAAAAAAAAAAAACCTAGGGGTGTGATGAGTATTTTGTGCGGTGATAATTTTTCATCACACCCCTATAATTTTTTTTTTTTTTTTTGTGATTGAAAAATGTAGTAATCTCGAATTATAATAAATACTCTAAATTAACTTTTATCCAAAAAATAGAAGAGCCTCTGAGCACGCGCGTGAGCACGTGCTCAAAGGCTAGTCTAATTAATTAGGTGTGTGCAACTTTACCTTAAAATGTAGTCCTAACCAATTTGAGGTTTATGCATTTGTCCAATAATATGGGTTTTTTTTTTGGTGTTGATTTAAGGTAAATATTTGGGCAATTAACTTAGATGTACTAAAATTAGGGTGATTAACTTAATTTCTATCTTTTTCTTAATATTTAAAAGTAATATTACTCTCTTATATTTTGATTTTTTATTGTTATAATATTCTAAAACAGTTGTGAATTTTTGTGACACATTTTGATTTCAAATCCTAATCTCTATCTATGTAGTTGAAAAAAATCATCTTCTCTACATGCAAATAATAGGTCAACAACCATAGCTAAATGGAAGGTGCAACCAAAAAATATATATATATATATGTGTGTGTGTGTGTGTGTGTGTGTGTGTGTGTGTGTGTGCACGCGCGCGCGCGCATTGAATTTCATAGCAAAATTAAATAATTGATCAAACTTCCAAATTCCAAATGGAGTAATAGTAACTCTGCGAACTAAACCAAATGCTCATAGTAGTACAAATTTAAATTGAAAAATTAACATAAATTTTAAAAACTAAGAATTATCTACTCCAATGACTAAAGCTCATCACTGACTCTCTTCCATCTCTCTCATCGCTATTAATGCTAACAACTATGTTGTTGATGATCAGCGACAACACTACCCGGGCTCAACATCTTTGGAGACAACGTTGGCTTCATTTTAAAAATGGGTCACTCACCTGAGAAATAATAAGAAAAATTTTAGACGTTTGCAAACCAAATATTTTTTACAAACACCTAGAACACATATTTAACCACAAAAGCAACGGACTCAACTCACCACATTCCCCAAATTATGAAATGCAGAAATATAAAAGAAAAAAAATGAAGAACAATCAAACGTGAAGAAGAAAAAGAATAGGAGGAAGAGAGAGCACCACTTAAAATAATTAGGGAGCGCCTTCATCATCTATAATATACAATATCAACTAATTAGTCAAAAATTTCAAACCGATAACCACAAAAAAAAAAAAAAAAGATATAAAAAAAAAAAAAATATATATATATATATATATATATATATATATATATATATATATCATTTCCACACTTTGAAAAAGAATTCGCACCAAAGTGAAACAATTAGAGAAAATATTTTTAAAAAAGAACTAGTACCGCAAAGTTAAAAGAAAGTAGATATTAAAGAGACTAAAAAAGAAAAAGAAAAAAGAAGAGGTTGTTTGGTGGGAGGACATTACCAATTACCAAAGTCAGGTAGATGAGTGGATTTGGAATGGCTCTAGATCTAGACTCTAGAGTGGCAATAGAAAAGAAGAATGACCAAGATCTGCTTTCTCTCCCCACTGGCCAAATCTCTTTTTGGCAGCCTCTTCTTCTCTCCACCTAAAAACAAAATATATATAGATACAGGATAAAAAAGAGATGAGAAGAAAGTGCATTTTTTTATATAAAAAATTTGTTAGACAAGAAAGTGTAGTTAATTTGCGATATAGTTGCATAATAATTGATCGATAGTGGCTAGCGGAGAAAGTGTGAACTGCGAAGAAACTGATGAAAAATGTTTTTTTACAATGAATTTGGTTTACAATTTGTTGTAAAAGGAAAAAAAATCGAGTTTAGTAATTGTATAAGTGGAAAACGTGGTTGGCAAATGTAGGGTTCGAATTTGATGGGCCAAGCACAAACCCTGCAGGCCGGTAGCCCAATGAACCCCGTACAATAAATTTGTAGAGAATGGGTTAAACAACTGGGCTGGAAATGGATTTAGCAACGATACATGTAGACAACAAAGGATAAGATGATGTTTAGACTCGTATTCTGTGAGAATCCTCTTGAATCCGAAAAGAAATAATGTTTACAAGCCAGAAAGAATCCCCCCCTCGTCAGAGGCCTATTCTCTTTATATATGCTCCTTCCTCCTCATCTTCACCGTACACTTGTTGTTCATCTAAGCATCCACTTGAGTACTTGTCACATCAGATGCTTGCTTTAGTCTGCCGTGAGTGGTAGTAGCTGGAGCTGCACTGTTCAGGTGTCTTCTCCACATAAATGCGGTCAGGAAAGTTGCTGCAGTGCATTAAATGCGGTGGTGGCAGCTTTTCCCTCTAAGATATTTTGTGTTATTCTTGTCCTTAGGCGTGCCCTGAGTTCATTTTTTGCTGCGAAAACAGCTGGGAAGGTCGCTCAGGTCTTCAGTACATTTGCTTGGTCAAGTTCTCAAGTGATCCGATGAGGAGATCCTCTTCGGACTAACAGTAATGTCTTCGGACATACCCATCATTCCTTTTCAAAGGCAATTCCACTAAAGGGGCTCAGCCCTGATCCCTCTTATCTCTTCGGTTAAATAGTGACATTCAAATTGGGCCCCAAGCCTAATTCGTAACGTTGGGCTTTCACACCCACAATAGCCCCTTAAAATTCTAATTTTTCCCTCGCATCCGAAGAGAAAAAAATGGGATTTTGATCCTTCGTGAAATAAAAACTTTGCAATCGTTGAATTCTGAACCCACACGTGTATGCGCATGAATTTAGGCGCTTCATTATTGCCGCTGTTGTTGCATCGTTTCCAAGGCGCCATTAATTGCTCCAAGCGGCGTCTTGTCTATGGAATCCAATGGACAGCTGATGATCCAACGGACATGATTTTTCTCAAAATTTGGGTGGGACAAATTTTCCCACTTTGCTTGCCCCTATATAAAGCCACAGAGGGGGTTATTTCCCCCCTTACTTTGCAAATTCCAGACTCTCAACGCACTCAGGCATCCACGCTCATAACGCCCTTCCTGTCATTGACTCCAACTCACCCCAGAATACACTACGATCTTTCTGTGCGCATCAGGGTCATTCCTCCGTTCAGTTCCGCATAAGTTCCTTGTTTGAGATTCTCAAATTCTTTTCGGCTTGCCTCTTCGGCCTTTGGTAGTCGTTCCCCAGTTACTGTTCGCATCTTTCCCTCTAACCTAACTGAAAATTGGTAGATTTGAATATTTAGTGAATAGTCCCTCCCAGATGGAGAAGTTTAGGGCGATGTATCGCATTCCTCAGGATGTGGGGTTGAGGTATTGCTCTCCGGAGGAATTATTAACAAACCGAAAAGTGGGCGAAGTCATAATCCCCGTTATCGCTTTCCTAGAGGGAGGAATGACCATCTCCATGGATCCTGTTACTAGAAGCTATCTTACAGGCCATAGACTTAGCCCTGAACAGTGCGCACCTAACATGTTTAGGATTTTATGAGCAGTTGACGACCTAAACCGCCATTTAGGATTGGGACTAACCTGGCTCGATGTGGTACACATGTACGAGTGTTATACCAAAGAAGGAGCGGGATACTATCCAAGGTCCTGATCCGATATTGTCAGGCTCATCTCCTGTCTCCCCAAGTCTAATAAAGGAATGAAAGATGATTATCTGATTGTCTCGGGCGCATGGCATGGCGGACTTCATTGCCCAACCCAGCCAGGAGAGCCAGGTGGGATATCCCCCATTGAGATTTTCTAATAATAGGTTTAAGGTTTTGGTTTCAATGATTCGACCTTCTCTTTTTATCACCTTTCAATTTTTTTTTGATAGTTTTATTGCAATGTTTACAGTTCGAAATCACGTCGTTCCTCGGCTCAGTCTCACAAACACCGCGGCGCTCAATTACCTTCTTCGGTCAGAGATCTTCACAAGCGAAGACGGACAGCTTAGAGCCGCTTACCTTATCCTCGGCTATACTCCAAAGTCAACGGATTTTCAGCCGATCGGCAACGCAATAACACTCGGATACCGCCGCATCAACCGTATTGACGTTGTTCGAAAGAATTTTTTAGCTTCCTTCGACCTTGCTCCTGTGCCACACCCCAACCCACAGGGCATTCCGTTGCTCGTCGAGCCTGTTCAGCAGGTCCCTCTTCAGCCGGCAGCAGAGGGAGAGAGAGTTGCTTCCTCAACCCCTTCGCTTAACGAGCAGATAGACCAGTTCAGATTCGAAGGAGAAACTTCAGAAGAGGTTCAAATTCTAGACGTTGACGAGGGGACAGATAGGCAATCGGTTGTTCTCCCACAGAGAATAATCGTGTCAGACTACTCTTAGGACGAAGACATGCAGAGCCTAGCAGATCTGATGAAGAGCCGAAGGCAGAAGGTCCCGACTAAGGGCACTGGTACTTCTCAGCAAACGGCGGCTCTTCCTCCTCCCCATTCTCAAGCTCTCTCGGATCCAGGCTTAAAGCCACTGCCAGATCTAAAAAAGAAAAGGATCGTGACTGAAGCTGAAGGTACTGAGGCTACGCCTTCGAAGGGGACCAAGCAACAAAAGGTGGCCCATGACACCAGGGGCAAAAGGGCTTCATCCACAGAAAGTAAGGAAAACCCTTTGGCCGCCGATGTACGACGAGGCGCTCGAACATGGCCTCTGAAGTTGACACTAGATGGTGCGGCTATCCCATACGATGCTCCCATCAGAAATTATGGTGGAGGGAAAGCCGGCTACATTGCTGAAGCTCTGGAGCAGCCCCTGCTCCTTCCGAAGGACATGGAGTCCTACAGGCGCTTTAGCCAGCAAGAGCTTTTCTTATCCCTAAAAAGGGATTTAGCCATGGTAAGGGAATTTGACCATCTGATCCTCTTTTTGCTATGTTTACCAACTAAAAAAGAAACTTTCATCTGTTGTGCAGATCGCCCAGCAAATATATGTGGCCGAAGAGTGGAATAAGAAAACTCATATCCAAGTCCAAGCGGAGGTCAGCGCCCGCACGGAGACCGAGAAGGCCTTGGGCAGCCTTAAAGATGAGTGCTTCCAGATGTCCAAGCAGTTGAAACAGGAAGCTAAGGAGAAGAAAAGTCTGGAGGCGGGCCTTAAGAACGCCCAGGAGTAGGCCGAAGATCAACGCAAAAAGCTGTACACCACTGAGATCAACCTGGAAACAGAGAAAGTGTTGGTGAAGGATCTTCGGGAGATAAGTTCAGCCCCTTGTAAAGGTCTGGGTACATTATTTCTGCGGCGCTGCCCTGATCTACCATCACCCTTTTCATGTCGTATCCACCTATTCTGAGAGTAACTACCAGAGCGTCATCATGCAGCTATATAGTCCCGATTTTGTCCTCGTCCGAAAAGCCCAAAATGGTTGAACCTCCATCCTAGGCCTCTTCGGCTCTCTGTTAACACTCTCAAAGGGCGTCCGAGCAACTGATAGTATTCTGGATGGGCACGACCCTGTCCTCCCTAGTGCGGCAAAAATAACATTGATAGTACCCAAGGGAGGTTTTACAGAATCACCTCTCCTAGGCCCCGCGTTTGCCTGGTTTTCCTGACCATATGAGTGGTGTAAAAGTTGCTTTAACTTGCCCTCGCTGACGAGCTGACCCAAATGGTCCCACAGGCTCCTACAATCCTCAGTGGTATGCCCATGGTCAAGATGATATTGATAGTAGAGATTGTGGTTGCGCCTTTCAGGGTTTCCGACCATCTTGTTTGGCCTCTTAAAGAAAGGCTCATTTTTTATTCTCTCCAGGACTTGGTGCACTGACTCACGAAAAACAGCATTGACTGTCTGAAAGTTCGCTGTACTTTGTCCGACCCAATCCTTTCTCGGCCTATTATGGCTCTGCCGGTCCGACCTGAAATCCCTCCTCTCCTGAGGGATAACCTTATCCTTTCCCCTACCCTGCTGTTGGTCTTCTTCAACTCTTTTGTACTTGTCAATCCTATCCATCAATTGGCGTACACTGGTAGCAGGTTTACCCGTTAGGGACGTCCTCAAGAGATGTTCAGTGGGGAAGCCTAGCTTAAAAGAGCTGATGGCCACCAAGTCACAATCTTCCTCCATCTCATTATACGTTTCCCAGAACCTATCTGAATATGACTTCAAAATTTCACCCTCCCTCATGCTGACGGATAATAGGGAGGCCATGTTCTGCGGAACCCTTCGACATGTGACAAAACGCTACCCAAATGCTTAAGTTAGCTCTTGGAACGAGCTTATGGAGTCCGCTTTCAGGCTATCAAACCATCTCATGGCAATCGGTCCCAAGCTGGACGGGAAGACCTTGCACATTAGGGCCTCGTCTCTGGAGTGAACGGCCATCCTCTGGTTGAAATGACTCACATGTTCCACAGGGTCTGTCCGGCCATTGTAGATGGTGAATGTAGGCTAGTGGAAACGTCGAGGAAGTATTGCATTCTCGATGTTGCGTGTAAAAGGAGATCTGGAGATCTGATCCAGAGCTTTACTCATAGCATCGCTCCCTACGCCCCTAGGTAAGGGGCTCCGAGGATTCCTCTCACGATGGTGCATCTCCTCATAGGGAAAGGACTCACTGATTGGTGTCCGAAGTTTTGGCTTGTAGTCAACGTCCCATTTGTCCTCAGAATCTTCATCAGAGTACGAGAAAATGCGTTTCCTCTTTGCATGGCGCAGCTCCCTCTTTAGCCTTTCAATTTCTAATTGCATGCTTTGATTTTTCTCTGCATGGTACATGTGGCTCTCTCCATGCAACTGGTTACGATCGACGTGTGCGGTGTGCACGCTACCTTCACGATCCTGCCTCCGTTCCAGGTTGAGAAAAGGATCGGTGTGCTGAGATGCCTTGGACTCCGCTGGTCGTTGCCTTGCTTCAAACATTTTTGAGGTGTTGCTTCCACCTTTGCTCAAACTGTTCCCCGCAAACGGCGCCAATTGTAGGGTTCAAATTTGATGGGCCAAGCACAAACCCTGCAAGCCGGTAGCCTAATGAACCCCGTACAATAAATTTGTAGAGAATGGGTTAAACAACTGGGCTGGAAATGGATTTAGCAACGATACATGTAGACAAAAAAGGATAAGATGATGTTCAGACTCGTATTTCGTGAGAATCCTCTTGAATCCGAAGAGAAATAATGTTTACAAGCCAGAAAGAATCCCCCCCTCGTCAGAGGCCTATTCCCTTTACATATGCTCATTCCTCCTCATCTTCACCATACACTTGTTGTTCATCTAAGCATCCACTTGAGTACTTGTCACATCAGATGCTTGCTTTAGTCTGCCGTGAGTGGTAGTAGCTGGGGCTGCACTGTTCAGGTGTCTTCTCCATATAAATACGGCCAGGAAAGTTGCTGCAGTGCATTAAATGCGGTGGTGGTAGCTTTTCCCTCTAAGATATTTTGTGTTATTCTCGTCCTTAGGTGTGCCCTGAGTTCGTTTTTTGCCGCGGAAACAGCTGGGAAGGTCGCTCAGGTCTTCAGTACATTTGCTTGGTCAAGTTCTCAAGTGATCCGATGAAGAGATCCGATGAGGACCAACAGTAATGTCTTCGGACATACCCATCATTCCTTTTCAAGGGCAATTCCACTAAAGGGGCTCAGCCCTGATCCCTCTTATCTCTTCGGTCAAATAGTGATATTCAAATTGAGCTCCAAGCCCAATTCGTAGCGTTGGGCTTTCACACCCACAGCAAATTAAAAGCAATTTTTTAGGAGTGAAACATAGTAAATCTAATCGGTTAAAAAAAGGGAAAAAATGATTTTGTTAATTAAAAAAGTTGAAAACGTTCAATCAAAATAAGAAGTGGAAAGTTATCCCAAAAAAAGTGGAAAACTAACGTGAGAGAGAAATGGAGAAGTGAGAGAAAAAATTGTTTTTTTTTTTTAAGAGATACTATGTCTATAACAATTTTACAATATTTTTACAACAAATTACAGGTGGTTAGTTGTTATTAGTTCAAATTTAAAATTAACACTAAGATTACTTTTTTGCCCCAATAATAACAACTAGTAACAACCTATCACTTAAGATTTGTTGTAAAAATGTTGTAGACATATTATTTCTTTTTTTTTTATTTAGCTAAAAATTAGGAGTTTTTAAATTACTAATTATACATGTCTAACCCTATAATTTAAGTTTAAGAAACAGATAAATTTGAAGGTATTTTAAGCATAAAAATTGAAGAATCTAAATAGGAGAACCCCCTTAAATAGTAGTATAGGTTACCTAACCTCACAGCATAACACTAGTTATAGATTAATAATCTTGTATAATGGTATGTGTATCAGTATGAAAGCCAGAGATCTCGATTAAAAAAGAAAAAAAAAAAAGAAAGCCATCTTATTCAATGGAAGGAAAATGCAAGGAAATAAAGAAGGGCGACGTGTTCGGCAATTTGACGCAGTCACAGGGAATGAAAGTATGAACAAAAGCCAAAGTTGGTATAAAAATTAAAAAGTCGAAAGAGATCCATTGATTCTAACCCACTATTTATTGATAACGCAATTTTTTTCAGTTTTGTGTTTTTATTTTGTTTCATACGTTGGTCCCTTTTTATATATTATACTATGTCAAATTCATTGTACATCCCAACCAAAATTGTCCAAAAGAAAAGAACCATCTATTTTATATTTACAATTATATATATATATATATATATATATATTTTTGTATACCCCACCATATGACATGGGTCCCCTCAAAACCGAGTATAGATTTTTCCAAGTCAAACAAGGTACTATACATTTTGATTCACTGTACCATCCTGAAGCGACAAGGAAAAACCCAAAAAAGACCACTTCCAATGAGCTCAAAGGCCCTACTGGTTGACTTTTCATGTCATTTTAAGGCAAGTTAATTAAATTTATTTTAACTATTAGGTATAAGTACCAAAATATATGTTTTATAAAAAATAAAATAAAATAAAATATATGGTTGTATTGAATTTAATTGTTATTATAAAAAAATTGTATTTTTTTTATATATAGATATGATAAAATTTCAATTTCTGTTTTATAATGATTGTTCTTTATAATCAGGTCAAAAAATTAATCGTTTTTTAGTATAGATGAGATTTGAACTTTTAGATCTCTTTTTCAATGATAAGAAATTTTACTAATTGTACTAATTTCGAAAATAATATTATTTATATTTTATTAATCAATGCGTTCATATATTTGAATTTAATTAAAAATTAAAAAAATAAGATGTTACATATATAAGAAATTGTAATTAATTATTTCCATCTATATTTCTAGTATGATGAATGCAGCTTTCCTTTTTGTTTTTTTCTTTGGATAGGAGTTTTTTAGCCTTTTTTTGAATTGAAGTTCATAAAAACATGCAACTTGATGGAGCCGTGTGTCTATAAGTGCATGAATAAGAGAAGTTGAAAAACCTCAGTCGGGTAACTATGATTGGACAACTAGAATGGTGTCATGAAAAGAGACAATATCACTATTTCCTAGCCAAATTCTATGCACTATGGAGAAAGTGACAAGTGATATACACATATCAATTTTAATAATTGTTACCAAAAATGAAAGCAATAAATAATGTGAGAATAGTACAATAATAATACATATAAAACCCAAAGTATCTAAAACCACTAATGGGAAATGATACCACTTCATGAATCTAATCACTTGAAAGCTGAAAGTGATTATACAGACAACTAGTATTCTTTAATTTAGCCTATAACGTGTCCAAAATAAATTGGTTCAAAGGAACATTACAAAAAAGTTTGTCCTTGTCATTTGATTTGAACCTCCCAAATCAAAACAATGTATTCTTCTTCTATCATGTAATGCTAATGCTAATCCCCTATACCAATTTTTGGGTATCATTCTTTTTTTTCCAAAGTATACTTTATTTGGTCCTTTAGAATGTGAAAACTCATCCGATAAGCCAAAAGAGATTAGACAAAGACAACCACTTTTTATAAACCATATATTTTGCATTAAGTTGTTGTTTGTAAAGCTAAATTGGGATTGAAAGACAAACAAAATTTTCCAAGTACAGTTGGAAATTTGGAATTCTTGGAATCCCAAATCCCAAGTCCATTGTTAGAGTAATCCAATTTGAGAAAGCTCACGGTTTCTCCTTTGTTAACCGTGAGCTATATGACTAGATACTATTAACCAAAACCTACAAAAGTCTAATACAATTTTACAACTTGTTCTTTTTATCTCATTCTATAATTAGAGTGCCATTTGCACATCTTGTTCCAATAATGCACTTCAATCTCATTTTTAATAATTAAGAGTGACAACTGTGTTTTGTTTTTTTATTGATGACAAATACATCTTCACTTTTCACACAAATTATTAGTTTATTTTATGTTTGCTTGCAAACTTCCAACTATGTTACTTGTTCTTTCAGTCTTTCCAATCAAAAACCATATTATTGTTAGATTCTTATCAATAATTCCGTGTCATTTCAACACAAGAATTTTGGACACAATTTGATGTAATTACAATAAACCAAATGGAAAAGATAGATTTAGCCACTCGTGTGAGTTAGAACCTCTTGTTTTTTTTTTTTTTTTTTTTTTTTTTTTTTTTTGTCTAGTTGAATATAAATTAAAATATTGCAAGTAAAAGTTTTTTTAAAATGCTATTATATGTTTTATTCAAGACTTTTTTTCTTTTAATATTTTTTTAAAAAACTTTAAAATGTAATTAAGTTTTTTTTTTTTTAGAGATAATTACAACATGTTGCTAACCCCGCAACTCGAACCCTTTTCCCTCTAAACCCCCAAACATTTTGTACATGGGGAGGTGCCAATTTAGCTACAAAGCATTTGGTAAAATGTAATTAAATTAAATTTCCTTTGTAACATTATGCAAAAGTAATAATAAGCATATCCAATTAATAATTCGGAGCCGTTAACATCAAGAAAATCAGAATTAGATGCTGTAAAAATATTTTTCTTTTTTTAATCAAAAGAGAAGATATATTCATAGCAAAAGATGCACTAATGATTGTTTGGTCCCTAAGGCTAATCAAGAAGGAAAAGAAAAGGCTATCCAAAACAGCTGCTTGCCAATATCATTATAGTTTTCCGTTGATGCACCGAACCTAGCAAAGTTATTATATCCATAATTTTATCTATTAATCTTATATTTTACAAAGTTATTATGAAGAAAATTATAAAATTCAAAATGATTTAAGTTATTTTCATTAACTTTTGTTTTTTAATAATATTTTTCTTAAACGTATCATTTCTTCTGTTGTTTATGTTGAACTTCTTAATATTGTATCTAATTTTGCTCATAATTGTTATTTTTAAAATTATTTCCTTAGTAAGTTAAATAGAATATTTTTTTTTCTTTAATATAGGATATTGAATTGTCTTTTATGACTTAAAATGTAGCCATTTGTCCGAATATTGAATCTAAATATTTATACCTTGTAACTTAAGGATTTGATCATTAAAACATTTTGAAAAAGAAAGAAAGAAAGAAAGAAAGTACTGAGCTCTTTATATTTAACTTACATAAAAGGTATGTCATTATATACTTATGTATTTCATTGTGAACATTTTACATAATTTCTTCATCTTCTTTGTTTAAAATTGATCTATTAATTTTAACCATTTTAATTCTAATTGAAAATGTGGCTCCACAATTCCACTCATGATCCACTTTTTCAACGAACATTTTACATAATTTCTTCATCTTCTCTATTTAAAATTGATCTATTAAATTTAAACATTTTAATTCTAACTGAAAATGTGGTTCCACAATTCCACTCATGATCCACTTATTCAATGAACATTTTACATAATTTTTTCTTCTTCTTTCTTTAAAATTGATCTATTAATTTTAAACATTTTAATTCTAATTAAAAACATGGTTCCACAAATTCCACTCATAATCCACTTTTTCAACGAACATTTTACATAATTTTTTCATCTTTTCTGTTTAAAATTGATCTATTAATTTTAAATATTTTAATTCTAATTGAAAACATGGTTCCACAATTCCACTTATGATCCACTTATTCAATGAACATTCCACATAATTTTTTCTCCCTCTTTCTTTAAAATTGACCAAAACATTTTAAACATTTTAAACATTTTTATTTCCACAATTCCACTCATGATTCACCTGTTCAACCAGTAAAAACCCATGTAGTTACAGTCTAGGTAGGTTCACATTTTACAAAAACAAAAGGGTCAACAACAACAACAACAACAACAGCAAAGGTGAAAAAGGGGAATAGGCGGTAACCGGTTGACGAAAGTGATGACGTGGTGGGCTGGAGCTGTGGACTGAAAGACCGGTTTTGAAGGGAGATACATTGCATTTTGCATGATGTTAGAGATGTGCCTGAATCTGAAATGTGCCTCTTGACTGTGACACCTTTCTTTTTCCTTATTCCTATTTTTTTTTTTTTTTTTCTCCCAATAAATATTTTATATATAAAAATCCTTTTTGCCTTAACACCCATGTCTACATTTTTTACACGTACATTCACATAAGTAGTGCCTTGCCTCCATTCTCAAAAACTCAATCTTCTTCTTCATCTTCTTTTTTGCCCTACTCGTTGGGGTTTCAGATGCTCGAGCTTTGTTTTCCTGATAATAACAATAACAACGACAACAGTTCTGTGTGGAGGGTTTTGTGCTTCTGAGGCATTGTTTGGATTTTGTTTCTTGTGGATTATTACTCTTTGCTCATGCCTACCCTTGTCAATTACAGTGGTAAGCTTTTCTGGGTCTTTGCTATTTTGTCTGTTTTCTTTTTGATTAAGTGGTGGCGTTTGATTGGTTTTTTTTTGGAGGATTTGGGTTCATGGGTGTTCTTTATTTTTGTTTGATTTAAATGGGTATGTCTTGGTTGCCAATTTAATATCTGCATGCTCATAGTTTGAGGTCCTGAGTATATTTTTGATATGGGAATCATCACTGATTTTGGAGATGATATGGTTTGGACTATCATAATTGGAAATTGAATCACACAATATTTGTTGATTGATTCTATTAGGTGATATGCTTTAAAACCCACTTCATCCTTGGGGAAGATCTCTCTCTTTTTTTGTAATAAATTTTTCTGGTACACAAAGCCTATGCCTTTTTTTGTTTATGGGAACATCAAGTAGGAGACTTTTAGGTACAGGAAGATTGTTATTTTCTAGAAGCAAACTTGTACATTTATGATCTAATTATGCTTAGAATACATGGTAGATTCTTATTGGATTTGCTTTGCTGAGTGAAGGAAACTTAGATCTTTCCTTATGGAGTAACATGTTAGAAACCGTTTTTGTGTGAAAATAATAGATTTAGCTAGTTTTAAACAATTTTCTTTGCCGATTCCAAAATAGAAAAATAAATTTGTGTGGACAATTTTATCTGATATTATTTTTTTTCATTGGGATTTCAGGTGATGACGAATTCTATTCTGGGAGTTCTTTTTACCCAAATCCTATGGATTTGGGTCGCTTGTTCTCCATTGTTTCCCAAGTGGATGTGTACTGCCCCCCAAGCAAGCGGCCTCGAATTAGTGCCCCATTCATCTTTGGAAGAAATGAACTTGAGCAGGAGAAGAAACCTTCCATTGAAGTTCTTCCTGATGAATGCCTTTTTGAGATCTTCAGACGCCTTGATGGAGGCAAAGAGAAGAGCTCTTGTGCTTGTGTCTCCAAGCGTTGGCTTATGCTTTTGAGTAGCATCCGTAAGGCTGAAATTTGCCATGAGTTGCCGGTTTCTAATGATGTTGATATGGTCACTGGTGATGAAGATCAAGATCTTGTAAGTGATGGATACCTTTCAAGGTGTTTGGAAGGGAAGAAAGCTACCGACATTAGGCTTGCTGCAATTGCAGTTGGAACTAGTAGCCGTGGGGGACTAGGAAAGTTATCAATCCGAGGAAGCAGCTCTCTTCGTGGAGTCACAAACCTTGGCCTCTCATCTATTGCCCATGGTTGCCCTTCTCTCAAGGCTCTTACTTTGTGGAATGTTCCTTTTATTGGAGATGATGGACTATCTGAGATAGCTAAAGGATGCAATTTGTTGGAGAAGCTTGACCTTTGCCAGTGTCCCACAATTTCCAACAAGGCTTTGATTGCAATTGCAGAGAATTGCCCAAATTTAACTTCTTTGAATATTGAATCATGCTCAAAGATTGGGAACGAGGGCTTGGAAGCTATTGGAAGGCTTTGCCCCAAGTTACACAGTGTCTCTATCAAAGATTGTCCCCTTGTTAGGGATCATGGAGTATCAAATCTTTTGTCTACAGCTTCTATGTTGTCAAAGGTCAAGCTTCAGAGCGTGAACATCACAGATTTCTCCCTTGCTGTGATTGGGCACTATGGCAAAGCTATTACAAATCTAGTCCTTAGTGGTCTCCAAAATGTAAGTGAGAAAGGCTTTTGGGTCATGGGTAATGCTCAGGGTCTCCAAAAACTGACGTCGTTGACAGTTACTTCTTGTCGTGGGATAACAGATGTGAGTCTTGAAGCCATCGGGAAGGGATGCATCAACCTGAAGCAGATGTGCCTTCGCAAGTGCTGCTTTGTATCCAACAATGGAATGGTAGCTTTTGCCAAAGCCGCAGGATCATTGGAGTGCCTCCAATTGGAAGAGTGTAACAGGGTCACCCTATCAGGGATTGTTGGTGCCCTCTCAAACTGTGGTACAAAGTTGAAGTCTCTTACCCTGGTGAAGTGTATGGGAATCAGGGATATGGCTTTGGGATTTGCTATGCCCTCTCCTTGCACGTCTCTTCGATCCTTGTCTGTAAGATACTGCCCTGGATTTGGTACTGCTAGCCTGGCTATGGTGGGTAAGTTGTGCCCTCAGATTCAGCATGTAGACTTGAGTGGACTTTGTGGAATAACTGATGCTGGGCTTCTCCCTCTTCTAGAGAGCTGCGAAGCAGGACTTGTGAAATTGAATCTCAGTGGCTGCTTTAATATCACAGATGATGTAATTTTGGCCTTGGCTAGGCTACATGGAGGAACCCTCGAGCTGCTCAACCTCGAGGGATGCAGAAAGATTACTGATGCTAGCTTGGTGGCAATCGCAGACAATTGCTTGTTACTCAACGATCTAGATGTGTCAAAGTGTGCGATCACCGACTCTGGTGTTGCAGTGCTTTCTTGTGCAGAGCAGCTCAGTCTGCAGGTCCTTTCATTGTCAGGTTGCTCTAAAGTATCAAACAAGAGCATACCTTTCCTGGAAAAATTGGGTAAGACGCTGGTGGGATTAAATGTCCAACACTGCAATTCAATCAGCAGTAGTGCAGTTGAGCTGCTGCTAGACTCCTTGTGGAAATGCGATATTCTCTCCTAGTCGGGGAAGGAACCTTACACTTTTGCTGGATCAAGAGGCGGATATAGCGGTGTTGAATCAGATTAGGAAATCCAAAACTCTAGTATGACCTCAGAATATAGTAGATGCATAAAGCTCTTAAGTCAACTCACATGGTTGGTAGTTTCAGCATACCTTTTCGGCCCATCCTCAGTGGGGGTGCCTATGGCTCAGTGGCTTGGTTGTTTTCCAGGGGACTCTGGCAGATCACTTATCCAACCTTTTTTGCGGGCTTTCCCAATATAGGAAAGCTTGTTCAACTATTTTGCTCCCCATTAATGGGAGGCTGCTTACTTTATTGCCATGGTTCCCTGAGAATACAGTTACCAAGTCCTGGTTTGAGGTTCCCACTTGCTCCTGGTTTTGTTTGCTGGATGTTCATACACCCCAGTGTTTTAGCTTGATTACAGGTTTTCGATAGTGTTAAGCTTTCTTTATTTCCAGTCTCACAAAGTCTGTTGTCAGATTCAGTCCAAGTTAGTTTCTAGTGTCTAATAAGGTTCCTGAAGTTGTTTGGGATCCTTGTTTTCTACATTCACAAGTGTGGTTGCTTTGTGCAGTTCTAAGCGATGGTTTCCTTGGATATATTGGTTGTAGCCTGCAGTGGTGGTGGCAGATACTTCATCGTGTATGCCATGACAACCTTGTTGGTTGTTGTTGTTATTGCTGTTTTTAGCTTTTGCAGGTTTCTCTTGTTTATGGATTGTACACTGCAACTACTTTGTTGTTTAGTAATGAAATGGGGTCTTTTTTGTTATGTATTTCTCTTGTTGGGGATGGAATCTTGTATGTTTCATGGTTATGTGATCTCTCTCTCTCTCCACCTGGACCTTCCTTTACCCCTTTCTTTTTCTAACAGTCTCAGAAATTGCTTCCTCATCTCTTAGAAATCCTTGGGAAAATTAGATTTTAATCCGATAAATTTGTCTTACAAACCAAACCTTACAGTATTAAAATAACAAATTAAACCCTCAAGATTCTTACAAATGTAACAAATTAACCTTGTTAACACCGTTAGGATCTCTTGATCTGAGGTTTAATTCGTTAGGAACCTCAAATTTAATTTAATTCTTTTGAAATTATATAATTTAATTTATTACATTCTGAAACTATAGGGTTTAAAATGGTTTTTTCTTTTTTCTTTTTTGGGCGCCAAATTAAAATGTTACATTTATCTAGTACTAAAAGAGGTTCGCACTAAAAGACGTTTGAGCCGACTCATCCCAAAAAAAAAAAAAAAAAAAGGAAAAGAAAAAGGAAAAAAGAAAAAAAGAAAGGCAAAGCTTGAGCCTTAATGCAATGATTAATGTTTTTTGCCAAAAATAATAGGTTGCACATTCGAGTTTTTTTTTTAGGGATAATTACACTTTACTTACCTGTGGTTTGCCTCTAATTTGATTTATCTACCTGTGGTTTAAATTTTTACACTTTACCCACTTGTGATTCTCACCGTTACTGTGCCGTAACCTACCTCTCCCTCACCGTTACTCTAACACATATTATGTAAAAAATAAAAGCCCAAACAGATCAAAACACTCTCTCTCAAATCTTAAACATAAAGAACATACCCAAATTTTGATACTTGAGTTGGCTCACTAAACCCAAAACATGAAGATTAACCAAAAACTAAACCTAGATTTTTCTGTTTTTCATGTTCAAACTAATTGTACCAAAACTAAACCCACAATCATGTTCTGGGTTTAGTGAGTCTAAAGAAAAGTAGAAGAACATACCCAAAAATTAAACCCCTATGCATCATCGTTCCCAAACATTTCTATAATCTGGTTCAGTAGGTTCTTTTGCCCAACATAAAGAGACTCCATAGTCTTATCTATCTATCTACTCCACTCTTTGGTCCATTGTAAGGCTTTGATTGATAGACTGATACCATTGCACAGATGAAGGAATACAATCTGATTTTTATGGTTAATCGGAAGAACTTCCAATGCCATCAGGAACCTTCCCAGAGAACTGGTTCTTACCCAAGTTAATGGCTCTCAGATTATTTGAACCTTCAATCCCCTTTGGAATCTCACCCTTCAAGGAGTTATCCGATAAATCCATCGATCTAAGCCCATTCAAAGACCAAATCTCAGATGATAAAGACCCCGAAAACTGATTCGACGAAAAGTTAATAGACGCAAGAGTTGAACACGAGCTCAAATTGTATGGTATCTTCCCAGAAAGCTTGTTCTTGGCCAATGAAATGACACGTAGAGACCCACATTGCCTAAAGAAATCCTCTAGTATAGCTCCAATTCCCAGACGACGTCGTCATCGTCGTCCATGACGATGTCGATGTCGTTTGACTGGTTTGATAGTGGGGATCATAAGAACATTCTCAAATTTCAAGCCTATGAATCCAAACAAAACTGTCAAAAGGATAGAAAAGATTAAAAAAGAAATTTATGGTGTGTTTGATTTGGTTTTAATCTTCAGTTGCAGTGGTTGTGGGTTATGTTCAAAATTTATGGGTTTAATTTTTGGTTAATCTTCAAGATTTCTGAGTTTAGTTTTTGGGTATGTTCTACTTTTCTTCAGACTCACTAAACCCAGAACATGATTGTGGGTTTTGTTTGGGTCCAATTAGTTTGAACATGAAAAACAGAAAAATATGGGTTTAGTTTTTGGTTAATCTTCATGTTCTAGGTTTAGTGAGAGTGTTTTGATTTGTTTGGACTTTTGTTTTTTTACATAATATGTGTTAGAGTAACGGTGAGGGAGAGGTTGGTTACGGCACAGTAACGATGAGAATCACAGGTGGGTAAAGTGTCAAAATTTAAACCATGGATAGACAAATCAAATTAGAGGCAAACCACAGGTGGGTAAAGTGTAATTATCCCCTTTTTTAGAGAGTTTCAACCTATGGCATCCACTCCTAATGATAGCTCTTTATCATCAGACCAAGATACCAATTAGTTTTTGTTGTAGGCGGGGATTGAACCCCAGATTCGAGTTTGAGAGTTATTTTCTCTATTAAAATTTTTTTTTATGTAAATAATCTCTTTTCAAACCTCACCAAATTGGGAGCTTTATCTCGTGTATGCAATTTTTATTCATTTATGTTAGATCTTAGATTGGCAGATTCTATGACCTAGTAATATCTTGTCGAGTATGTAATATGTGTCAAAAGTACAAATTTAAAAGATCCAAGATGTAGCTCAAAAGAAAATAGTTACCCAATGCCTTGATAGCCGCTTGATTGTTGATTGATCGATAGAAAGAAGAGTTTCAACTAAACTTCGATTAAAACTCAATCGATCAAAAGTTGTGAAATCAAATTCTAACGCATTTTAATTAGCAAAAATTACAACTTATCCACCTGTGGTTTGAAATTTGATACTTTACCCACTTGAGATTAGCTTAGTTATATTTCATAACCCACTTCTGTTAAAAATAGAGCTAAATATGTAATTTTGCTCAACTTTTATGTCTTTCTCTTTCAAAAGCACAAAAAAATAAAAATACAAGATCAAATGAATTAAAAAAAAAAAAAAAAATCCAGCGGAACACTTGCATTATGGGATTTCAAACCATAGGTAGGCAACTTAAATTTCAGTCAAATCTCAGGTGGATAAAGTGTTAAATTTCAAATTACAGGTATACAACTTAAATTTTGGTCAAACCACATTTAAGTTGTAATTTGCTCTTTTAGTTAAGTTGATTGTTTCATAGGTTTTCATGTCCTACACTCAAACATATAAAAGGCTCATTGTAGGCATAATTACTTAGCCTCTGTTTGGGAAGAGCGTTTTGTGCGTTTTCCAGCGGAAGCGTTTTTTTCTGTAGGCCCCGTGCACTGTTCACGGGACCCACAAGTACCTTCATTTAGCAACTTTTTCTTTAAAACTGGGTTTCGCAGCACTATTCATATATTTAAAAATTATTTTCCTACCGTGTTTTCAGTTTTCAATTTTCAGCAATAAGCAGTATCCAAACAGACCCTTAGATGTTTTAGAGAGGCTGTTGTTATTTACTAAAGAGAGAGAAAACCTAAACCTAGTTTTGACAAACACGTAAGTTCAAAAGTTCAAATTCACAACAGTGTTTTTGTTCTTGCGATCAAGAGTTGAAGACACAAAATCCTAGTACGTTGCTACTAAGCACAAATCTTCAAAGTTATCCTTGGAGTTACTCATATGGTTTGATCATGGTCACAAACAAGGTTTGTGAAAGAAGAAATTCATATAGAAAGTTCAAAAGGTCTGAAGCTAGTGTGAGGTCATGTAGTAAGTTTATCTATTGATTATAATCTAAGGTTATGGGTATGAACTACATAATATAACTTTTCTTCGTTAGAGTGGATTTCTTTATTGGGGTAGAAGGTCTTTCATGGTGGTTTTTCTTTGAAGTGTTTTTAGTCAGTTTTCTACTTTGTGATCAAATCTAGTGTTCTATGTTGATTGTATACTTACATGTGGTTGTGATTAATTAATTAGAACTATAATCATGAAATTCATTTAAACATGAAATTATTAATTATTCTGCATAATTAACAAAAAGGTCTAAATTAAAACTTTCAATTTAGTACCAGTAGTCGGGCTGCCTTCCTCATCCCTAACACGTTTTGGCAACTTGGTTGATGACATTGGCATTTTGCTCCCTTTCATGTTTGGAAATTGCACTCTTAAACCTGATTTAATAATCATAGGAAGGTAAGCTCTTATACCACCCTTAAACTTGGTGTATTGGATGTTAGAGCGTCCAACTAATCATGCACAGTGAGCACCACAATCTGTCATCAAGCATTTCAAGTATCAATACCTTTGTCTTTCTATAATTCTATCCAAGACAAATAAAAGCTAACAAATAATCTGCCAAGAGCCTTATAATTCAACTGGTTTGCCTCTCTTATTATTTACAACAAAGACCTCCAGGCTTCAAATCTCTCTCCATGTTCTAACTATCAAGTAAATAAAAAAAATATATTTTTAAAAGCAATAACAGATGACCCTAGTCCTTCTCTCCTCCACCCAAACAAGTAGAAGAGAAATGAAAACAGGTCCATAAACTTTACAAACAAAAGCCCACTTGGGCTTAGAGAAATTTAAGAAATTTACATGTTTATGGCAACCAAAAAAATCGTCTAATAAAAGATAGGTTGATATCATTTATTATATCCGAATAGACCACAGGCTCAGGCAAAGGTACATAAAGAAAATTTCCCTTTGAAGGTATCAACAACTTATCTAGCATATTCATAGGTGTGCTTTGGTATGTCGGAAGGTGACTAGGCCTGCTAGAGCTAGGCCTTATAATAATATAAATGGCCAAAGCAACCATGTGCTTCTTCTGCATTCTGGGATGTTGAGCAGATGCAGAACGAGGTCCTTTGATTTGCTTCTCTGCACTAGAAGTACACCCTCCGTAAATATTATTCTTCTTTCTTTATTTCTCTATTCTTGAAACAGTAACTTTGTTACAGTTCACGTAGCTTAAGTTGTTCAATTGAAATCAACAGCGTAATTGTAATGCCTATATTGCTATGCAATAAAAGTAACATTATCTTTCAAGATAACAAGTATGTGGTTTGGATAGAAATTGATACACTTTTTTTTTTATAACTAAAATTATGAATTAAAGACACGATTTCAGTTGAATTAAAATCATGAATGTGTAACTTCAAAAAAAAAATCATGAATGTGTAACAAATTAAGTGTTTGTTAACAAACACTATCCATATGATTTATATGATTGAATTCAGTTTCAGAAAATGTATCACACGTAAGCAATTGAACCTGAATTTTATCATTTTTTTAAAACTAATTTAAAAGAAAAGAGTGTATAATTATGTTCATTAATTATAATCTCAAACCATGTCAAGTGAAGACTAATCTCGCCAAGGTCATAATCTCAATCCATGTCAAGTGAAGACTACTCTTGCCAAGGTCTTTTTTATATAGTTTTTATTTTCCTCGGTTTCAGCTTTTTCATCAGTCTAATTCGTTAATTGTTTGAGTGAAAATTTTCTTGAATTCACATTGATGCAATATTTAGAACCTGGATGAGGTACAAAGAATTGATGAAGCAAGAGCAATATAAGAAGCTAAACCAAAGTCAAAGTGAGAGGTTAAAATGTGAATTTTCATTTGAGAGCGGAATATTTCCACATCATCTTTTCCATTATTATACATTTATGCACTATAATATTATTGGCATAACATACACCTTAAAAACATGGGAAATACTAAACTAGAAATTTCTTATTATATAGTGCTAAGACTGGGAGAGTTTGGATGATAGCTTATCTAGGTGTTTAGAGTATTCCTTTAAATTTGCCAGTCTGTTTCAATGGAAAGCCACCAATAGAAAATACTTTAAAGAAAACGATTTGTCTTTTATTGTTTAATAGGCAGAGATCTTGAGAATAATATTCTAGATTTTTGGTACTGAAAATATTTATACGAAGATTAATAAAGAAGAATACAGAAGAGCAAAAAAAGAATAAAGAAGAATCCATAAATAGTTGGTGGATAATAGTGATTATAATAGTAGGAGTTTTTTTTTTTTTTTTTTTAATATGATATAGTTTCAATTATGATGTCCAAGAAGTAATTGGGCCACAGAGAAAGAATTGGGTCAAGCCTATGTATTGAAAGGAATGTTCAATGGGAAATAAACCATGAAATGAAGAAAATTGGATCATCCCAAGTATTACGAAAAAGATGAGTGACACAAGAAATCAGTTCCCGTGGAAAATGTAAGGTGCCAACTTACCCAAGGTATGGTGTACACATAATCCATGTGTGATTTTCAGGAAATTCCTGGAACCACAGGAAACTCCCGGAACATGTAAGAAGGTTGAAGATCTTTGCCTCTGCATTAATGATAGGGTTCTTACCTAACCTCTGCCACATTAAATATAAGTAAGATAGCCTGAACAGTACAAGCAACCCCTAAAAGTCAGAGTTCCAGGATAAGGGTGGGGAGGAATCCGATAAAATTAAAGAAAATATCCTTGAAGCTCTATCAGGCAACAGGACAGTTGTGGTAATAAGAGCAAGGATTGAAGCTATACAAGGGGGATGAGAGGGAAAAAGGGGATATTTTGAAGAAAAAACAGGCAGAGAGAGAGAGAGAGAGAGTAACGGTAACACTGCGGGAACGTGAGAGTTATCTATTATAATATCTAGGTTGAAACTATATATGAGGTGAAAGAAATCAATTGCTTGAGTTTCCCATTGTGGAGTGTTTATCCCTTGTTGTTTATGTATACGTTGGCTATTGGAATAATTAAACTGTGAATCTGTGAAGAACTCCCCGGGGGGCCAATTTTTGCAGCCCCACAATTACATTTTATCGTTAGCCTAAAATACAAATTGGTTTTAGTGTAGGTGAGATTCGAACCCTAGATCTCTTATTTGACAACAAAAAAATTTACCAATTGAGCTAATTGAAATTTGAAACTCACATGATAGTATTAGAGGAGGGAAAAATAACAAGAGGTGGTGGAAGGAGAGTGATGGAAAAGAAGGTAGTGATGATAGCGCAAATGAGTGGAAAGGAGAAGACGGCGGTGGTAGCATGGAGGTAGTGATAAAAATAAAGCTAGACCAAGGACCCCAACCCCCCCCCCCCCCTCCCCCACCCAAAAAAAACCCTTTTAATTTTTTAAATATTATATAAGCATAAGATTTTGAATTTAGATGCAAAATAGTTATACTTATAAATTCCTCAAAATTTTAAAAATGGCCCCAAAGACTCCTACAAAAAGGTGGGCATCTTATTCCAGTGATTGAACATAAAACCATGTTTGTTAATTATTTCAAATTTTAATTCAAATAATTGTATTGTTTAGTTGTTTTGTTTGGTTATTTGTTGATTAGGACCCAAAGTTAAAATTTGGCTTTTAAAATATATATATTGACAACACTATTAGTTTTTTAGTTCAGGTAAAAATTGAAATAAATATTAATTTTATCTGACTTGTAAATTACATGAAAGTTAGTTTATAATATTTGATTTTTACAAAAAAAAAAAAATACAAATAGTTCAATAATGGTTATTTTGTTTATTTTCTTGTATGGGCTAGTCTAAGGCAATTATTTAGAGTGTTGTTACAGCTACACAAACTGATTTATCAATTTTTAAAGCACAGATCAAAAAGTAATTAAAAATTTTATTTACTATATTATAAATATGGTATCTCTCACATTTATTGTCACATAAGTTTTTTTTTTTTTTTTTGAGAAATATTGTTACATAAGTTTGTGAACATATTGCAATAGAATTGGTAGTAGTTTTAGTTTTTTCAATTTATTTATTATTATTAGTGCATCAATTTCTAAGCTTTTAGTAAAATTAGTAACAGCTTTGGTAGTTTCTTTATTGATAATTTTATATTTAATTGATGCTAGTTTACATTTTTTTATTATTATTTAAGTTTGTTTATACACCCTTCCAAAATGTTGGTTTCATTTTGCATGGAGGAATGAGATAAAGGAGGGGAGGGAGGTGGTGGCAACATGAGGGAGGAGTGGGAGGTGATGGTTTCAACATGGAATGAGGAGGGAAGTGGTGCTAACAAAGTGATAGTGACCACATAGAAGGGAGGGGAGAAGGACAAAGGGCGGGAGGTGGTAGTGGATTTTTGAATAGATAAATGAGGGGAGAGAGAGAAAGGGAGAGATGATATTGGTAGCATGAGGGAAATACCATAAGGGTGGTAGTTTTAACAATGTAGGGGTGGAAGAAAAGGATATTGTAGACACTCCATTTTACAACTTGCATTTAACCAATATTAAGGGCAAAACAATAATGTTGCACCAATGGCATGATCGTAATTTCAACAGTTAGATCATAAGGTTGGTGATACAAAAAAAATCTTGATGCTCTAACGATCACAATGGTATGTGGGCTTTGATCAAACCACCTGATCAAAAGTTATCATACAAACAATTTTCAATAATCGTGGCTCACCTACACAATGGGCACGATCACGTCCTATTTTAAACACTTAATTTTGATTGGTTCCAACAAGAATTAATTTAAAATTAATTATGTGTGAATTTTGATTGGATTTTAGTTTTTTTTTATAAAAAATATTTTCCTTTATGACATCTTATCTGCTCTTTGAAAGACAATTTGGAGAGAGAAAAAGATATGATCCATAAAAAATTTCAAAAATAACTAAAAATGCTAAAAAACGTTACTATTTTCAGCAGCAACTTGAATCGCATTTTTAGCCTGAAAAACGTTGAAATTTGGTTTTCTTTATTTTTGGAAAAGTTGTAGAGAATTGAATTTCCTTTCAAAAAACACTAATCCCGTATAAATTGGAATTTTGAACAGAAAGTTAGAGCCAAAATATGAAACAGATGCAGAAGATAACACAAGTTCAGTATCATCTTCAACATCCTTTCAAAATTTGAATGGGGATCAACACCAAATCGGTTCCAACTTATCTAAACAAGTTTATCTCCTCCCTTAGCTTCAAACAAAAGCTAATGCCTTAACTTTAAAGCTAAGCCATCCCTTCCCCTATAAATAGAGATGACCTCTTCCATTTTCTAGACCTCAGTCCCTCTAAAGAGCTAGTGAGAAAGTAGAAAAGAAAAGTTGTTGTATAACCATTGTTCTTACTTTGGTTGTAGTTTAGTACTTCCTTACTTTCTACACATGCATGAATAAATGCTTCCAAGTCATTATTTGTTTCTTTCATGATATGCTTGGATGAACATGCATATATATCTCATTTATATACCTTTTACATGCTTAGATGAACACTTCTAGGCTAATGCGGAACTTTCTCTTGAATGCTTAGATGAACATGTCTAGGTGGTTGTTTTATTTTTTAAAAAAATGCTTAAATGAACATGTCTAAGTATTTGATTTTTTCTGGATGAACATGTCTAAGGGATTTTTCTTTACTTTTTTTCATAATTGCTTGGATGATCAAATATGCTTAAATATTTTGTTTTTCTCTTTGCAATTGTGTGGATGACAAATAGCATGACAATTCTCTGTTTTCCTTCACATGCTTGGATGAACACTTCTAAGTTATTATTTGCTTTTCATAACATGCTTAGATGAACATGTCTAGGTAGTTGTTTCTCTCTTTTTTTAAATGCTTAAACGAACATGTCTAAGTATTTTGATTTTCTCTAGATCAACATGTGTAAGGGATTTTTCTTTACGTTTTCTCATAATTACTTGGATGATCAAATATGCTTAAATGTTTTGTTTTTCTCTTTGCAATTGTGTGGATGACGAATAGCATGACAATTTCTGTTTTCCTTCACATGCTTGGATGAACACTTCTAAGTTATTATTTGCTTTTCATAACATGCTTAGATGAACATGTCTAGGTAGTTGTTTCTCTCTTTTTTTAATGCTTAGACGAACAGGTTTAATTAACATTATGATTTTCACTTAAATACTTGGATGAACATGTCTGAGTGATTTTCTTTGTTCTTCTCATGATTGCTTAGATGATTGGTAGGCCTAAAAATAATTTTCTTTTGCAATTATGTTGATGACAAATAACATGATGATTTTGTTTTCCTTCATATGCTTAGATGAACATGTCTAAGTTAGGAATTCCTTGTTTACATTTTTCTTGGATGAACATGCCATTACTTTCCTGCTTTCTTTACATTTACATTGTTATCTAACAAATTTCACTTTTTGTTTCTCTTTATGTTAAATTCCCCAACACATATTTGTTTACAATTCTTGCAAATTAACATGTTTATATGATATATTTTTTGTATTTGTTTGACATGACATGATATTGGCCACCTTAACCTAGGAAACCGGTTTTACCGGGCGAGATGGGTGCTTAATCCCTTCCCATCTCGTAAATTAGCCTCTGAACCAAGATCAAGGGTTCTAGACTAGGCTCTTGTATATGCAATATTACATTTTTTAGAATGTAACTAGGAAACAAAGCAATGTAATTTACTTTCTTAGATTGTATCTAGGACCAAAAAAGTATTGTAAATTTTTGTTACAAAATTGATGTAAATTGTCATATATAATAATACAACAAAAGCATTTTTTATAGAGAAGGTTTTCTTATTTTCCATTTAAATTAAATAAGTGGCGACTCCATGTAAAACCCTCGATCTAGGGGGAGTATATTTTACAGTGAATTCGACATTTTGAGCATCACAACCTCACCCATTCGTGCGGGTTAGGCCCAGTTTGAGAAAAAATTGGAGGGCCGGAGTCGCGGTCGCTCACAGATGTTAGTGGTGGAAAGAAGGTGAGAGGTGGTAGCATGAAGGAGTGGAGGAGGGAGCATGAGAGAGGTTGAGAGTAATAATTATCTCATGTATAAGACGTATCCATCCTCCCTTGCAATGTGTTACTACAGAGTTGTGTAAAACTTACACACTATGAAGGAATGAAACATATGACTTAAAGATCTAATACATATATAAACCTCCTCAGCTGAGAGAAGACACAAGCTTAGCCCAAAAAATGACTTATGTCTATCGACAATAAGAATCTTTTCCACTAAAAATTTTTGGTTGCACTAAGTATTAAAAAATATGAAAAACCTTTTTCAAAAATGTTTCACCCCATTACATTTAACGAGTTTCATACATAATTTTTCTTTAAATAATTAAGGCATAAATGCAATTTTAGTCCTTATATTTTGCATCTTTTCCATTTTGGTCCTTACATTTTCATTTCACAACTTTTAGTCCCTAAATCAATTAACGCATTCTATTTTGGTCCTTACCGTTACTCACTTAACAGAAATTGCTGATATGGCAAATAGAGTCCACTGTTGGCATATTAAATGTTGACATAACCAATAAAATAATATTAAAAAATTATTTAGTATTTAAAATATGCTACTTCAGCATTTTAATTTAAAATTTTAAAAACAAATAAATTTTAATTTTGCAATTCTAATTTAAATTTTTAAAAAAAAATGAAGAACCTTTTTTTCTTTTCAATTTTAAATATTAAGAAAAAAACTTGTAGTAACTATCTCAATTTTTCTTAAATTTTCTTGTTAACCAAACACAACATTATCAATAAATACAAAACTGAAACTCATTTTCATTTTCCTATCTCTCTCTTTCTGGTCAAACACTCAAACTCCGCTCTCTCCCTCTTTGCTTTCTCTCATTTCTTTTTCTCTTTAAGTTCAGGTTGTAGTTTTTGGGATATGGCTTTGATCTAGGTTTAGAGAAAGAGAGGTTGAGATGTGGTGGTTTGGATTTGGGTAGAGAGAGAGGGGCTGAGGTCAGCGGTGGTTTAGATTTGGGTTTAAAGAGAGAGGGGCTAAAATAGACGGTGATTTGAAGCAGATCGGCGATGAACCCGGCCCTTTCGCTCTTCAACCTTCGCACCGTTCTCCTTTGACATCGTCGCCGACAATCCTCTCTGCCATGCCATCTTTGCCGAAGACATTCTCTCTCTCTCTCTCTCTCTCTCTCTCTCTCTCTCTCTCTCTCTATTTTTTATATTTGGATAACTGAAAGTATCAGATCAAGGTTTGGAAGACGAGCAAGGCAACACGACTTGACTCAGTTTCTCTCTCAGATCGATGTCTCTCTCTCAGATCAGTGTCTCTCCCTCAAATCACTGGGTCTCTCTCAATTAGATCGTGATTGATGGGTTTTGGTCTCAATGGGTTTTTGGTGTTTTGGATTTGAGATGTTTTGGTCTTAATGAGTTTTGATGTTTGATCTGCTGGAGCTTTCGAGTTTGTGTGTGTTCTTGTGTTATGGAGGTTATTATATCTGAGATCTTGTATTCTAGTTGTGTTCTTAAGATAAAATTTTCTTGGTTGTGTTCATGTTTAAGATGAAATTAGATTTGAATTCATGTTTATTTTGGGTTTCAATTCTTACCATGGTTTGATCTGACCAGATCTAACACTAATGAGGATTGGCTTGTGTTTTGGTGTATTTTATTAATGAGAATCGGCTTTGGATTTGTCTGCATTTATGTTTGTGTTTGTCTTCTTACTGGATTTGTGTTTGTGTTCTTGCTTAATCTTGTGTTTGTTTTCTAAGAAAAAAGAAAATGTCAAATAAAGGAAAATGTTCTTCTTGTTCTTAAATCTAGATTTGTGTTCTTATTGTTCTTGTTCAAGACATTCTTAGATCTCAATTCATGTGATTTTTTGTTTTTAATTTTTTTTATTTAGTTAAAATTAATAAATTAATTTTTTAATTTAGATGCTGATGTGACATTTTTTAATGCCAAAATAAATTTTATTATTATTATTTTAATAGTGTCGTCAGCCACGTCAGCTTTTTCCGTTAGTTGCACTGCAAAAAACGCGAGCTTTAGCCGCGTTTCAAATCAGTGTGCTTGAGATGAAGAAAAAAATAAAGAAAGAAAAAAGAAGGAGAAGTAGCTGCAAAGAAACAAAGAAAAAAAAATAGTTGTGCTGGAGTAAAAAAAAAAAAAAGAACTTGGCGTGACCAGCAGAAGAAAGGAGAAAAAAAGAAGAAAAAAAGAAAGAAAGAAAAAAGAAAAAAAGAAGCAGCAGCTCCAAAGAAACAAAGCAAAAAAAAAAAAAAAAGTAGCAGCAAACAAACAGAGGAGAAAAAAAAAAAAAAAAAAAAAAAAAGAGTTGTGCTAGAGTGAAAAAAAAAAAAAAAAAAAAAAAAAAAAAAAAAAAAAAAAGAGAGCAAGGGGCGTGACTTGCGGAAGATAGAAAGTAACTAAGGAAAGCAAAAAGAGAATGAACAAAGAAAGAAAAGAGTGGGGGTTGGGTGGGAAAGTGTGTATGTCATTCGGTATATATATATATATATATATATATATATATATATATTTCTTTATTTGTGTGTTTCTTTAGACTTTATCTATAGCCGTGTTTTAAAAAACGTGGCTATAGATTAAGTCTATAGCCGCGTTTCTTAGAAACGGCGCTATAGATCAGTTATAGCCACTTTTTTGTAGTGTTGGCTAATGGCAAAGACTAATATGATACACGCTAATTGGTTTAGGTACTAAATATGGTGAAATGAAAATATAGGAACCAAAGTAGAAATGAGGCCAAAATCTAAGGACTAAAAGAACATTTATGCCAATAATTAATTACTATAAGAAAAATTAGTAATACATAGTGGCGGTACCACGTTAAGCTCAGGGTGTTCCCTGAACTAAAAATATATATATATATATAATAATTATTTTTTTAATTTGTTTACCCTTTAAAAAAAATTAGGAACACCCTCAAATAAAAAAAAATTATTTATTCTACTTTCAAGCAAAAAAAAAAAAAAAAAAAAACCCAACAAAATTTTGTAACAGAGCAAGCCCACAAAAAAGCCCAACATCAATCCTAAATGTAAAGCAAACCCAATCTTAAAAAAAAAATTAAAAAAAAACCCAACAGGCAAGGACGGAGCTATTGTTAGGAGGAGACACTTGACCCCTCCTAACAATATTATTGGCACTCTAAAAGGCCATAAAAAGAATTTATGGATCTAATCTATAAAAGAAAATTTAGCAAGCCCAAAAAATTTAGCACAACAACATAAATCACAAAATAGTGAAGCTAAAGAAAATTTAACCCAATCAGCCAAATTTTATCAAAAATAGATAGCCCAGCCTTTCAAAAATTTAAAACAAAACTAATTTGTCATTCCATCAAAGATTAAAAAAAAAACACAAACAAACAAATAAATAATAAAACCCTTAGCCTAACCAAGAGACTCAGCGACTAATGGTTGAAGTAAAGCAGTGAAGGGAGAGGCAGCAGTAGCATGGTAGCAGCAGAGCAGCCAACCCCACCCCTAGCCCAAACTCACCAGATCTGGTATCTCTCTCTCTCTCTCTCTCTCTCTCTCTCTCTCTCTCTCATGAGCAAGTGAGCAACGAGCACAAAAAAAAAAAAAAATCTCTTAAACTGTCTGATACAAAAGACAGACAAACAGAGAGAGAGAGAGAGAGAGAGAGAGTTCTTTCTCTTTTTAAGAGACTTAAACAATGACTTAAAGAAAATAGTAGAAGTGACTAGTTGTGGATTGATATCCTCCTTGTTGTGCTCTATGAGTTGAATTTTGTTTTCTTCTTTTTTGTCTTTTTGTGCTTATATGAACAGCAGTTTTTTTAATGGTAAATAGTTATGTTTGTCTATTAGTGTCTTTTTCTAAAAGTAAAAATTGAGTTTGTTTGAAACTTTGAAATTAATTGGGAGTTGAGATATAATAAAGTTAGTGAATTGTAGTGTTGTGTACATAGTGCAACAATGACTTTTTTTTTTTTTTTTTTTTTTTTTCTGTATGTGCATTTATTTCTCTGTTCAATCTTTGTTGACAGTTTATTAATAATTTATTTAGGAACAACTTATTTAGTTGAAATCAAAAAAATTTTATTGGGGGAATGAGGCTTGTCTGTTGAGTGGGGTGGGGGTGGATGGGCACATAGGACCAGGTGGAATATTTGAATTGGGAGAAGTAAATGCATATGGGATGTGTGCTAATACAATTAATAAATAATAATTTATTTAAATAATAATTAATTAAGCAAAGTAACTAATAAACAATAATTAATAATTTAATTAACTAATATATTATAAAAGACAAATAAATTAAATTATGTTATGCTAAACAATAATTAATAATTTTTTAATTAATGAAACAATAATATAACAAATTATTAAATTGTGTAATTTATACTTCTTAAAGAATATTCTGAGAAAAATTTTTAGAACTGCCACTGAAAAACATTCTAAAAAAAATTCTTAGAGCCGCCGCTGATGATACAAGTATAAAACAATGGTCATTATCTGGACTACAGGGTGCAATAACGAATAGAGGTGTAACTGTGTTAAGTGTCAGAACTCACACCCCATAACTTAACATGCATCCTCTCAATCAATTAGTCAATGAATGTACGGGGTTAGTGAATAGGTAGAGACACCTCCATGTGGACTGGAATCTAGTACAACTTGGGCTGCAGTGGCAATGTTAAAACTATTATTTTTCCAAAAATTCTATAACCGGAACTTATTTTATTTTATTTTTTAAATAATTATTTAATATCACTGATTATGATTGGCGAAAAATATAATGAGTTTATTCAAAAGTGACATATAGGAAGTGTTTGGTATTGATGTTTAAACAACAATTTTGTTTAAACAATATTATATGTATTTTTATATATTTTTTCACCCACACGTATTTTTATAAAACAACAACATTACTAAAAATCTCTTACTAAATAGACCCATAGTTAGTTACTATCACATAAAATAACTGTGCAAAATAAAATAGCTATGCAAATAGGTGTAAAATTAGCTGTGGTTCTATTTTTTTTTTTTTTTTTGCACAATTTTTCAAGGATAAAAATTTGTGTCACAACTTTTTCTATAATTTAGAATTTGTCGAAGTAATCGATAATAAGCAATGGGTTATCACTTTCACTTGGATTCAATTCTTTTTTTTTTTTCCACACTTAAATAAACTGTAATAAAAATTGTATACCTACATTTTGTCATCCCATGATTGAAACAGGAAACGCATCACCAATTTAGCCAGCAGAAGAATTGCTACAATAAAATCTTGTGCATACGAATAAAACAAGTTGATTCAGCCAAACAAAATGAAGAAGAAGGAAATACCTGGTCGAGACTTGGACTTATGGAGCAAAGTGTTGTTTTCGTCAAGGTTTTCTTATTTCTTTTAAATACGATAGATTTTCAAATCCATAGATGTGAATAGCATACGTGAGCATTTGCATTTGGGTATTTAAAAAAATACCTGGACAAAATGAATAAATACCTTTAATTTTAAAACTATGTGGCAAAACACTACTATTATCAAAGTATTTATTGGCAAAATACTCATGTTTTGGAACTCGATTTTAACAAAATCGAGTTCTGCATAAAACTCAAAATCAAGTTTTATGTGTATTGTAAGAGCTCAATTTGTAATGGACCCTTCACAATAAAATTTGTAGAGCGTAGGTGTAAAGGCTAGGCATTAGCAAGACAAACAACGGATGATGTGAACTCCACAGGAATAATGGCGAAGTAATTTTACTGAGAGTTTGGAGGATAATCATCATCGCTTTGGTTAGGTGTTTATAAAGATCTTTATAATGATTTCGGCTAAGTGTTTGTGAGAATCCTGATAATGATTTCGGCTAAGTGTTTGTGAAGTGTATTTGTCCTCGGCTCAGTCCGAGGATCTCTTTTTTTTAGAACTGATCTAAATCCTGTCCTTTCTCTTAGGACTGATCAATATCCGGGGCCTCCTTTGGTGCTCGGAATCCTCTTGGTTATATAGTATCGTTGTAGTTAATCTTAGCCGTCCATTCATCGGTTATCCGAACTCTGTGTATAAGGGTTTGTCCTATCATCTGCTTTTGCAGGCTTTATGTTAGTTCTCAGCTGCCTTTGTAGACTTTCTATTAGTTGAAATGACCGAGGCATCTGGATTTGCCGGTCACTTCACCATTAAAGCGGCCAGAATGTTGGTGGAGTACATTTAATGTGTGAGGGATATTTTCCCTTCATCAACGTCGGTTCTCCGAGGAGGTGGGCATCCTCGGCGAGGCCCCTTGAGGGCTTGGGCTTTTCCCTTTTACCCTCGGCCTCTATATTCTCCTCGGCGCGGGCCTTGGGCCGGCTATGGAGTGGACAGGAGTTGTTTAAATATTTGAGGCCCCACAATAGCCTCTCAAAATTCTACTGCCCGACCTCTAGGACGAGGAGGAGGATTTTGACTTTCTCGGCACATTTTTATGCCCTGTTGAGCCTTACCTTTCTGTCAGTGTTACCGTTACTTCAACTACTCTTGCAATTTCTTTTTGGCGCTAAGGGCCTGTCCGAGGAGTTTTTTCTTGTTTTACAAGGCTTTTATCTTTCTAGTTTATACTTTTTTGCCTGAGCTTCTTATTGGTTCCTCTAGGATGGGTAGGTTTAAGTCGTTTATGCTTTAGCGCTCAGTTTTCTCGTGGTTTTCGTCCCTGATAGGGCTCATTATTTAGCATCAAAAGGGGTTGGCTTTGCCGTAAATTTGGGCCCGTGGTCAGTACAAGGACCCTGGTTCCGTTCAGCGCTTATATTGCCCTATAGTGACCAGTTTCCACATAGGTTTGGGTCCGAAGACCATGCAAGACCTTGGTTTTTCCTAGCACTTAGTATTTCATGAGGAAGTGGTCTCCCTGTTGGCTTGAGTTCTTGGACCATGTAGTGCTTAAGTTTTGTCTAGCACTTGGTTTTTAATCTGAAGTATCTGGTTTCCCCAGAGGCTTGAGTCTGAGGACCATGCAATGCCTTGATTCTGTCCAGTACCTAGTTTTCTCCTCTTAAGTGGTTAGTTTCCCTAGAGGCTTGAGTCCGAGGACCATACAATGCCTAGGTTCTGTCTAACACTTTGTTTTTTCATCTGAAGTATCTGGTTTCCCCAAAAGCTTGAGTCCGAGGCCCATGCAATGCCTTGGTTCTGTCCAGTACCTAGTTTTCTCATTTTCATCTGAAGTATCTGGTATCCCTAGAGGCTTGAGTCCGAGGACCATGCAATGCCTTGGTTCTATCCAGTACCTAGTTTTCTCATCTTAAGTGGTTAGTTTCCCCAGAGGCTTGAGTCCGAGGACCATACAATGCCTAGGTTCTGTCTAATACTTTGTTTTTTCATCTGAAGTATCTGGTTTCCCCAGAGGCTTGAGTCCGAGGATCATGCAATGCCTTGGTTCTGTCCAGTACCTAGTTTTCTCATCTTAAATGGTTAGTTTCCCCAGAGGCTTGAGTCCGAGGACCATACAATGCCTGGATTTTGTCTAACACTTTGTTTTTTCATCTGAAGTATCTGGTTTCCCCAGAGGCTTGAGTCCGAGGACCATGCAATGCCTTGATTCTGTACAGTACCTAGTTTTTTCGTTTTCATCTGAAGTATCTGGTTTCCCTAGAGGCTTGAGTCCGAGGACCATGCAATGCCTTGGTTCTGTCCAGTATCTAGTTTTCTCGTTTTCATCTGAAGTATCTAGTTTCTCCAGAGGCTTGAGTCCGAGGACCATGCAATGCCTTGGTTCTGTCCAGTACCTAGTTTTCTCATCTTAAGTGGTTAGTTTCCCCAGAGGCTTGAGTCCGAGGACCATGCAATACTTTGGTTCTGTCCAGTACTTAGTTTTCTTATCTTAAGTGGTTAGTTTCCCCAGAGGCTTGAGTCCGAGGATCATGCAATGCCTTGGTTCTGTCTAACACTTTGTTTTTTCATTTGAAGTATCTGGTTTCCCCAGAGGCTTGAGTCCGAAAACCATGCAATGTCTTGGTTCTGTCCAGTATCTAGTTTTCTCGTTTTATTTATTATCTTATCTATTTATCCATAGCCATTTAATTCTACATTGTTATAATTTACAATAAACATTAAATAAGTAAACTTTTCAAGCAAAATAATAATAAGCGCATGCTGAGGTTGGGGTAAGAGAAGACCCGCTTTGTTCTGCCTCTTCGTTTAGCGTGACTCTTCTGATTACGAGGCGTCTCTTGGGTTGTTCGAGTAACGCGTTTTGACGCCTCGGTGCCTCCTCGTTAATGAGGCGCCTCCTCATTAATGTCAGTTGTGGATTTACGAGGATCTAACGGTGGATAAGCCCCTTGGAATTTGGGCGGAATTATTGCCTCTGAAAACTTTTCTCTGGGATTTAATGCGAATTGGCTCTCACCAACTTTTCGCCCTCTATAAAAGGCGTTTTTAGGGCAACCTTTTCCTTCACACTTGACAAACATTCGTCCTAAACTTCTCCCAAAAATATTGCCCAGAGGTTCTGCAAGACATAGCAGTTTGAGCCCCTTCAAATGAATTGGCCCTTGGAAAGGGCGGTCCCGAGGATGCACAGCCCCTATCAGGAGCCGAGGATGGCACCCCGACCCTGGACATCACGTTGGGGTTGGGGTAGGAGAAGTCCGAAGATTCTCCTTCTTTTCAACTTAACTAGAGGTGGAACCCTCCTTGCCGTTCGGAGGAGGATCCAGAAAGAACGTAACCTCCTTCCCTTGGGCATGGTCTGTGACCCTCCAAGCCGGCAGCGATGGGGGTGGGAGGGAAACCAGGCGGAACCCAGAAGTGGAGCCGTCCTGTGCCGCGGCCTCTTCTGCCTTCCATGTTGCCTTCCTTCTTTCTTTTCCCTTTTATCTCTTCTTTTTTTGCTCCTCAACCAGCCTCCCCCTCTTCATTTCCTCTTCTCTTACTTCTCATCCAGCCTTCTTTTCTATCTTTTGTTCCTCTGCCAGCTTTGCTAGGCGTCTGTCTTTGTAGTTAGCTTTAGAACAAGCCCCACGGGCATCACTTGTAAGAGATGTAACTTTTTCTTTATATATTAATAAAGAAGTAGACTTGTTTTGCCTCTTTTATTTTTCGCATATTCTTGTTTTACTGAGAGTTTGGAGGATAATCATCATCGCTTTGGTTAAGTGTTTATAAAGATCTTTATAACGATTTCGGCTAAGTGTTTGTGAGAATCCTGATAATGATTTCGGCTAAGTGTTTGTGAAGCGTATTTGTCCTCGGCTCAGTCCGAGGATCTCTTTTTTTTAGAACTGATTTAAATCCTATCCTTTTTCTTAGGACTGATCAATATCCGGGACCTCCTTTGGCGCTCGGAATCCTCTTAGTTATATAGTATCGTTGTAGTTAATTTTAGCCGTCCATTCGTCGGTTATTCGAACTCTGCGTATAAGGGTTTGTCCCATCATCTGCTTTTGCAGGCTTTATGTTAGTTCTCAGCTGCCTTTGTAGACTTTCTATTAGTTGAAATGATCAAGACATCTGGGTTTGCCGGTCACTTCACCATTAAAGCGGCCAGAATGTTGGTGGAGTATATTTAATGTGTGAGGGATATTTTCCCTTCATCAACGTCGGTCTCCGAGGAGGTGGGCATCCTCGGCGAGGCCCCTTGAGGGCTTGGGCTTTTCCCTTTTACCCTCGGCCTCTATATTCTCCTCGGCGCGGGCCTTGGGCCGACTATGGAGTGGACCGGGGTTGTTTAAATATTTGGGGCCCCACATGTATTTTTAAGTAAAACTCAAATGTTAACAATGTCAAGTTCCACTTAAATTTTCAAAAAAAAAAAAATTTTAAGTAACAAAATATGCATAGAACTTGACATTTCTAATATCGAGTTCCACCTATACCTTAATTTTGTTAAAATCAAGTTTCAAAAACATGGGCATTATACTAAATACTTTGGAAAGAGAGGAATTTTGCTATATAGTTTTAAAATTAAGGGTATTTATCCATTTTGGCCAAAATACCTATTTTACACACTCAAAAGCTACTTTATTTATTTTATCATCCCATTTTACAACTCACAAAACATCACAGTTCTTATTTTCTAACCCTATTCATTTCTCTCTCTTCCACTTCTTTTCTATCTCTTCCTTTGAAATAAACCAAACAAAATAATTTATATTTGTTTTATACAACCATGCTACAATAGTTTGTTTATATACAAATTTATTGTTCATAGTTGCTAAAATTTGTTAGCAATAGCTACCCAGATAAAGCATGTTTTAGGCCTCCGAAAATGTAAAATAGCAATTTGGAGGTTTTACATCCCATGCTAATGCTGACACCGTTTTAGATCAAGATAATAATTTGGACTCAATCTCACGAGTGTGACTTGAGTTTGATGGATAACATGTCTTTGAATTGAGCTTGCAAGAATCAAAAGTTTTGTATTACCCCAATTAAGAGGACTTATTACAATTCTCTTTAAAAGAAAACTCTATTTTTACTTGTGTTTTCAGTTTTGACCATTATTGTCAGATAATTGTAGAACATACATGTCTCCATGGTCTCTAATTCTCTAATATAGTTGTCAAGAAGTGTTGTCGTGTCTTCCTTGTTTTTTGAACATTTGCTTAATTAAATCAAAACCTAATTAAATTTCAAGTTATTTAATTTGTAAATATTTCTTATATATATATATATATATATATATATATATCATATTATATATATAATAAAAGTTGGGCTTAAATGCCATGGTTGCACCACGTGGCTTTACCAAATTGCAGAAATTTTATTAAAATTTTAAATTAAAGAACTAAAAATGAATAGTATACTACCAGAACTCTAATTCATTCTTATCATTAAATAAAATTAGATTAATGTTATTTTTTATTTGTTAAGATATATTTCTTAAATTAAGGGATAATATTTAACATACAAAAATTTAATTTAGATAATATTTATCATCTAAATTTTCAAAATTTTAATATTAATAAATTAATATTATTTTATCAGAATATCAAGCTACAAAACTTGATTATTAACGGATAAGCACAATCCAAATTCTTCAAGAGGCGATTAATATAAATCTATCCCAACAAATAGTATATATCTCTAATAATTTTATAATCTCTATCTATTCCAAAAAACAGTATATATCTCCATTAATTTGATAATTTCTAAGTTCATAACATTTAATATATATATATATATATATATATATATATATATATATATATATATATCAAAATTCTTTATAACTATCAACCACGTTCTCTTTCTCTCTTTTTTTTAATTTTTAATTTTTTATATTTGTTATGTTGAATCAATTTTTTTTTTTTCATTCTATTCATATGACCTTTTTTTAATTCCAATTTTTATGGGATAAAAACAAACACATTGATTAGAAATCTTTAATTTCAATAAGATTTAAATGAATTATATTTCAAATGGAACTCTACCAATATATATATATATATATATATATATATATATATATATATATATATATATATATAACCCTATATATCCTTTTTGGAGTGAAACTTATTTCAATATGTGAATGCCTAAATCCCGTGACAATGCTGGTATGCATTATTTCTTCTTTTATTATTATTATTATTTTCATTTTGTTTATTTTCTTTAGTGTTATTATTGGTTTTTTGTCTTCATGTGATTTTAATTATTGAATTCAAAACATTCAAAACATTGTCAAGTTTCTAAAGGCTCCTTCTTTGTTTTTTTATTTTGTTTTTATTAAATTGATTAGGTTTTGTGTATTGGTTGCCTTTTGTTTAAACTAATTTTCTTAGCTTTGATCTAATTTATATGCTTAGGGTTAGGGTCTTAGAATTAATGATTAAATATGGTTAGAATTAATAGATTAATTTTAACAATTTTCTTATTTGATTTTTATGTTACATCAAATTATCAAGATGTTCTACATGTGTATTCTTGAATTATCAACTTTAATTTTAATTTATAATATTATCAAGATTATATTAATTTTAGATTTATCAATTGTTTAGTACTTTTTTAAAAATAATTATCAATTTAAAATTTAATTTGGAATTATCAATTTAATTTAGTTTTAGGAAGAAATCTTACCCCTTATTTTAGTGAGATAATTATTTACACTTGATAATTTTTTCTTTTATCTTTATTGAATCTATTAAAATATATAATTATTTATACATTTATTTTATAAGTTTTTTCATAAAACTGTGCAATGCACGGGCCTATAACTAGTGTGTATATATATATACATATATATATATATATATATATATATATATACATATATGTATATACATATATATATATATATATATATATATATATATGTATATACATATACATATATATATATACATACATATATATATACATATATATATATACATACATATATATATACATATATATATACATACATATATATATACATATATATATACATACATATATATATACATATATATCTACATATATATATATATATGTGGCTATCATATAATAAGTACGGGTTTTAGATGAACTAGACTATTTAACTACTTGACATGTGTATTGCTTGGAAGACTAATCCTCTCACCCCCACGTGTCATGCCTTAATTGGCAAAAAATTAAAGTGTATTGTAAATAACACAAACCTAGATGTGAGAAATAAACAACAAGAGATTTCTCTTGATTTTACCAATAATTATCTTATGTGCTCATTCAATGGAGCAGGCTCATGAGATATCACTTCCTTTTGTACGCATGGCTTATTATGTATATTATTCCTTGTCTCAACTTAGATTTTAGTTTAAAATAAAATAATTATTAATAAAAATGTAATGATCTCTATGTAGCATGATTTTTTTTATAAGAATATGGTTGTGAAAAGAATGTAAAGATAATTTAGAAAATTGAAGAAGTAAGAACTTTGATTTATTTATATTTTAAAAATAAGGATATATATTTTGAAATGTATTAAGAAATAAGAAATCGATTTAAACTAGTAAGAAGTGTAAGTTTATAAATATTTGGGAAAAAGTATTATTTAGAGTCTAACAAGAAATGTACAGAAATTACAAATTGTAATATTGTCAGGTCATAAATTTACACATATAGTAGTACTCATTAATATTCTAATCTTACAATTATTTAGCAAAAACACTTAGTGCTATTTTTTGGTAATAATTCAATAGTTAGGGAGGGGATTTGAACTCCGAATGTCTCGATGAAAAATATCAAAATGTGTCAATTAATTGATCTACAAAATTCTTGACACACTCATTTGATTAGAGTTAATTGATCAGCTATATGCATCGGCTTCGGCTTTCAGCTCTATTACTTAGCTGGCAAAGGTTTTCTTTTATTATTATTATTTTTATGTGTGTGTAGAGTGTGTCTTTTGTTGGTAAGGATAAAATTATTTTGTTTAAAGTTTTTTAAAGGGCTAAGTTGTTTGTTTTTGGTAAAATTAGTTGTTTAGTCTCAATTTTTTTTTTAGCTTTGCTATTGCCTATTGGTAATTTTTGTTGTTGGGATAATATTTTGGGCTTGTATATTGTTTTTTTAGATTTTAGATCTATAAATTTTTTTTATGGACTTTAAAAAAAAAAAGAAAATACTAGATTTACAAATTTTTTTACAAATTTTTGTTGTGATTAGTGGTTATTAGTAAGTAAAAAAGTGATGTAAGTGGTGGACCCAGATGCAAACCAGTAAGAATTTACTACTTCAATAATCTGTAAAAATGTTATAAAAAAGTTTGTAGCTATAGCATTTCTCTTATAATGATCAATAAGGGAGACAAAATATAATTTTATTAAACAAAATTGCTAAAATTAATACCTAAATATATAGTTATATAATTATTTTATTATTTTTTTAAAAAAATAGGGGGGGCCATTGCCCCCCCTAGTCCATGAATGGCTCCGTCCATGATTACACATCACTTGGACCCGTCCCAATACAAAAGAAAAAAAATGGGTTTGAAAATTTTAGGTGCCCACTTTGGTGTCCTTTGGACTTATTCTCAAAACAAATTCAAAAAATTTTAAAAAGAAATGCTTAAACAAGTGTACTGTTACTAACTGTAGCCTCACCTTGTATGATGACAAAAAAAGAGTACTCCAATAATTAGAAAAGGTGACCAGGGAATGTCAATTCAGCCAGCAAAAGATGAAAATAACTGTGACCACTGTCATTCACATTTCACACTGAAAAACCTATAAGTGAGAGCCACTGTAGCTCCAATAAAAACTCAAAACCAAGTTATTCTATTGGGACCCTTCAGGGACCATGATGCCTTGTATTAGTGAACAAAACAATACAACCTATCAGGCTATCACCTCGGTTGCACTTGCAATCAACACCCTCTCTTCTCTTCACAAACATACTCCCAAACCTCACTGCAAATTTTCATGTTCTTTTCTGTTTACATGAAGAAAGGATTGATGGCTCCATCAAGAAATGACCTTAATGGGCTAAGGATTGCAGTCATTGTGATACTTTTCTTTTCTCTCACATTCTTTCCTTCCAAATCAGGTAAACACAGGAATATAAACCCTTTTAAGCACTTGTAAAGTACCTATATAAAGTGTTTTGTGTCTTGCATTTTATGTCACAGCTTAATTATGATATATTCGCAGAACTAAGCCTCACCGTTTTGTTTTTTTTTTTTTTTTGGGTTTTTAAACTATATTTGCAGATGGGTCAATGTTACTAAGAGATAGTGATCATGAGGGTGTGAAGCAAATGAAATTGGTGTTGGGTTCAACACCTCCTCGGTGTGTTAACAAGTGCTTGAGTTGCAAGCCCTGCAGTGCTGCTTTAGTTACATCTCCACACCATAGAAAAGAATTCCAAGCATCATTTCAGCGAGATGAGAGTTATTATCTTCTCTCATGGAAATGCAAATGTAAAGATAAGTATTTCCAACCTTGAAAGCTCTGGCCAAAAACCAAGAAGCCTAGAAAGTTTATAGCCTAATCTGATGAGGACATTGCCGTGTATATAGTAGCTATAGTACTGCTAGAGTTACAGACCCCCGGTTGGTTTGTCACTATTTAGACAAAATAGTCCTCTCTCTTTCTCTCTCTCCCCAAATGATATTACCAGTACTTGAATGACTGTAGCGCTAATTTGTGTTGAGACTGTTTTGTAGTAATTATTGGCAATTAAGAGTTGCAAATTTACTGTTTTTAGTTTTTTTTTTTTAAATAATTACAACATGCTACTAATTCTGCAGTTTGAATTTTTTCACTCATAAATTCTAAGTACTTTGCCTACAGAAAAGTGTCAATCCAACTACACAATTTTTAGCATTTTTAGTATTTATTTTGTGAAAGAGCGAAGTTGCCAATGAAACTTCATTGAAGGTAGCTGTCCGTGCGACTTTTGACTCCTCCAAAGAAGAGCTACTTCTCCACGTGACTTTTTTTTTTTTTTGAGAAACCTCCACGTGACTTTATACTCACCACAAGCGTACAGGCCTATTCAGTACTTTTCTTTATTACTATAATTTCTTCATAGTGGTAGTCTATTCTCACAAGGAGAACCAGTTCAAATCCTCATGAATTCTAATATTGTACTTTAGGATGTCTTTGAATTTGAAGAACAAAAATCAAGGATTCGAAGCATAAATGGAATGGTTAATAAATTAGATGATATAAATTTAATAACACATGATGAGTTAAGCCTATTAAATTTGGAGATTTTGCTTAAAAAAATATTTGTGATAATCATTTCAAATCCACGTATTAATGTTACCGACAAATATAAATGCTTGTGAAGTGTGGGAGAGAAAGGATTGAGATTTAAGTCTCCAGAAGGGAACTATATATACATATACACTTAAATTAGATTAGAGCAGAAATTCTATCTTGTATTAAAAAAAAAATCCACATATTAATAAAACATAAATTCCTTCATAAATTTCATCAATAGAAGAGAATTTTGTTACTTCTTATTCTATTCAATTAATTTAAACTAAAATTTTGAAATCCAAATCCATCTCCTTTAAAATTTTTATCCAAATGAATCATTAAGAAATTTGCACCAACCCCACTCAAGGGTTAGCAGAAATGGCAGAAACCACTTGTTATGAAGAAACGCTCGTAACCAATTGAAGCAGCATGGTTCAACTTCAACCAAAATACTCATAAAGATACAGAGAAACACCATGAATTTCTTTAGGGTAAATTCAGCAAGGCGCCTCTTCTCTACCAATCAAACATATAAAAAGAGAAGAAAACAAAAGAGATGTGCCTCATTGTATTTATTCTAATTGAGAAGCTTACTTTGCATATAAAGTTTTGATAGAGAAGTAGCATGACTGTGGACTGTTTTGTTTTTTGTTTTTTTGTCTTGGCTCTTTGATTGAGACCCTTCATGACTACAAAACTTGGCCAAGATCCAACTGCAAAGTGACCCATGAGATTTGGCAGGGGATGCTTGGTGATTGTGGTAGCTAGAAGGAAAATCAAGACGTGTTCTGTTTGTGCTGTTTTAGTGTATAAAGAACTCCTGTTATGACTAGTGTTATTATGCACCCAATTAACAAAAACCACATTTACAACAAAAGCAAGAACCAAAGAGACCAACTAGGTAAATACGAACTTCCTGATTTACATATAATCATACATCCGTAGAAACATTTTTCTCTCTCTTTAGTCTTTCCTAAAACAAGTACGGACAAACTTCTTGATTTACATAAAGCCTATAAATAAGGTCATAAATCTCCCAGGGTGAATCAGTGGGAAAAGAAACTCTGTAACTTATTGGTGTCCTTCTCATTTTGCAATACAATATACTTTGATTTCTAAACTAACAAGAAACCATAATTCATTAAGGATTATACTTGTGTAGTAGCTCTTTACAAGAAATATTTTCATGTTTGTAGTAGATTTTTTGCCCTAAGAGGGAATAGCCTCTCTCTGTTGATCTGCTTACTGATATGCATCACATCCATGGAACTGGATCAGCAAGTCTTTATTCTAAGCAGACTTGAATTAGCCATGACCCTCCGATGGTTTCCAAATGATATTGTCTAGTTTGGCACAGAAATTCTTGTAGAACTGCAAAGAGCTCACAAGAAAGATGTTATGATAGTTGATAGATATACAGAAGGTTGTATGCCAGCTACTGTGTAATTCATGAAAAAAACAGGACAAGAATGCACTGAAGTTGAAACCAGGTTTTGCACCATGAGTGATGCTAATTGTGTAATAAATGACACCAAGAAACATGAAATTGATTATTTAAGCCTAACCAAGCTGAGGATGTTGAAATTGATAGATGGCAGAAACGCAAGGATAGTAAAAGACGTGTTATTATATTGAGTCATTATTAGATGCAACTTACCACCATCCTCTGCCTCCACCCACACACCCCACCCCCACCTCCCCCCCCCCCCCCCAAAAAAAAAAAAAAAAACAACAGAGAAACAACTAAGCAAGATGGCTAAAAAGGTTTAGTCAGATGCAATAAAGACAAATATCTGCACCAACAAGAACTAAAGGGGCAATAAAAAGCCCCCAAATGTGATCGAGATCAAGAGTAGAGACATGATAGCCTGTAATCACATTAAAAATAAGGTCTGATAGAGCATAATAACCAATGATAAAAGGGACAGATTTCCTGGAATCAGACATGAATTTATTATCTGTAGAAGCTAACCTTGTGATATTCAAGAGTATCGCCAGCAGCCTTTCGAGCATCTACCATGAAAAGGGATGGTGCAACTTCAAAAACCTATACATGAAAGATAAAGCTGCCCTGTAAACAGTAGTAACCTAGACTGTAACCAAGGCATTACTACCAAGAAACTTTTTTCCTTTTCCTTTTTTTTTTTTTTGGGGGGGGGGGGGGGGGGGGGGGGGTTGTTGGGGAGTGAAACAGTGTGCAGTAACCAAATCTAAGAAGTTACCTCCAGGACCACTGCAAATTGACCAGCCTTATTCGCAGATATTCCTTCAAGTCTTATCTGTGGGGAAAATATTTTAATAAATAAGTTAAAAGGCATTAAACTCTTTTATAAATAAATAAATGAAAAATAAAAATAAAAAAGTCAATGGAACTACGGTTAGCAGTATGGGTTAAATTTTATACATTGGTATTTCTCATTCAAATACTAAGGCAGGAAAAACCAATCAGCAAAATATATGCATAACCCCTAAATATTAATTAGGCATCAGTTTGTCAACAACATATGATACAAGAAATGGAACATGTTTGAAGACTTTATTATAGAAAAGCATGAGAATATACAATATCTTGAACATGAGGCTGATAATATACAATAAACAAAGCCAAATGAATGTGACGACCATTTGTGACAAAGTTTATGACAAGCAAGAACACTATCTTGAACAAGAGGCTAATTAATATGGTTGTGATGGAACTGGTAGCAGAGATGCAGATGAAGTGAAGGTGCACTTCAGCAGTGCATTTATATAAAAGATAAGTCATACCTTGTAATCACGTCTATGGACTTTGAGACTCATTGATCCTGCAACAGCTTCCATTGTTGAAATGATAACATTTGCTGGTTTGCGGGACACGAAACGAGTTTGCCGCTTCACATAATCCTGCCAGAGATCAAGAAAGTTCTGAAAGAGAGGCACCTCTAAAATTCCACACCACATGAACTATTAAAAGGAAAACAATCAAGAACAAATACTAAAACAGTTCCAGAAATAAAGTAAACAAACGTACATCAAAAGTTTTGTGCCTACGAATTTTATGACATTATTTTAGCCCATGACTACTCCCTGATTTTTTGCTGGTTGTTATTGAATACATTACGCAATTATTTTAACTTAGGCCTGCTTCATGAACAAATTTTTGAATTGAAAATGTATAGTTCTTAACTTTGTCAAATATATTTAGAAATAAATTATCTTTAACTCATTCAATTCACAACCTATTGAACCCAATATATTATCTTTTCTACAGTTATAATCTAGTAATAATCTGCCACAGGTCTCATTTTTCAAAATTTGTGGGGCCCACTAAACATGATAAAAAGGGAACAGCAATAATATACCCAAAAAAAAAATTGAACGAGCAAAAATGTAAAAGCCATTACCATTCTGCTTCATACACTGATAGGTGGTGTAAAATCACACCAGCCATCATGTGATACATTGAACATTTTGGACAACCAAAACATCAAACAGCTAAATTTTAACTAGTTCGTGTGAGTAATAACAGGGATATATTAGCTACAAATAACTTAGCATAATACAGAGGAAATTGATCACACTTCAACGTAAAATAATACAATATAGACAGATCAGAAATCAGCAACACTCGCTTTAAGATTTCAACATATTAATTTCAATATGCTGGCTCCAAAGACATTTATGGACTTGGGGAATAGTAGATAACTCTACCTGTCCTCTGTCAAACAATGCAGATAAATTCAATCCCTGTGATAAGGTAATCATCTCAAATGCATTCATTATCAAAGGACCCCCTTCATGATTTTCTGATTGCTCAGCAACATAGTTGTTCTGCAATATACCAATAGTCACTGAACATAATTAGAAAACAATTCAGGCGCATAAAATATGCCGTAGAAAAATGGTCTACACAAGAAAAAGTTAAGATTTAAATACACTGAACTTGGTAAACTAGTATAAATGATTTAATGGTGACATTGCAAAACACAGAACTCTCTAAGCATTCATTAGAAAATTTCTTAATTAAACAAGAAAGACAATCATACATAGCACGAAAGAAATAACAGCCAACCTCAATGTCATCAAAAACTGCACAAACATCATCCAAATTTACTTCCTCATCTTCTCTGTGCACTGGAGGAACATAGTGCTTCCGAAACCAGGGATCTTTTTTTATTCCTTCAATCCGAATACGCTACATTAAAAATGGGAACTAGTTACAGAAAGCAAAGAAGAGCATAACAGAGGTCCTTAAGCTTCTGTTGGTTATGTAAAGAACTTTTATTTAATGTTATAAAATTGAACTTTAGATCCCAATCTATTCTAACAAATGCCCTGATTGTCATGTTATGCTACCTTTGGTAAGTTTTATCATTAAGAATAATGAAAAGTTTATCTTTCTTTCCTTAAGACCAGAATATACCACTCAATTGCTTTCTCTATTGGTTACTATTGCAACTTACAAGGTCAATATGGTAGGGCCTTATGTCCAACTATTTGTAACTAAGTCCTCATGAATCACAACCAGAATGACATATATCTCAAAACCACCGTCTGAATTTCCTTAATTTTTTAGTTTATAAATAACTTAAAGTGGCAATAGTCTTCATCAACACCATACTAATTTATATCTATATATATTGAAAGGTAAGGATAGGTTTATAAAAGAAAGATTATTTCATGTATAAAGGACACAAAGAAGCCTAAAAAATTACAAGAAGAAAACTTATATACAAAATGGCAATGACTCTATAAACGCAATGGAATTACAATTCGTAAAACCCCAAGTATGAGATTACTCATATAAGGTTATATATATATGATAACAATGAAATCTGTCCTTTTGTTTGTATGCTATATGCCCTGCATTTGTTCCTGAAGTTACAAGCAGGGAATGAGAAACTAGCAATAAATATTAGCTCTTTAAAGAGGATTGGTATTATAAGATATTATTATTGTTTTTCCGAGAAGTAGATCTGACCAATCACCTAACTCAAGTGCAAAATATAATCACCACCTAACTGATTAGGAAAGCAGGTTTGAAATGAAATTCATCATCTCGTAGATACCAAAGGTAATTCTAAGTCATACTTATCAAGTAATTCAGATCATTCGAAGCAATTGGGACCCAATGGACTTGCTAAATAAAGCATGCATTATGATTGTATATGAGTAAATAACAAAACCAATTCTATGATCTGCGTATAGAGAAACAAAATGCTTGCAGTTTTAGGATATGCAGATAGCAAAACAAAATACTTACTTCTTTAGGATTGGGATTGAGTATTTTATGTATCAATGAATTCACCTCAAGAGGAAACCAATATGGGCAAGAGAATTCTGCTGCGTTTATCTACACATCAGCCACAAGAGCAGTTAGTTCAAAGCTGCCAATCATCCATTTGAACTACTAATTGTTATGCAACTCACATTCAGTCCCCAGAGAAAGTTTCCTCATTGTTCATGGGAGTAATAAAAGAATAGGATAAATTACACTAACCAATCTTGAGGTTTGGGTAATGTTAGGGACTTACCTCCTGTTTTAAGAAACAAAATTTTGACCCTGACACTACTAATAGCTTACACTATGTGGATGGAATAATCAAAAACATACATATGAACAACTTTTTCATATAACTAACTTAGACATCATAAAACTAATCCTTTCAAACTGTGGTTCTCCCTCCCTTGCAATGGCTGAGTTTGCTTATGTTAAATAATTTAATTTTTTATTTAAGCTTCTCCTTATCATCTAATTGGTCTGGTTAATAATCATCACATAAATTTGCTTTGAATTTTAATCTAATTTGGGAAACAATGGTTTGTTACAATTTTTAACAGCACATGAGGGTAAGGGTGTATATGTTATATGAATAACAAACCTTAGGGGATGGAGTAGCAATTTAAAATAAGAGATTGGTGGAGAAATTTACCCAAAAGGATAAATAGATGGTTTTTGAAGCTAACCCTATAAATGAGAAGTCATAGTTGTAGTGTGTCTATATTGGATACATATGATAATGCAACCTCCTAGAACATCAAGACTACAATATAAGTACCAGACTACCAGTAAAGTCGAAAAGAGGTGGGGAAAAGACAGTCCTTGCAACATACTTGTACATGAAGAATTTAGTGTTTAAGAAAATGAAGACTTGTAAAAATTTGTTGAATTCATAAGCATAGATCACTAACAAAATCCATAGTCTATTGAATGAATCAAAAAGTATAAGGATAGCAGCAAACCTTTTTGTACAGAGTTGGAAGGTCTGTCTCACTAAAAGGGAGATAACCAGCCATTAGAACATAGAGGATGACTCCACATGACCACACATCAGCAGCTGCACCATCATAACCCTGGTTACTGAGCACCTGTTGGGCAATTAGTCAGTGTAAGCATTTAAAAATATCTAAAAAATGAGCATGTGATTTCTGTCATCCAAAAAGAAACAAAGAATATTTTTTTCCCATAATAGGATTACCTAAAGTTTGGGAAACACAAACAACTCGTTACTGACAAAAATAAAGCTAGAAATTTCCAAAAGTTAAAACAATGCCACATTAACTTATCATGAGCCACAATCATATGAAGTTCAATAGATACCAAGGTTATTGTAATTTAATAATCTGTGTTGAAAGAGATACTTCTAAGCAAAGAGAGATCCATTAAGAGAAGTAGAGCATGAAGTTTAAATGGAATAAGTTGAACAATTCACATAATTCAGGTAAAACATCAAGGAGAAAGAAATTTCAGATACGAAGTATAACAATCGATGAATTTCACCACTCTCCCTCAACCTGATTCGGCAAGGTGAAAGAATGTTTCTGAGCTTCTTATCAGCTTTTGATGTTTACGTGATAGAAAATTTCCAACTCCAAGTAAATATACTCCAAGCAACATAATTTGTCATTGTCTCATACTGATGAAACAAAAAACATCTTCTTCTTTTTTATAAGTGAAACAAAAAACATCTTTGACTCATGAGTAAAGTTTTCTTATTTAATAATTGATAAAAAGTTCAAAAACAGTAACCTAATAGCTCCATCATTCCAGAGACAAGAAAGTAAGGGCATTTATTTCAGAAAGTTTAATATAATTAAAAAATCACATGATTCTTCAAAAATAAGGGAAAAAATGAATAATTTCAAATTTTGGGGATAGACGCAATCTTGAGATGTTAAAAAGTATCTCCAGATTTAAATTTTGAGAATCTTTGGCAAAATGTAGAGGTTTTACCCATTATAAGTCCTCTTATAGAAATTTAAGCTAAAATTTTTAACATGGATTTTAGCAAGACATTACAAAATTATTCTGTAAACACGTGCACCTCAGTAATAGAAGTTGTCTAGCATCCAAAAGTGTTAAAAATGAAAGGGGATAACATTTAAAAATACACTGGCCTAAGTCAAATAAAACCAATGTGCGAAGGTTCCAATGAAATAGCAAAGCATAAGAGATCCAATGTTGCTGCATAATCATGATATTGAATACCTCAGGTGCAACATAATTTGGGGTTCCACACGTTGTGTAAAGAAGACCAACCCCCTGCTCATAGATATAAACGAGAGAGAGAGAGAGAGTTGTGAATAAGAAAAAATTAAGAATAGTTAAAACTCTCTGGATTATTTAATGCAAACAAGCTCACTTGTTGAGGCAATGCACTCAGTCCAAAGTCCGAAACCTTCAGATTACAAGATGCATCAAGAAGAAGGTTTTCAGGCTGTGCCTCACAAGGAAAAGGAGAACAATATCGTCAGGACCAGAAATGATGTCTTGAAATTACAATCGAACAGAAGAAAACACACGCTAATCGCACCTTCAGGTCTCTATGGTACACACCCTTACTATGACAATGAGCAACTGCATCTATAAGCTGTTGAAAGTATCGCCTACATTCATTTTCAGGAAGCTTTGGCTGGTGAACCTGTATATCAAAATCAAGTATAAAGATTAAACTTTCTTACACAAAAGGTTCTGCAAAAGGAAAGTAGTCTATTAACTAATTTGTAAATTGGAGGCCTCAATGTCTTGTTCTCACAAGAATAGTCTTGCTTCAAAATTTATCAAGAAACCTAGAAATCATATTGACTTTGGCATTCCCATGAACATAAGGACAAGAGAAACCTTACAATTTTATCAAATAGCTCTCCTCCAGTTACAAACTCAAGAACTATATATATCTTTGTCTGGCTAGCCAAAACCTTGAAATTGAACAGGAATATGAGGGGAAGAGAAAAGCAAGCGTCATTAATACCATAGAAAATATTAATTCACATGAGAAGAAGGTCATTATAGCAATAGGTATTATATTTTTAAGAGTGTAAGCATACCTCATGCAGCCTTACTATATTGGGATGCCGGACAATCTTCATTATGGATATCTCTCTTTTAATCTGAAACCCAGCTCAAAAAGAGGTTAGCCAAATCATTTACACAGGAAGAGAAAGTGAGAATCAGCTCCATCATCACCATAATCAACAATACAAAGACATACATAAAGCACATTGAGTTTAGTATGGTGGAGGGGAAAATGATATTCATGTAAGGGGCAAATATTTTGTTTAGTTAGATGAAGTTTCTGCATCAATTCTTGCAACATGTTTAACTACTGCTTAGCATTCTTGGCCATCACTTAGGGTTAGGGCAAATTATAAGAGGAAATGCATCAAATGGAACCACAGGAATGTAAAACAGGTAGCAAGAAGATGGATATCCATATTCTACCTAAGACCATCTATTTTCAGCATCATAAGACTGAGATAACATTGAACAGAGTGATCTTCATGAGCACTCCCCAGCACAACAATGAGTACTGGAATAGATTTATAAAACTAAAGAAGAAAATAATATTAGTGGAATAGAGGACCTTAGTACAAATGTGAGAGGAAAACATAGTAATATCAGGAAATTGTCCAGAATGGCAGAAAATGTTGAGATGATACTGCCTGTCAATACTGACGCTGGCGTAACTGCATAAATGTAATACAAAATTTTCCGTCCAAACAAAAAGAAATCAAGCAGAATATTTTATAGGGAATTTTAAGTCTTTATTAAACCTCATGGTACAAAGTAGAAAGTGAATTTATCACGCGTTTCAACTAGTTCTGCCCCCTGTTTTCACACAAAGAGCGCAAATATGCCTGGCTGGCTTTATCTAATTGGACTTGTGCCCTTGAATTGAAATTGATATCCCAATTTCAGATGTTTCAATTTGGGTAAATTTCATACTATAAGGAACATGAAATTTTTAATCCAAAAACCAAAAATCAGATTCATTTTCAATTCCTAAAAGACCAAAAACTCGGTTATTTACACCAATATATGCAAGATTATCATCAAATTACTTAGTATTTTAGATCCAAATCAAACCAGCTTGTTACAGCCAAATGCCACCTTGATCCAGCAAACTTAAACTCACAAACCAGACCTCAGTCTCATGAATTCAATAACATTCACACACACACACACAAAAACTAAGCTAAGAATTTGGAAACATGAACAATTCGGTAATCAACCAAAAACTATTCTTATTCAATCCGAAAACGCTTACAACGAAACACGCACGCATACACATAAAAACTTCACATATAATAAAAACATTTTGTGCTCAAGATTACCTGATCAACCATTTTGTGCTCAAGAATGGTGGACTTAGCCAAAACTTTGAAGGCCACGCTCTCTCCGGTCTCCGTGTTCCTCGCAAACTTAACCTTAGCGAAGGTTCCCTCGCCGATGGTTCTCCCAACCTCGTACTTCCCAACCTTTCTCGACATTCCCTTCATCTTCTCTCCAATTTCATTTCACACAAACTTAGTACAAAAGCATCAATTAATTTTCGTTAGTTTTTTAGGTTCTATAACTATTAAAGTGAGAATATTAAAATCTCTTACCGGAGATTTAAATTAATTTCGCCGGAGAGAATCGGATTCTTGGAAATCCAGGCGAGAATTGAATTGAATTGAATTGGTGTAAATTTAATTAAAAATTTGAATTGTTACTAATAATTTATTGGCTGCTAACTAGTAAAGTTTATAAAGCTTGCACGTGAGAATGACACATTTTTTAAAAGAGAGATGCTACGTCTATAATGTTTTTATAATAAATTACAGGTGATTAGTTCATTGGTGGCTAGTTGTTATTGGTTCATATTTAAAACTAACACTAAGATTACTTTTTTACCTCAATAATAACAACTAGTAATAACCTACCGCTTAAGATTTGTTATAAAGGTCCGGTTAATGTGTGCTATAAGGGCACACGTTAAACCTTCCACTTTTGAAAACTTTTTCTCGAAAATTAAAAAAGCTGTCAATACTTTTTCGATTCTCAAGAAAATTTTTTTCAAAAATAAAAATTAATGTGTGCGCATAGGCACGCGTTAGTAAAATTATTGTTATAAAAATATTATAGACATATTATTTTTTTATTAAAAAAAAAAAAAAAAAAAAAAAAAAACGTTGCAAGCGAAAAAGAAGGGACACGACATGACGACATTACAACATGTCCGGATGTCACGCGGTGTAACCGCACGCAACGCAACGCAACAACTCGACTTTCTTGCATCTTCTTCTTAGTTCTTATCCAAAGCAAACTGTAGTTTTTTTTTGACTTTTAATAGTTTTAGATAATGTTACACACAACAGATTACAGGCAATATTAGAGTGTTGCCTTGTAGGAAACCCCGCTAATGATGTACAAGGCAATTTGCATGTGCAAAATTTTCATTCCATAACTTTATTTAATATCTTTTTATTAGAGATAAATTTTTATAAATTTATTATTAAATTATATTTTTTTCTTATATCTTCTATACTTGAAAATTTTATAGAAAAAAAAAAAAATAAAGATCAACAGTTATATCATCAATAAATTGTTTAAATTATAAGTTTTGTAGTTTAAAATTATGCATAAAATATAAACTTATAAATCATAAAGTAAATAATATCCGATTGACATAAATTTAAATATGTGCATTAAGAGCATAAAGAACATACAATTTAACAATTGAGAGATGCTACGTCTACAACAATTTTACAACATTTTTACAACAAATCACAAGTGGTTAGTTGTTATTGGTTCAAATTTGAAACTAACACTAAGATTACTTTTTTACCCCAACAATAATAACCAGTAACAGCTTGCCACTTAGGATTTGTTGTAAAATTGTTGTAGACGTATCATTTCTCTTAACAATTAGATTCTCAAAATATGTAGTAATATTTATTTTATTAAGTAAGATTGTAGCCTTAAATCATAATTAATTTTGTAGCTAACTTCTGTCCAAAAATAAATTTACACACTTACTATAACTCACATTTTATTTTACACAAGTTTACATAGATTAATGTGGGTGATTTTTGGAGTTATTAGATGTGCAAAATTTACCCCTTATACTACTATAGACATAGAATCACTGATACGAGTGCTTTTGTTAACTAGTGTTACTATTATAGATTGACTAATAGTAATATGAGTGCTTTAATAGTGCTTTTGTTAACTAGTGTATTTGCATATCATTCCCACTAAATTGGAAAGCAACAAAAAAAAAAAAAAAACAATTATATAAATACTTTTTTAAGATACTCGTGTGATTTCTCATAAACAATTGATCAATTGTAATAGAAAAATTCAACCATAATTATTCTCTTCAAACACTCCTGTTAATTGAACCCTAATATAAGTCAATAAAAAGGGGCACAACAATAGATCACAATAATTTCACAATATTTCTAAAATAGCCTACCATCTCACATATGGACTCACCATAATTTGGACTTTTAATTTTTTTTTTAAATACTAATTTAGAAATGTTGTGAACTTTTGTTGTGTCCCTAGTACGACTCTATAAATAGAAAGATTAAAGTCCTTAAATCATATTCTTGAAAAGGAGAAACAAGAAAAGAGGCCCAATCAAGTTTGATAAATAATATCTAAGGTTGACTATCTTCATTATAATCGTCGTTAAAGGGTTGTCCATCTTATCTAGATGGTCACCACTCTCACTTCAAACTATGGGGATGGAAAGCTTAATTCACAGAACTAAAAAGAGTAAGATAAGCTCACCACTAACCCATAATCACCTATGAATATAAATATAATAGGAACTTATCCCAAAATTTCAACCAACTGTCAAGACCATATATTATTCCAACCATTAAGGAAGGAGGAGAAGCAAATCACAGGAATCATGATCAACTAGAGGCCCATATAAAGGTCAGACCCCCTCAATATAAACATTACAAATTGTACAACATAATTTCATTTTACGACTTCAATTTCAATCGTTGGGCGGTCTCTTGTAATTGGGATGAGCCCATCTTCATCTTCTCTCTTCCTTTTTGAGTTCTTATTTCATAAGTTAGAGATGGATTGTGACCCTCTCTTTTCTTCTTAATATATTCTTATTCATTAAAAGAAAGAAAAAAAATCATTTTGTGACTCAATATTATTGTTATGCTCTTTGCAGACTAACTTGAAATAACTTTTTTTTTTTTTATCATCCACTTTCAACTAGAATACTGAAACTTTGTTTATCAAAAAATTAAGAAAGGATTACTGAAACTTTTTATTAGAAATTTGTATATCATTTTTAGTTACTTCGTGCATTACACTGACATAGTATTAACTATTACAGATATGACATATCAAAGCCAGAAAATATAGCCCGTGAAGTGATTCATATTATAGTACACATCTTAAGGCAATAAACCATGCCCCACGATCATCAATCCAAGCCCATATAGAATTTGATTCACGGCCTTGTGTGCATTGCTTGTTTCAGCTTTAATATGCGCGGCTACATCAAAATTGCCTGCAAAATTAATGCAAAGGCAGATTACAACATTGGAGTTTTGACAATAACCAAAAGAAAAACAATGTCTTCATTTACAGGCTACCTCTTTCTGGGCCATTGCCACATGCTGCCTTAACTGTATCTCTAACATCCTGTATTGTGGCCTTATTGTAAAACTTAAAATTAGTAAAAATGTTTTCGATGCAGTTTAGCACTAGGTTTGTTTCAGTCAGGCACGGTCCATTGCAGTATTCATCGATCTTTTGAGGTGGCACGTCGAGTTTTCCGCTCTCACTGAGTCTTTGAGATTCTTCACAACTACTGTAAACCTGAGATTTTTGCCCAAATGGAATCAAACAAAACAATATATACCAAAATAACAAGTGAGAAATTTCCTATAAATATGTGTCACAATTTTTGCACCATGATGAGTAATAGCGTGTGCATATAAATGAAAGTTTTGCGTACATATTTATCATTGAAACATAGCAATGCTTTGGCAACAATTTGAGCCGGATCATAAACTTGAGGTACTTCATCTGCCTTCCCTGTCATGAATAGGTGCAAAAGCTCATTATCATCTTATCTGAAAACTATACATAGGTTGAGAAATCTATGTTTCTTTGTTGCATACCTAAGTTGCCGTACAGAACAGAAACATAGGTAAGAGCCACAGCGAATAGCCAGAGTCTCACGGTAACTATTGAGATTGCCATGACAGTAGCTTATAGGCAATTTGAGACGTTGGAGGATAAATTATAGGGATGTGTGGATCAACTATTATATACCAATGCAGTGTTACGTACCAACCTTAAGTTTTGTTTAGTTTGTAAACTACTATGCCAATCAAATTTCTAGAATGACCCACCTACTTTTTAATACTTTGTGGACGATTTAGCTTGGCCCACAAACAGGTACAACCAAAATATTAGTAATGGACTCTGATATTGTCACCTTGTAAAAATAAAAATTAAAGGAGCACTTTTTGAAAGGACAAGGGCAATGTTGGAGGATAAATTATAGGGATGTGTGGATCAACTATTATATACTAATGCAGTGTTACCAACCTTAAGTTATGTTTAGTTTGTAAACTACTATGCCAATTAAATTTCTAGAATGACCCACCTAATTTTTAATACTTTGTGGACGATTTAGCTTGGCCCACAAACAGGTACAACCAAAATATTAGTAATGTACTTTGATATTGTCACCGTGTACAAATAAAAGTTAAAGGAGCTCTTTTTGAAAGGAAAAGGGCAATGGTAACGGAAGCATGGCGAATTGCATTGAAAAAGAGAACAACTTGGTGTTTTTTCTTCATTTTGAGTAAACTTGGGAGTAAGGAAGACGACTATGTGGGAGAGAACAGTTGGAAAGCAAGTCACCAACTATTACTTACCTAGAACTTTCTCTTAGTGTCAAAAATCAAACCTAAAGAGTTCTCTAGTTTCAAGCTTCCTCAACAAGTGAAACCAACTTTCCATTAGTGTGAGAGTTAAGAGTTTTGTTCATGGCTTAATAAATAGTGTGCACAGCTCTACAGAAGCATTATAATGGTATCAAAAAGTGACAAGTTGCCGTAAATAAGTAACAAGGCATTGTGAATCATGTTACCAGCATTATTTTCAAGAATTCTATAGGACCAAGTGTCATTGACTCATGGCTTGAAACAGGGTGGCTAATCATAAAACTTCCCCATTTTTCCACAACACCCTGTCTAATTACAATACAGCTTAAGCAATAGAGAGCATTCAGTTACCAATGTTCACGTGGCAAAAACACTTTTTAGGTCATTTAGCCACATATGTCCGAAACAATTTTCTGCATCAGTGTATATCATACTTTCATCACCACCCTCACTTGATTATCTCCATCAACCATTAAAGTTAGAACCAAAAACAGGAGTATATGCATTGGCACAAATCCAGAAGCTTGCAATGAATAAGTATAGAAACTAGGAGAATGATAAGTGTAGATTTGAAAAGGGCGGCATTGATAGACATGATAAGTGGCATCAAAGCAAAAATTATAGATGCAACTGTGATTTGTGAACATATGAAATTTGTGCTTCCATTAATTCCTAGAGATAAATTTACAAATAATTAAGCAAACATGTTTCAAAATGCTGTTAGAAAGAAGGGATAATCCCAACTGCATGTGAAACTCAATGAATTAGCTTGCATTTTAGCCAGTCGTCTGAGCACCTGAAATTCACTTGACAAAGCACTACTCCAATTGCCTGCCATAGATTTTATCAAAAGTACTTCATTTTTCTGCTTCTATATGGGGCCAAATAGGGTAACATGACTCTCACTACCCCAAACAGTACTGTCCATTTTGAGCTTTTTCCTTTGATAGTCACAAGCATCAGACATGAGCAGATAAATTGGGAGAGAGGCACACACTGATGTCCAAAGGTAATCTTCTGGCCACCTGTTTCCTCCTCTGATCCAATGTCACCAGACTGGGAAACAATTCACAATTGTTTCAGCCAACGCCAAAACAACCAGATTTAAGCTGCATAAGAGAAACAGGAGACTCAGTTAATACATTCCTTGGATGATTTTTATTGATCTGATGCTAAGCAGAAACACAAAATCAATATAGAAACCGGATTGTGATCCAAATACAGCTGACAACCAAATTCCAACAAATCTTGATAAAACAGGTTTAATTAGGCAAACGTACAGCCACACTGAATTGTGATAATATTGGTATGCCAACATCCTATCTGCTTGGAAGGAGTGCTAGTCAAAAATATCGCTCTATTTCAATTGAGTAAAACACAAACAGACGGCTTTTTGAACAATTAATAGCATCAGGATAACCAAGAAGACAGACACAATTCCAATTTTAGTACCAGCGTAATGAAAGTGACTATTTGTTCATTGAGCATATACTTTAATACCTCCAGTGATTCCTTTTTTTCTTTACTTTTTTAATTTAACAGCCCGCTAATGTCAATGCATGAATAACATATAAAACACGTAAGTCAAACTGATTCACCATCCCTTAACCCCCCTTACTATCAGAAAGGTAAGAGCATCACCCAAATCAGAATATGGTATTCCCCCCCACTCCCACATACACCGGAAGAAGAAGAAAAAAAAGGACATCACAATTTAATTTAAGGTAAAAAAATTATTGATAATAATAACAGCACAGAAAGAATGCCAGAATAATGGAACTTAAAGTTCAATACATGAACACAAGTTTGCTTAAAGACATCATTCAACCACTCAGCCTTCATATCTTACTGGAGACAAGTGTAACCAATCACAATAGAAATATGAAAGAATTTGAAGAGGCAAAAATTAAGCGTCTTGCTGCGTACCTTCTCTGCACTTAATTCCACCAATACAATAAGGCCAACAGCAGCCCAATGCTTTATAGATGCATATGCCATCACAGCCACATCTCAACAAAGCAACATGGACTAATGAACCATAACAACCCTGACCTACAAGTTAGGATTGGATTTCAAAGAGATTCCCATTTCACTACACATCTTTACCAAATTTTGAGCTTCTTCAAAGTGGGCCAGCCGAACCAGAGTTTCCAACATTAAGTTACATGTATAAGAATCAGGAAGACAACCATTCGCTTCCATGGAGTGGAACATCTCCTTAGCTTCATCCACTCTCCCACATTCGCAAAATGCCTTGATCATAGTACTGTATGTATAGTTATCAGGATTTAAACCTATTGTCATCATGGAATTAAAAAGCTTCTCAGCTTTCTCAAGCTTATTTAGCTTGCAAAAACTTTGAATAAGAGCATTGACCGAGAAAGTGTCTGGGTCTATTCCATTGGCTTGCATCTTTCTTAAAAGTTTAATTGATCTGGTGACATCCCCAATGATACACAAAGAGCGGATCAGTATATTATATGTGACAGCATTTGGAGTGACACCCCACTCAACCATTTCAGTGAAACAAGCAAAAGCATCCCCAATCTGGTGTACTCGACAAAGGCCATCTATTATTGAATTAAATGTGAAGATATCAGGTTTGTATCCATGTTCTAAAAGCATCACCATAAGTTCACGGGCCTTACTCATGTCTCCATCCCTGCAATACCCGCTAATAAGGGTATTGAAAGTGACAATGTTAGGAGCAATTCCCCTGTGCTGCATGTCTCTGAAAGTCTCAGATGCCCTCTCCATCTTATTTTCTTTACAAAAGCAATTGATAACCATATTATAACAAAAGACATTGGATACAAGTCCATTCTTGACCATTTGATCCAAAAAACAATTCCCCACATCACTTCTTCCGGCCTTGTACGTAGCTTCAATTAGTGCAAGATAAGTATTAAACCCTGGCTTCACACCTCGCTCTATGAAACTTCTAAATATCTCACATGTCTCATTCAAATCTAAACCCTTTATCAGACAAGCCATTGTGATATTAAACAATGAACTGTCAGGCAAATAACCTTTTGCCCCACAACTTCTTAAAAACATGGCAGCCTCTCTTGCCAAAGATTTATTTGAGAGGCAATACAGTATAGTATCATAAGCTAACTTGGACAAGACAAGCTCCCTCTCGACAAATCTTAATAACAACTCAAAAGCCTCATTAGGAGCTACACAGCGAAACACCCCATGAACCAATGATCTAATAGTAGCATCACTTGGACTCACATTCCTCTCCTTCATCATGTCTATAAGCCTGAAAGCTTCATCAACCCTTTTTGCATTACAGAACCCATCAATCAATATGGTATACGTGAACACATTTGGTGAATATCCTAAGACTTCCATCTGTTTAACCAAACGAAGCGCCTCATCCACAACACCAATCTTGCAAACCCCATGAATTAGAATATTATATGTGAACCTATCCGGGTTGCAATTATCAGCCGTCATCTGTTGGAATTTCAAATACGCCAAGTCAAGTGAATTGGATTTCACCAATGCATCTATCACCGCATTATACAACCTTGTGGTTGGACTAAGACCCAAAAACGAAATTTGGCCAAAAACTTCAGCACAATATTTTGCCAATCCCAATCTCCCCCAACTACCAATCAATATAACGAGCAGGTCTTCCAAAACCCGGAAACCAGAATTCCTAATATCCTGAAGCAATTCAACAGACAAAACAACCGGACCATTCCGATAAAGGGTCTTAGCTAAAACACCACGAACAGCATGATTCTTTGCAAATGAGGGGTCGATATTCGAAACCCAGATATAAAATTTCAAAGGGTGTAATGGGTTTTCTTGGTTTTGCAAGAGACTCACCACAAACTGAGGATTCAAAACGATCCTCCCCACCTTGACCTCGTGGTTTAGCAACAAAAACCAGTCTTTTCTCGAAAGAACTTGAGAAATGTATTGGTGATCAATTGGTTTAATACTCAATTTGCGTTTATGAGCTGAAATGGAAGTCTTTGAAATGGAAACTAAGTTGGGGTTTCTGAACTGAGAGTTTAGTGGAGAAGGGTTACCTCTTGAAGGAGCTTCAAAGTTAGTGAGTTCCTTGGATTTAACCTTTGATGGAGAATCCCTCTGAAGTTTGTGCTTATTCCAAGCTTCTTCGGGTAGGTTTCTGATTGCAGGTGAAGCCCTGGAAGCTAAGGAAGACTGGACTCTCATGTCCTTCGCCAAAACCAGCAGAAAATGCAAGCCAGTTTGTTTATGAAGGTCGTACCGGTCACGTATCACTGAACCGGGTCTTCAGGATACAAATTCTCGGCTTAGAGAGTGAAGACATTTGCATTTGCTAGACTAGAACCAAAACCAAACCAGACCCTAAAATCCGATGGAAAATTATATATATATATATTATGTGTGAATTTGAACTAGCTTGTAAATTAGCTTTTTACCCTTTTTTTTTTTTTTTTTACAACTATATTTTAAAACATATTTAGCAAAAAAAATTCGGCAAAAAGTTAAATAAGTTATTTCCAAAAACAAAATATACATAATCAAGAATTAAGAAAAATATAATATATGAAAAAATAATGTTAGCCTTAATTAATAATATATGTTAAAAAAAATTTTGAAAAAAATATAATTTTGATTTATAAAAGACAATAATTACTAAGTATTTTTTTTTTTATAAACATTACATCAAATTACAAATATATGAACAAATCAAAGTTATAAGTTCTAACTTTTAAATTCTAACACCACAAATATACTAATGTCCCAAATAAAGAACATAAAGTGAATAACAATGTTTCCAAAATGATAAGTTGGTTGTTAACAAATAAAAACACAAGCATGCTCAATCATCAAAACCACTTTTTTTTTTTTTTTGAATGTTTTCATCAAAAGGGGCCAAAATGGGAAATTATCCCTGATTTTCAAACATTATAATTAGTAGGCCACGTTTTCAAACTATATTTTTTACTAGCATCTCGAGTCTAAAATACTCGATTTAGGGCCTATAAATCGAGTCTCAAAGACTCGGTTTCCATGGTTTGATCACGTTTGATGTGACGTTTTTTCCACGTGGCGTCAAATGGAAATCGAGTCTCTAAAACTCGATTTATAAGCTCTTTACAAAACAAATATAATGGCATACCCTTTACAGTTTACACCTTCTCATCAGAGAAGAAAGAGAGGAAAAAAAAAAAAAAGGTTGGAGTGGGTGGCTTTAGATTGGCGTTGGACCATGGATGGGTGGCTTCAAACTAGCGTGGGTGGCTTCAGCTCGGCGTGGGCCATGTGTGGTCGTGGGGCGTGGGCGGTCGTCGGTGCTGGTGGCTAGCCGTGGGTCGAGTCAGATCGCCGTGGGTCATGGGTCATGGGTCAGATCGTCGTGGGTCAGACCGGCCTCTCCTTCACCTTGCCGCCACCTCATCGGGCTGTAGATTACACAAACAAAACCCAGAAATCACCGGCCTCTCCTCCACATGTGTTGCCACTTGATTAGCCTTATTTTTCACCCTTCATCGTCACCAACAACGGTGGGATTGATTGGTTTTCTGGGTTCTATTTTTCTGGATGTCTGGGTTTTATTTTTCTGGTTTTCTGGGTTTCATTTTTCTAGTTTTCTGGGTTTTAATTTTCTGGTTTCTGGGTTTTAATTTTCTGGTTTTTGGGTTTTATTTTTCTGGGTATCATTTTTCTGGTTTTCTGGGTTTTATTTTGTGGGTTGATTGGGTGGGATTGAATGTGATGGTGGTTGGGTTGTGGTAGTTCGGTGATGGTTGGGTTGTGTTGTTTTAGCCTTGAATCTCTTTGGGATTTCTTAAATTTATTTTCCGTCAAGGTGAGGTGAGCTCTTTGAGATTTCTTAAATTTTTTTTTTTTGGGTATTTCTAGGAAGACTTGAGACTTATAATTTTTTTGGTTTATAAATCGAGTCTTAGAAACTTGATTTCCATGTGTATGTCACGTGGAAAAAACGCCACATCAGACGTGATCAGACCATGAAAACCGAGTCTATAAGACTCGATTTATAAGCCCTAAATCGAGTCTTTTAAACTCGAGATGCTAGTAAAAAATATAGTTTGAAAACATTGTCTACTAATTATAATGTTTGAAAATCAAGATTAATTTTCCATTTTGGCCATCAAAAGGGGGTTCATGTTTATCATCATCAGAGACGGATCCAAGTGGGGGTCAAGAGGGCTTGCCCCCCCCCCCCCCCCTCTAGCCCAAATTTTTTTTTATATACTTATTATATTTTTTATTTTTTTTAGTTCAGATCCCCTTTCCAAAACCTTAGGCCCCTCTCCTCCCCTATCAGTCTAACTAACCTAACATAACTAGCAATTATTCAGCTAAAAAACTTAACAAAAATAATAAAAACATTCACAATGGTGATTGTATTTTAGCAAAAACAATTATTTTACCACCAAAGAACTATCTGTTATTGGAGAAGCTAAATCTACATTTTTTACAACTACAGTAAATTGGTATAAATACTAGTTGACTGTAACAAGTTGATGATCTCTCTACTTTCAATTTAAAAACTCAAATTCTCTCTTTTTTTTTATTATTTTAATGAGTTGTGTATATTATTTCAAGTGAAGTGGTAAAAAAATAGAACGTTTTATGTTGGGTATATTGTACAGTGAGATGGTAAAATAGATAAAGTAACTTTTTGAGGCGCTAAAAGATAAATTTTGTAACACTACTACTATGAATACTCTAACTTCAAAAAAAAAAAACAAAATTCTAGCCAGCCTAGTTTTAAAAAAAAAAACATTATTATTATTATTATTATTATTATTATTATTTTTGTTGGTAGATGATTGCATCTTAATATATTAAGAAATAACGATTTTGTGTATTTATAATTTGTTAATACTATATGGATGTCTATTTGGAGTTTTTTTTTTTATTATACTCCAGCCCCCTCTAACTTGAAATTTTGGGTCCGTACTTGATTATCATAAATAACATTCTCGTCTACATCATTACTAGCATCCAAATTATCAATAGGAAAATCATCAAAATCTCTTCATGCATCTTGAGGTTCATTGGAATCACTACAATATAAATTTCTAATTTGAAACCCACTGATAATTTTCATTTTCTTGAGCATATATCAAAGACAAGTGGCCACTCATGTTGTGAAAGTGGAACAACTAGACTCTCTTATTCAACTATACACTCATCATGTAAAGAAATGTCATCCAAAGAAATATTTGTGGTTTAAGTTAACAATTTTTTTTTTTTTGTTGTCTTTCTATCATCTTTGAGTTATACATGAAAAACATCAAGTCATTCATTTTCTTTTGTTGCATATGGTTTCTTATTTTATGTATACCTACAAACATTATAAATTTAAGCGTAAATTCCACTAATATGCCTTGAGGTTTAGGCTAATACCAAACAGGCTCAAGACATTTCAAAATTGACCAATTTGGTTCCTAAAGACAACTTAATCCCTAACATTGTTAACCTCCATTACTCATTTCTCTCTCTCTCTCTCTCTCGCTCTCTCTCTCTCTCTCTCTCTCCAACCCAAGCCTATTTGCTCACCCTTTCATTGTCACTTTCCTCTCTTAGGCAACGACAGTGGTGCGTGGGCTAGTGGTTTGAGTTGGTTGTGAGTCGTGGTTTTGGGTGGTCATTTGTGGTGGTTGTGGGTTGCTACTGGTGGGCTTCAATGGGTGGTGGGTTTGTTATGGGTTTTTGAGTTTTATTTTTTTATTTGGGTTTTGTAGCCGGTGATGGTTTTTGTTGGTGGTGGGTTCCGATATGTGGTGGATTTGCAATGGGGGTGGTGGTTTGCTATAGGTTTTTTGGATTTGGGTTTTGTTGATGTGGGTTTGGTTGGGTTTTGTGTCCGGTGGTGGTGGTAGTGAGTTTCGATATGGGGTAGATTTGCAATGGGGTGGTTGTGGGTTCTGATGTGATGGTAGGATGCTATGAATTTTTTGGATTTGAGTTTTGGTGTTCTAGGTTTTAATAGGGGTAAAATTTGATTGTTAGTTGATTATGATGGAGGTTGTGGCAGGTCTAAGTTTAAAGAGAGAGGGGGACAAGTGAAGAGAAAATGATAACAGAGGCTTATAGTCTTTTGTCATTGGTCAACTTTGGTTGTGTTTTGAGAAGATGAGAATGTTCTTTGGTTGCTTTATGGATGAAAGAGGAGAGAGTCACAGAGAATAGAGAAAAACTAATGAAGGGTAACAGTGTTTAGGGATCAAGTTGACATTAGGAACCAAATTAGTCAGTTTTGAAATATCAGGGACCTGGTTGGTGGCATTAACCCAAATCTCAAAGTATGTTAATGGAATTTACCATAAATTTAATAAAAAAAACTCTTGAAATAATAACAAAGTTTTGATAACGAAACACTTCATTAAAATTGTATATTACAATTTAGTTTTTCCATTACCATATCAGATGCACTCTAGCAGTTGGCAATCTATTGGAGTGCATTTGTAAACTGTAACAACATATAGATTGCTACATCATTTAAAATTTCATTTCATTTCACAGTTTAGAATTTATTTTGTTAGGATATATGTGAAACATGTTATGAACATATGTCATTTAGAATTGGCTAATCCTTTGACAAAATGCACTTTACTTGTAATTGGGTAAATCTAAGATGTGTTTAATACTTCAAGAAACAAGAGTTCAAGTCTAAGTATTGAAACTATGCAAATCTGTCCAAGAATCAAGTGAAGAAGTATTGTTCATTAAAGTTCGACAGATATCTCGACAGATGTATCTATCTAGATTTAATATTTAAAGTTTGACATATAACTCGACAGTTGTATCTATTGAGAATTACGAAATTCAGATTTCCAGATCTGTTTTTCACGCATATCCAAGTTATTTGTGTAGGGTTTCTTTTCTCACAATCCTAAACATATATAAGGATTATTTTAAGAACTGTCTTAGTTGATGCAAAGGTTGTTGCAATTGTTGTTGCACTTACATTGTGACCGAAGACAAAAATTGCCCTAATTCATCTTTCTCTTGAAAAATCTGCTGCGTTTGTTCACCGTAGGGTTTTGTAACCAATGAGCTTCTTGATCTTTATCGTGTAAATGAACTGAAGAACTTTACAGCCAACATCCTTCTCAAGTTGGTGTATTAGTCACGAACTGGGATCCGTGCATCGATTGGTTAGTCACGTACTTAGAGCCATGCATTGAAAGGAGAGATTGTCACTACATTATAAGTCCAATTGTGTATTGGGATAATGGTTCAACTATAGGTTAGTATAAGGTATTGTGATTCCTTTACTTGTAACCATTTGTTTTGATAATAGTGGATTCTCGAGATTAGTGACCTTAAATTCACTCGGTGAGATTTTGCCTCAGTAGTTTTCCCCATTCGTAAACAAATCACACGTGTCAAATTTAATTTCCGCTGCATTTAATTATTTGGTGATTTGTTTGTACTACCACGCGTATTGCATATTAATTGATTTAATTAATTCACTTGACTAATTAATTGATTAATTTACCTAAGGGTTCAATACATTTTTGGCCTATCATATTTCTTGAATGTAACAGTATACATATTACCACATTATTTAAAATTTTTAATAATATAACAATTTATACACCTTTAGATTTGTAAAATATATTATAGACCAAATGGAGAAGATCCTTAATCCTTATGACTTAGGGATGGCAATTTTGTCCCGCCCCACTTAACATGCCTCTCATTTCTTCGCCCTGTGCAGGTTTTCCCCACCTCACAAAGGTGGCAGGACGAGGATCGGGCAAGATTTTAGCCTTGCACCACAGGGCGGAGCAGGGATGGGTTTAGACTTTTAGACCCACCCTACCTCGCCCCTCCCTGTCCCTGCCTCACGTTGCTAAGGATTATAATTGTGAATTTTTTCATGCCCTAAAACCCTACTATTTAAACAAACATATCAATATTAGCTTATTTTATTCTACCTAATGTGGTTCTCTACCTTTATTTTGTTATGTGTTATACTATGAGATTTTTTTTGTGATTGTCTTGTTAAACACTTGGATATATTACTCAATTTTTTTCTAAAAATTGATTTCATTTTATGGGATAAATTTAGTTGTAATTTCAAGTATTTTTTATTAATGAAATAGGTTTCGTTAAAAAAATTGTACTAGTTATAGGGCAAATTAACAAAAAGTAGAGTTTTATGGGATGGGGTGGGGCTTTGCAGTGCCCCAAGAGGTGGAGATAGGGTAAGAAAGTTTTCCTTGTCATGCGGGGCGGGACAAGAATGGGGTAAAACAAAATCATACAGGACGGAGACGAAATTCCTCAATTGAATTCAACTACATGATTGTAGTGAGGTTGCAAAGAAGGAAAAAAGCTGACATTTATTGTGAATTTGTGATGAGTGCAGCTGGACCAAACTCTTAATCTCTAAAATTCATCAAAAAGGGCTTGAGCTTAGGCTTCGTCTTGAACTTGGACGTAGGGGATTAAACTTTGTTTTTATTAAATTGGTTTTTTATTTATTTTTAATCTTAATCATTTTCTATAGGACGACCATGGTCATCACAAAATATATTTTTATTGGAAGATGACCCTTGGTGAATTTCATAAAAACAATAATAAGTGTCATGGAATTCTTTTGATAACATTTATAAAAAAAATTATTTTATTTTATATTTGAATGGTGAGCTTTTCATTTGTAGTTCATAAACGAAATCCAATTCCAAGTAATTCCATTTGGTTACATCTTCAAGTTGATTTAAGTCATTTAACTTAACTGCATTTTCTTTAATGCGATCAAATTTTAAGAATCTTTCTATGATTTATTTTCTACTCTCATTGTGGTCGCCAAAATATATTCCCAAATTTTGATCTTGAGCCAAATTGGTGTTCTCGAGTGAGTTCAGTACTGCTCTAACAAAGAAGATTTTGGCAACACAGTAAAAAGAAATAATAAAATATAAATAGAGAAATGTTGTCAATACTTAATACCCCATATGGGTCCCCTGCTCATTGAGAAACCCAAAGTCCACCAGTAAAGGCCCAAAGTACAAGAATGGCCCTTGGCAACCATTCATACAGTTTATGCACAACTACCAAGCCCAGCCCAACTAAGCACAACTCATGTTAGATCCGAAAATTCATTCAGAAGGGCATCGCTAACTGTGTATAGATATTCATATGTGGCTAAATTACAAACTACTCTCATAATCAGCTGTTACTTGATCCATAAGTGCTACATAAGCTTGTCACATAAACTTGCCACACGCATTTAGTTTTACCAATAAAGATGTTCTATTATTCTCATATGACTTTCGGCTAGCACATTAGAGCATTCACAATTTCACAGAAGTTGAGCTAAAAATTTAGCTATTTAGCTCCATCAAAAGTTACTTAATTTATTTTACCTACACACATGCTGCAACAGTTGATCTATTTTAGCTTTCAACACAATAAAATAATATAAACATCACAATAAAATAATATATCTACTACAATAAAATAATTCATCTCACTACAATAAAATAATATATTAACTACACCCATACATCACAGCCACACACAACCACAACCACCACCACCACAGCCCTCAACAAAAGAAAAAAAAATCAACCAAGTCCACACATCACAGCCACACACACAACCACAACCAACACCACCACCACCACCACCACCACCACCACCACCACCACCACAGCCCATAACAAAAGAAAAAAAAAATCAACCAACCACCTACCACACCACCACCACACCCACAACCACAACCACCACCACACCACAGCCCACAGCAGGAAAAAAAAAAAAAACAAAAAAAAAACAAAAAGTGCTGATCGACGCCCACAGCCCAGCCACCCACTGATGAATCCAACCATCTATTGATGCCAATCTACCCACACAACCATAACCACCACCACACCATGAAATCCAGCCAAACCGCCATCACGAAACCCAGAGATGGGACGGCGATGAAGGACTGGGCGATGAAGGATTGGCGATGAAGATCAGCGATGAAGGACTGAGCGATGAAGATCAGCGATGAAGGGACGGCGATGAAGATCGGCGATGAAAGGACGGCGATGAAGGATTGGGCGATGAAGGACTGGGCGATGAAGGGACGGCGATGAAGGATTGGGCAATGAAGGACTGGGCGATGAAGATGAACCCAGAATAGTCGGGAGAGTAGATGAGGGAGAGAAAAAAAAAATGAGAAGGAAAAAGGAAGAAAGAAGAGAAGCCGGAGAGAGAAACAGTGAAAAAGAAAGAAAGAGAAAATATTTTTTAAATGAAAGAGGAGAGAGAAATTTATTAAAATATTATTATTTTTTTTAGCTTTTATGAACAGTACACATTTATCTATAGATGTGTACTGTAGCAAATCAGCTAAAAAAATACAAGGATAGCTCCACTGCTGGAGCTTACTTTTTGTGTTTATGGAGCTAAATTTTAGCATTATAGTAATATACCTCCACTGCTGTGAATGCTCTTAGGATGTTAAAAATTTATGAAGAAGCCTATGGTCAAGAGTTAAAGCTAAATATTGCAAACTACTCCCATATAGTTTGGGGTTATTTGCATTAACAGCCCATTCATCCATATTTTATATTAAGTGCTACATAAACTTATCACATGTGTTTAGTTTTGACAATAGAAATGTTCTTTTAATTATTCTCATATGACTTTTGGCTAGCACATTAGGCCGTTAAAAATTTATGAAGAAGCCTAAGTTCTTTTTCTTTTTTTCTTTTTTTGAGAAATAAGAAGTTCAGCAGAGTGAAAGCTAAATATTGCATTTGCCTAGGTAGAGGACAGAATATTTATTATATACCGACAGTTGAAGGCTAGCACGTATGAGACCTATCTGTCGATTTTTTGATTCTTTAGTGGAGGATGTAAGGAATTAATTTCCCAATTATATAATTGAGATATGTTAGGCTTAGGCTAGTTTGATTTATCTGCATATTTGTTATTGTATCTGTTCACATCAAAGATTCAAAATACAAGTCGTGAGGCTCATATTTCTTTGCCAAAATTAACAACATGTGGAATCTCCATCACAAGTAGGAAATAGGAATATCTCCTTCACTGTCACACAGTGGTCCGCACACAAAAAAATATTTGATTTGCCATCTTTGATGCCATTCTTTAGCTTTATAAATGATGGAGATATTGGGGTTGTTTTCTGCATTATTGAAAAGAATAGACTTGCAAGTCAGTTTCTTCCTTTCAACTAATTTATCAAAACTTCGGGATGGGTTTTTGGTTCAATCAATTTAATGACTTTATTGTATTTAGTTAGTTGGATCATGGATGTGGCATTTCGAATATTATAAGATGTGATTTCATTGATTTGATTAGAAAGAATGTGAAAATTAATTTTGCAAATTATTGGGTTAAGTGCAATTTGTTAAAATTTTGGGTTACTAATAGTATCAGTAATAGTAATACACTAATACTATAGATACAATATTTTCACAATAATTTAGTCAACAAATTATTATTAGTTCTCGTTTGAGTCCACTACTAATATCATGTCATCTATTGTTCATAACTTATCACCATCTCGACAATTATAAAATATTTTGTAAAAATTATTGTGACTTTAGACTTGTTATGCTAATATTATATCATGTCATACACATGTTAAATAAAAAAAAAATTGTATGTAAGCTAAAAATATATTTCAACACTAATTGATATATTGAACAAAAAGTAGAAAGTAACTGGATTTTTAAATAACTTGGCGAAAGTCTAGAGCACATTATGTAATTTCGAGAATTTTATTAAAATTAATAAGTATAATAAATTATTAGAATAATTTAAAATAAATAATGAAATTTCTGTTAATTTTTAAAAAACTTTTAGTACTTAAGTTTTAATCTAAATAAATGTTGTAAAAATTTGTACCGAATACATAAGATTCTTGTTTTCTATAGAGTTTAGGAAAGGTGATTGGTTTGTTCTCTCAATTTTATAGTGGTTGATTCTCAGACTCAAACTCTTGACATATTGTTTAGTACGTAACATGGTAAAAGAAAATTATATAATATGTAACACTTAAGGTACGTTTGGTACACTGAATGTAGATTACATTAGGAATAGTAATCTTTATTATTGGAAATAGAAGACATTGTAATGGAATAATTATTACTATTCATAAATTTGGTTATTACATATGGAAAACTTGTAAAAGATGATATATAAGAAAACTTTATATTTTTGAAAATATATTAATTTTAAAACCTATTATATACACTAAGGAATAGTTATTACATCTATTTAAAAGAGGAATAGCTATTCTTCAATTTAAAGAATAGTTATTCCAATGTAATAACTAATCCATATAATAAAGATGCAACCAAATGACCGAATTGATATTACACATGAATAACTATTCCATTACAGGAGCTATTACAGCGTACCAAACGTACCCTTATATATATTATAGTTATATACATAGCAAAAGGACAAAATTAAAAACCCAACGTTTATAATTAAAACAAAAATGGTAGATGATTAAAGAAATTTAAAATAAATGATGAACCTTTTTAAATTTTTATAACAAAATTTTATTCATGGTATTATTTTTAATTTATTGAACGGGTAGTAAAATGTTTCACACTTGAAACAAACGATGCTAATAAATATTAGTGTACTTATATTATTCACATAGTGAAAGCATGTTTGTGAGGATCGTGACTAATATAATGAACTATGATTTTTTAGATCTCTTGGTAGCGACTCTTAGGGTGGAGAATTTACAAACAATGTTCATCCTCTTAAAGTAAAGTATTAGCGTATAGTCGTCACTTAATTTATTTATAATGAATTTTTTTTTTAAAAATCAAATATTACTGTATCAAGATTAATACATTGATCCAAATTGAAAAGAAATTACATGACTTGAATTCTAGATACAATCTAAACAAATGGTAAATAACATAGTTTTGATATTAAGTACAATCTAAAGAATGAAATTACACTAAAAATTCTAAAAAGAAAAGGCACCAAATCTACATCTCCAAATTTGAGTTGAGGGCTATAAGTTACAAAGTAGTAAAGTGTTAGACACTAATTGTGTTCAATCTCTTAATGTCTAATGATTTTTACAGTTTATAAAACAGTAACTTGAATAAATAGAAACATCCAAGAGCATAAAAAAAGAAAAAGAAAAAAAGAAACATAGCAACACAATAAATTATAACAAATATAAAATCAAATATAAAGAAGCATGAAATTGGCTAAACAGAATCTAAAAATTATGCAAAATGTGTCTAAAACGTAGATTAAATGTTCTTTTTAATAATTGTATAAAAAAATAATATGTATGGATATATTTTACAATACATGAACATGAGGATATGTGAATGATGCATAAGTATTTAATATTTTATGATACAAAAATGATTCAAAGATATGTCCAAGTGCAGGAGTATCATCAAATTCTCACAGTAAAATTTCATTGCTTTATTTAGTTCAAATCTCATGCAAATGAATATAAATCACACGTTCAAATGTCGTTATTTCATGTGGCGACTTTCATGTAATAATTTCATTATCTCATGCACAAGATCCAATATATGAACTATCCCCAAAATAATGCATGGCATGCAAGGATGCATGATTTGTTATCATTTCATGTGATATTTTCATCATTTGATGGGGGGGAAATTAAACAAAAATTATCTAGTCCTCTCTCTCCCTCACTTAAAAAAAATTAATGCAAAAAACTTATCTTTTCACGCTAAAATATTGTTATTTCATTTTAAATGAAACTAATCTAAAATGATTAAAAAAAATCATACCCTTATGCATTTGGGGTCAATCAAAGTGAAAATCCAAATATAAACTCATGATAAAGAAACCCTAATGTAAAACAGTTCATATAATCATAGGAATGAATTTTTTTCGATGTTCAAAAATCGTTTACTTGTGTGGAACTCCCTTCGACACCAATCTTTCAAGGTAAACTAAAGATTATGAAACTAAAAAATAAACAAAAATACTAATCTTAGTATCATACTTGTTACTATGAACGACCTATTATACATTGACATAACTCAAAATATGCAATTAATGATATCAAACAAAAAAATAAATAAAGAACTTAAAATTTAAGGTTAAAAGACTATACCAGCATATACGTTTCTCCAATTACGAAGTTGATGGCAAACTAATCATCATTCCTGCCACCATTGATCTGCGTTCAAATACTTATCAGTGCTCCTTCAAATGATCATTATAATCCACAATTCATCCTCGTGATTTAATTAGAGAAGATGCATGGGATGGGATGTGTTGTAAATGATATGATGAAATTGTGAGATTGGTGTACCTAGGATGATTAGGCTTTTGGGATTTCTGAAGAGTGCTTGATTATGGTATGTGGGTTTCTCAAAAAAAAAAAAAAAATTATGGTATGTGGATTTACCGATTTATAAAGAATTCATCCTCAAGTGTATTTATAAATGTTACATTGAGCATGTCCATTATTTCTGAAGAGTGCTTGATTATGGTATGTGGGTTTCTCAAAAAAAAAAAAAAAAAATTATGGTATGTGGATTTACCGATTTATAAAGAATTCATCCTCAAGTGTATTTATAAATGTTACATTGAGCATGTCCATTATTTGATTATGTTTTCAGCCTGATTACATAATTTTTTTTTGTCACTTAGTGGCAATTGCATAATTATGTTTGAGCATACTTATTTGAGCAAACCATGTCTTAAATTAATAATTAAAAAAATCCAAATTTATAACTTATAAGTATAACCGGTTTAGTGCATCGAAGATTGGGTGCTCAATTCTCAAATATCATGAAACAAGGACATTCCTACTCCTTGCATACTCTTGATTCTCTTCTGCTTATGAGCAATGTTAGGATACAATATTTTAGGATTTATCAAGATCTTAAGTTGTGAGTGGAGTACTTAACATCGTTTTTGTACAATCTCACTTCTAATATCATTTTTATTGTATTCTAATCACAATATACAACCTTGAAAAAAAAAAAAAAAAGGTGAATTTTTTTGTGTTATTAAGAGTCTGTTTGGGACTTGCTTATTTTGCAGAAATTGAAAATTTTTTGCTAAAAATACCGTAGATAAAGATAAAATTTAGCTGAAATAGTACAGTAGGACCCATAAATAATACCAAAAAGTGTAGTGGGACTCATGAATAGTAGCAAAAATAAGCTGAATAGTAAAATAAGCTAGTTTTTTAATTTGGAGCCAAACACACACTAAATTTATTGTTTTCTTATCATACGATTTATCCATTAAAATCGGTTACACAACACAAACATGACACATATTTTACAAGGGAGACCTGTTGATTCCATATCCTATGCAATACTCACCTAGTGCATAGAAGTTCTAGACAAAAGCCTTTGAAAGAGAAGAAAGAGGCGGTGTTCAGGACATCTTTCAATAACAATAACTTTAAAAGTACAAAATATTTCACAAATATTAAAATGGCGAGTTGTTGAAGATAAATAATAAAAAGTAACGTCAATATTGAGTTCATAAAATAAAAGTTTCTAGTACCACAAACAAATTCACAATTTTTTGTCAGAACTTTCTTACGTGACATAATATGATTAGTTGACAGTCATTTTCACATAAAACCAACACTTTTTCTCCACTAAAATTAGCCACGTAAAAGAGTTGTTTTGCTGAAACTGAAAACTTTTTGCTGAAAGTACTGTAGATAAAGATAAAGGTTAACTGAAATAGTACAATGAGACCAATAAATAGTACCAAAAAGTGTAGTAGAACTTATGAATAGTAGCAAAAATAAGCTGAATAGTAAAAGAAACTAGCTTTTTAATTTGGAGCCAAACACACACTAAATTTATTGTTTTCTTATCATACGATTTATCTATTAAAATGGGTTACATAACACAAACATGACACGTATTTTACAATGGAGACCTGTTGATTCCATATCCTATCCAATACTCACCCAGTGCATAGAAGTTCTAGACAAAAGCCTTTGAAATAGAAGAAAGAGAGGGTATTGAGGACATCTTTCAATAACAATAACTTCAAAAATACAAAATATTTCACAAATATTAAAATGGCGAGTTGTTGAAGATAAATAATAAAAAGTAACGTCAATATTGAGTTCATAAAATAAGAGTTTCTAGTACCACAAACAAATTCACAATTTTTTGTCAGAACTCTCTTACGTGACATAATATGATTAGTTGACAGTCATTTTCACATAAAACCAACACTTTTTCTCCACTAAAATTAGCCACGTAAAAGAGTTGTTTTGCTGAAACTGAAAACTTTTTGCTGAAAGTACTGTAGATAAAGATAAAGGTTAACTGAAATAGTACAATGAGACCAATAAATAGTACCAAAAAGTGTAATAGAACTTATGAATAGTAGCAAAAATAAGCTGAATAGTAAAAGAAACTGGCTTTTTAATTTGGAGCCAAACACACACTAAATTTATTGTTTTCTTATCATACGATTTATCTATTAAAATGGGTTACATAACACAAACATGACACATATTTTACAATGGAGACCTGTTGATTCCATATCCTATCCAATACTCACCCAGTGCATAGAAGTTCTAGACAAAAGCCTTTGAAATAGAAGAAAGAGAGGGTATTGAGGACATCTTTCAATAACAATAACTTCAAAAATACAAAATATTTCACAAATATTAAAATGACAAGTTGTTGATGATAAATAATAAAAAGTAATGTCAATATCGAGTTCATAAAATAAGATTTTCTAGTACCACAAACAAATTCACAATTTTTTGTCAAAACTCCCTTACGTGACATAATATGACTAGTTGACAGTCATTTTCACATAAAACCAACACTTTTTCTCCACTAAAATTAGCCACGTAAAAGAGTTATTTTGCTGAAACTGAAAACTTTTTGCTGAAAGTACTGTAGATAAAGATAAAAGTTAGCTGAAATAGTACAATGAGACCCATAAATAGTACCAAAAAGTGTAGTGGAATCCATGAATAGTAGCAAAAATAAGCTGAATAGTAAAATAAACTGGCTTTTTAATTTGGAGCCAAACACACACTAAATTTATTGTTTTCTTATCATACGATTTATCCATTAAAATGGGTTACACAACACAAACATGACACATATTTTACAATGGAGACTTGTCGATTCCATATCCTATCCAATACTCACCCAGTGCATAGAAGTTCTAGACCAAAGCCTTTGAAATAGAAGAAAGATGGGGTTATTGAGGACATCTTTCAATAACAATAACTTCAAAAATACAAAATATTTCACAAATATTAAAATGGCGAGTTGTTGATAATAAATAATAAAAAGTAACGTCAATATCGAGTTCATAAAATAAGAGTTTCTAGTACCACAAACAAATTCACAATTTTTTGTCAGAACTCTCTTACGTGACATAATATGACTAGTTGACAGTCATTTTCATAGAAAACCAACACTTTTTCTCCGCTACAATTAGCCACGTAAAAGAGTTGTTTTGCTGAAACTGAAAACGTTTTGCTGAAAATATTGTAGATAAAGATAAAAACTAACTGCAATAGTACAATGAGACCCATAAATAGTACCCAAAAGTGTAGTGGAACTCATGAATAGTAGCAAAAATAAGCTGAATAGTAAAATAAACTGACTTTTTAATTTGGAGCCAAACACACACTAAATTTATTGTTTTCTTATCATACGATTTATCCATTAAAATGGGTTACACAACACAAACATGACACATATTTTATAATGGAGACCTGTCGATTCCATATCCTATCCAATACTCACCCAGTGCATAGAAGTTCTAGACAAAAGCCTTTGAAATAGAAGAAAGAGGGGGTATTGAGGACATCTTTCAATAACAATAACTTCAAAAATACAAAATATTTCACAAATATTAAGATGGCGAGTCGTTGATGATAAATAATAAAAAGTAATGTCAATATCGAATTCATAGAATAAGAGTTTCTAATACCACAAACAAATTCATAATTTTTTGTCAGAACTCTCTTACGTGACATAATAGGACTAGTTGATAGTCATTTCACATAAAATCAACACTTTTTCTCCACTACAGTTAGCCACGTAAAAGAGTTATTTGTTTGTGTTTTTAGATTTTTTTTTTTTTCAAAGAATAATCAATAACAATCTATTGGTGTGAAAAGCATTGTAAAAATAGTTGTGTACATTACATTCTCCCTTCAATATCATTGTCACTAGCCGCATAAGGACACGGCAGTCTTTATTTTATCACTCTTTTTTTTTTAGAAATGATATGTCCACGATATTTTTATAATATTTTTACAACAAATCATGAATGACAGGTTGTTACTGATTGTTATTGTTTGATTAAAAAAGTAATCTCAGTACTAAATTTAAATTTGAACTAATAATAATTAGCTACCTATGATTTATTGTAAAAATATTATAGATGTAACAATTTTTTTTTTTTTTCCAACCGTAAACTGTTTGACATTTTCATCGACGTTCAAAAATTCATGCGACATCGTTTTATCCTCTGAAAAATCATCGCACCTACGGAGCACCGAGCACACCATCAACAATCTCAATCATTCATGTAATGCCGAAAATTAGAAATAGTAAAAAGAAAAATATCTCGGGTGACCGAGACCACAACGACGAAATGACAAAAATACCCCTGGTTCAGCAAGTTGGCCACTCAGTGCCAACAAACCCTGCTGCTAGAGGTAGACAGTAGACACTTTCAGTGGGACCCATAAAAATAAAGTCGGTAGGGTCAGCCGTTTCTCTACGTTACCTTTCAGAACCCGACTGCGCAGAGGCTCACCGTTGAATCGAGCCCCTGGGCTCCACCCTTGATGCGAAAGTGGTTAATGCGCTGAATCATTTGCAAGGTGGTCAAGTATTGGGCCCCATCTTAGTCTATTTGTGCCACACATTTTGAAGTGGTGGCAAATTCGTGAATTTTGAGAAATCTTTGGGGCCTTTTATTACTAAGTGCTGTTCTCTTAAAACCGCGGAAAAATCCTAGGGTCTTGTCCTTTCTGACTCTGCAACTGCCATGAAATGCCAGTTGTTTTTGTAATAATGTGGACGCACAGTGTTTGTTGTTCAATCAGAGCCGTCAAAAAGTCCACTAATATTGTGAATCAACGGTTTACATGGGTCCCAATTCACGTGACCTTTTGCTGCAGTGGGACCCACATTTGAATAGTTGAATTCCCAGATGCTTCCTGCCTAGAGATTTGTTTGGCAATAAACGAATTGAGACGAGCAGGCAGGAGTACATATTAAATGTTTAACTTATTCATCTTCAATATATTTAAAGCCAAGTATGTTTGATTTTAACATGTTATTATTCCAATATATTTTCTAATTGCTTTAGATTTTATTCTATATTCAAAATTTAAACATTCTATTAGTCAAGATAAGGATATTCAAATATATAACTCAATCCTAATCTAACTCATATATCAAAACTCCTCAATCTTAACATAACTCATTTATTAAGCGACTTGATACGACACAACCTATTTCAACTCATTTAATACATAATATAAGAAAAATAAAAAGAAATGGTTAGGACTTTAGAATTTTAATGAGAATTTGTCAATAGAACCATTAAATTTTTTTTAATTACTTAATTATATTTTAAATTCAAATTTATATTAGAAAAAAAAATGACATTTATTTATATGAATGAGAAATTTCGAGTTGATTGCAAGTTAAGAAGGTTAACCCACAAATGACCAACTTATTAATAGTGTAAAAGTGTGTTGACCTACTTTGACACGAATCCATTTACATTAAACAATAACCGTATATATTTCTATTAATAACTACCAAAATTATCAATTTCATATTTAGACAGAAAAATAAAAGAAAAAAAAAATAGTATGTTAAACTTTCTGATATATAGTAAAACCATGACTATAATTTTTTCACCCTTTCACAAATCTATAGTTTTTTTTTTTTACTACAAATAAACTGTTTATATTTTCGATCAAGAATAAATAATAATTTGATATTGTAGGGACTAGGTTTGAGTACTTCTTCTATTGGATGAGTGGACTCAGGCTCAACTTGCTCAATACAATAAAGTTGTAGAGAATGAGTTTAAGAACTAGGCTTTAGTGCATGGACAACAGTTAATGTGGTGTTCATGACAATCAAACAGAGATGAACTGAGTTTATCAAAGTGTTGAGGGTCTTTTTTTTTCGAAATTGACAAAAAGCAGCCCAACCCAGCAATATGGGCAACAGAGAAGCGGCAGACCAAGCGAAAGAAAACCATTAGGCCCAAGCGGCAGGAACAATGGATCACAGGCCCTTCAAAACGAATGAATGGGTCTTGAGAAGGTAAGTGGGCCTTTCAAAACGAATGAATGGGTCTTGAGAAGGTAAGTGGGCCTAAAAGGCCCAGAAAGAGAGAAAATAAGCACCCATGGGCAGTATGTGTTGTGAAAAAGAGAGAATGGGCCGCGGCAGGCTCAAAAGGAAGTAAGTAAAGAAAGTATGGGATAATGGCAAGCCCATGAACCCCAAGGATGAGAATGAGGAAATTGGGCCGGGGAAGCCCAATTAAGTTAGTAAGAGCCCATGGGATACGGAGTTAGTAAGTGGACCGAGGACGTCCAAAGAAATGGGCCGGAAAGGCCCAAGGGAAAAGAAAGGGACATTGGAGCCCATAAGCGAGAACACCAACGGCCACATTAAGCCATTGGGGGAAAATGGAATAGCAGGCCTGATAAAAGGCCCAGCAGGAAGAAAATACGACAAGGAATGCTAAGTAACGCCATAGGAAGTAAAGGTAATTAGAAATTTGGTTGAAAGGAACGTGGAGCCCAATACCGAGAAAGCCCAGATTCTAAGGGAGCGGGGAGTCTGAGTAATAACTCGCAAAGGGCTAGAAACGGACGGCAGGCAGGCAAAGTCTCCAGTCCACGGCAAATGCATGAACAGCAGGCAGATTTCAGACATATGCATGCGCAAAGACCAGGTACCACCAGCCTGTACCCAGCCAATACAGGACATGGTGGGGTCATGGGGTCAGAGGTAAGAGGGCGTGGTTTGGTGGTGGGGAGAGGGGAAGGCCTGTTTCAAGGTTCCTGCTCAAGCTCTTTTGGGAGGTACGTCCTGCTGGGATGATATACCACCCAAAAGAGGCAAGGCTGAGTGGGAACCAATGGGTGCATGCCATAAAGGATAGAGAGAGAGAAAACACCACCGCGGTAGGTAGAAATGCCGCGGCAGACTAACAGACAGAGCGATTGTTTTTGTCTGTAACAGAGTGCCCGCAGAACGGAACAGTAATGGTCGGCAAGTACGCCTAGGCCAAACAAAAGTGGTTGGAGGGTAGAATAGTAAAATCCGTTCACGGTAAGCACTATAAGAAGGGAGCCTCTACCATGTGCACAGAGGCGGGCAACACAAGAGAAAAAAAAACTAAGAAAAGAAAATACTCTGCAACACACTTAGGAAAACAGGGGAAGCACAACACTAAACAAGAAAAAATCAAAAGAGAGAAATCACTAAGGAAAAGATAAAAAGAAAAGAAAGTGAGAGTTAGTGGCATGCACCAACAGGACTTTTTCCCTTCTCTCCCTCTCAAAACCTTGTCCTCTTCTATATTTATTTCAGAAGTTATCCATTCAGGTCCGCCTCCCTCAACCCATTAACCCTCATGGCAGGATTTCTTTTCCTCGGAGGATAATCGCATTGAGAAGGGGCGTTCTCCCTCTTTGGCATTAATCCTACAGACCGAACTGAATTCGCTACATGTTTGTTTGATTAATTTTATTATTAATCTTCTTTACTGTTTATTTGTCGAAAGTAGATTGATGTTATTATAGTTACGGATCACTTGGTCATTAAAAGGACTATTTGGTCATTCCAGAATTCATGGTTCTGTTTATCAATTATATCTGCTTGCCGTAAGTTTTCTTCCTCTAAAACAGTTCTGCCCGCCGCAAGCGTTATAGCTCTGCTTGTCGTAAGCTGTTCTCTATCTCAACTCAGCCTGCGGTAAGTACTCCCCTGGCAGACGAGGCATAATTTGCGCACAAGCCGGCCAAGTTGAGTTCCAATTGGCCCGGTCTCAACTCCCGCAACCCAGAACATTTGGGCCTACAACCAAAGGGGCAGCCCAAACCAACATAACAAAAAAGGCCCCACAACACAAAGAAAAGTTGTTCTCGGCACAATCCGAGGAGCTTTATTCTGAGAAATATTAAATGATTCTAATTACAAGAGTTCTTGAGATTGTTATAGCACTATTTCTCCTACCCCCCCCCCCCCCCGTCTTCTTTGTGGTGGGTTTCTTCTATTATATAGTCCTCTTTAAACGATCTTGGCCTTCCACTTGTTGAGCATCCAAGCCTATATTTGAGTGCCTGTCCCATCAGACACTCTCTTTGGCGTTCTGTGAGTTGCGGTAACCGAGGTAGCACTGTTCAGGGGTCATTTCCTCATCAATGCGGTCAGGACGTTAGTTGTAGACATTTAATGCGGAGGTGACAGTTTCTCCTTGAATTGCTCCTCTACCATGATCCCTTGGCTGACCATTGTACTTGTCCCTTTTCTTGGGATGCTTTGGGAGGCTGCCCTTGATGGCATGTTGATCTTCCCTTCTGTGATTTCGAATGGCCGAGGACAGGATTGTCCTCGGCGATGTTTCTTGGCACTTCGGACTCCCTTCATTCGTCCTTGGACATTTCTTTCTCCTCGGGGCGAGCCTTGGGCTTGTTGTAAAATGGGTCGGGCTTGCCAAACTCTTCGGCCCCACAATAGCCCTTTAAAATCCTGCTGTCCGGATCCTTGGACAGAAAGGAGGATTTTGGTGTCCTCGGGCCTTTGCCATGGCTTGCCAAGTATTGTCCGTCGTTAGTACCAGTGTCTCTTCACTTGTCTAAGGCACGTTCCTGACGCTTCGGTATACGAGGCGCGCCCTCATTAATATCTTTATAAAGTGTCGCAGATCCAACGGTTGAGGATTTCTTTGAAAATTGGGCGAGATTTATTTCGCTTGTAACTCGTTCTTTAAACCGCGTGCGAATTAATTTCCACTAGATATCGCCTTCTATATAAGGCACTCTGGGGAAATCGTTCTTTCTCATTTACAGATCCTTGAGTTCTGCAAGAATCTCAAGTTCTCAACCCTTTAGGCATTCCCAAGGACCTTGCCAAGATTGTGATCAATGCCTAGGGAATGAGGTGGCCGAGGATAAAGGCAAGGGCAAGGAAACTAAGCCTCCCTCAGAAATCAAGGATGCCGCCCAGATCCTGGATGACGCAGTTGAGGCAAAGAAAGCAAAGGCCAAAGATATTCCTACCTTTCAACCGAGCAAGAAAGAAAACCCTCCTCCCTCAGCCAAGAACCAAAGCAAGTGTAAATCGCATCAGACTTTTAGTGCGACAAAGTTTGGGTCCACCTAGTAACATATATCATGTGTGCACAGATGTGAAAGCGACCCTGGGTTGATCAAGCAAATCAACAAGGACAAAGATAAACAGGTTTCTTGTTTATTAGCCTTAATAGCAGAAAATCTTGCAGTTAGGAGAAAAGGGGTCCATCTAGCGTTTTCGCCTCTTCTTCTTTCTCGTTGCCGGTACCACCCATGCTGGCTCGATTGCTGCTAGAACAAGATTGTGAATCTATCATTCCTATGGGCTTTCTCTTTGTGTAGTTAGCTTTAAAACAAACCTGCTTAAGCCGCTTTATATATGATGTACCTTTCCTTTATTTAATAAAAAGGGTTGCACTCTTTACTTTATGAATCTTTCCTTTCTCTGCAGTAATTATTTCATTAATGGGTATGTTGCTATTTTTTCCATCAATGGGACTTAGAATTGATGCTGTCGATGGTAACGAGAAGTTGTTACCCTGACTTTAACAAAACCGACGATAGCACTTGACTGCTAACTTTAAATAAGTTAACTATATAGGAATAATCAAGAAAATAACCAGGTGCTCTATACCGCAAACTGTGCAACCATCAAAGAATGTTGAATTTAAAGTAAGTGATCCGAGGGGACCATTGTGTATTAAGGCTCTGTTTGACATTTATAATGATGTCATAGCGTTGGTTTCCTCCAACTGGTCTGAGGACCCAGGCCTGCCTTAGGTTTTGTTTAAGCACTTAGCAAGAGGTTCGAGGGACTCGACATAGCTAAGGTTCTTTTATTGAATGGGTAACAAAAAATGTTAAACCCATAATGCAAACTTCAACTCATGCTTTACTTGATAAGGGAGTAATCTCATTTACGACGTTCGTCACTCTTTTTTTTTTGTTGAACGTACTTGGAACACCTTAAGTGATGCTCATAGACTTGCATTTGTTTACATCTTTGTTGAGTGGGGAAAGGGTAGGCAATCCGAGGAGCCGGACTCCTTTTAGATTTTGCTCATCACTCAGATAGATGCTTGAAGTAGTTAATCCCCTCAAGGGCTGTGGTCTAAGGACCCGTACAACACTCTAATTCGGTTCAGCCCTTAGGTGGTTGCCGCAAGTCATTAGTTTCCCCATAAGTTTATGGTCCGAGGAGCCATGCAAAACCTCGGTTCGGTCTAACATTTAGATAATTGTCAAAAGTTATTAGTTTCCCTATAGGTTTGTGGTCCGAGGAGCCATGCGAAACCTCGGTTCTATCTAATACTTTAGATAATTGTCAAAAGTTATTAGTTTCCCCATAGGTTTGTGGTCCGAGGAGCCATGCAAGACCTTGGTTCTGTCTAATACTTTAGATAATTGTCAAAAGTTATTAGTTTCCCAATAGGTTTGTGGTACGAGGAGTCATGCAAGACCTTAGTTCTATCTAATACTTTAGATAACTGTCAGTGTGTGTTAATTCTCTCAAAGCAGGAGGTCCGAGGACCCGTCAGAGCTAAGGTTCCGTTTAACCACTTCAATAGATTAGAAGGTATCCATATGTACCTTCCAGAACTAGCCCCGCCGTGGAGCCCTTTTGAATCACTCTGTATTGCTGCCACTTCCTCCAACGGAGGTCCAGCGAACTCGGCCACCAAATTCGCGAGGACCTAACTCTTGACAGAGGTACAAGGCATATACCTGATGTCAGAAGCCCCTAGAACTGTGACCCATGTAGTGTCTTACTCACATAGTAAACTGGCCACCATAATGGCTTTCCCCAAGGACTCTTGCTGATGAGGGCCTGATCCCACCTTAACTAATCGTTGCACTCGCTATTATACAAGTTCTTCCCACAGACGGCGCTAATTGTAGGGACTGGGTTTAAGCAATTCTTCTATTGGATAAGTGGACTCAGGCCCAACTAGCCCAATACAATAAATTTGTAGAGAATGAGTTTAAGAACTAGGTTTTAACGTATGGACAACAGTTAATGTGGTGTTCATGACAATCAAACAGAGATGAATTGAGTTTATCAAAGAAAAGTTGTTATCGGCACAATCCGAGGAGCTTTATTCTGAGAAATATTGAATGATTCTGATTACAGGAGTTCTTGAGATTGTTACAGTACTATTTCTCCTACCCCCCCTCTTCTTTATGGTGGGTTTCTCCTATTATATAGTCCTCTTTAAACGATCTTGGCTTTCCACTTGTTGATAATCCAAGTCTATATTTGAGTGCCTGTCCCATCAGACACTCTCTCTAGCGTTCTGTGAGTTGCGGTAATCGAGGTAGCACTGTTCAGAGGTCATTTCCTCATCAATGAGGTCAGAACGTTAGTTGTGGGTATTTAATGTAGAGGTGATAGTTTCTCCTTGAATTGCTCCTCCACCATGCTCCCTTGGCTGACTCATTGTACTTGTCCATTTTTTTGGGATGCTTTGGGAGGCTGCCCTTAATGGCGTGTCGATCTTCCCTTTTGTGATTTCGAATGGCCGAGGACAGGATCATCCTCGGTGATGTTTCTTGGCACTTCGGACTCCTTTCGTTCGTTCTCGGACATTTCTTCCTCCTCGGCGCAGGTCTTGAGCTTGGTGTAAAATGGGCCGGGGTTGCCAAACTCTTCAGCCCCACAGATATCATATGAACGTATTTACAAATTTACTCAATTCAATCTCAAGTCTATATATATATATATATATATTTTTTTTTTAAGACATATATACATATAAAAATTTAAAATTATATATAGTTAAATCGAACATTATGTTCACGAATACAATGTTTGAGCTTGGTTATTTTAATGGTCAAGCCTAAACTTGGGTTTAAGCTTGACTTGTTTACCAAACAAACATTATAAACAAGCATTTTTTCGAGTCGAACTCGAGATGTTCATAAACAACTTGATTTATTTATAGTGCTATATTTGTTTATTAGTCCAATTATTTGGTAACTCATGCAATGCATACAAAAGTTTAACAGAATATAATAATTTTTTTCTCTTTTATGTTTTGTCTAAATATGAAATTTAATAATTATGATAATTAGTAATATTCATTTTATTAGGATTGTATAGAAGGAACTTTATATTTTACTATTTTAAAAAAAAAATTAGTAAACAAACATACATAAATATGCATTTTTCCGAGTTGAACTAGAGTTGTTCATAAAACAACTTGTTTCATTTACAATACTAAATTTAACAAAATATAATTAATTTTTTCTCTCTTTTATGTTTTGTCTAAATATGAAATTTAGTAATTATGATAATTATCAATAAGCATTTTATTATAATTGTCTATAAGGAATCATATATTTAACTATTTAAAGAAAATATGATTTGCTAAGATTTTAATGGAAGATTTATATAATTTTATAAGGTTTAAATCCTCCCCCCTCTATCATAATCACAGCTATTAAACTTAGACCAACTTAACTGGTCAGACTGAAAAGTCGGTGACCTAGCACCTAGACCGGTTCAGGTATTTAAATGGACATTTTTTGCATAAAATCCAATCAAATTAAACCTTGCAAGTTCGTGGTGACCTAAGTAACCCGAATGAGATTATATAACCTGGTTGGGTTTGTGAAATTACGTCCATAGGTCTATTTTATTCACTTATTTACTATTTAATATGTTATAATATGACAATTTAAAGAAGAGAAAATCTAAAGAATTTTTTAAAAAGAATACACTCACCTGTTTGTTTACTTATCTCCAAGACTCACATCCTATCAAAAAAATTTATTTGACCTTACAATTTAACCAGTAAACCATTGATTGAACCAATAACACAATAACTCAACTCATAGCCTTATCAATGTCCAGACTTGGTTTAATAATTATGGTCATAAGTCAAAACTATTAAATTATCAAAAAAAGAAAAAGAAAAAGAAAAAGAAAAAGAAAAAAAGCCAAAATGGTAACAACAAACCAAACACGGTGCAATCATGGAGTAAACAGATCCACGGCTCAGATTAACTCCGTACAGAACTCCCATCTCCCTATAAAAATACTCACAGAACCCAGTTGTTTAACACACAACTGAAGCAAAAACGTGAGCCTGTTGACCCTCGTATAAAAATTCATCATCATGCTTCTACGAAGCTCATCAACTCCGATCCTAAATTCATGGCTTCCACACGCAGTAAAAGACTCATCCCCAGTCCCAGAGCCAGAAATAGTCCCCCAAATCCCCAAACGACGACGCTCACTTACCTTAACAGTCGGATCTTCTCCTCCGGTGATCAGCGATCCAACCACTAAGGCGATGACACGTGCGCTCTCCGAAACCGACCTCCGCGAGCTCTCGGTTCCGAAGAAGAAACCGTTTTCGAGAGCTCTGAGCGGAATCTCGGTGGAGGAGGAGGTGGAGGAAGCGGTGAAGACGGTGGGGTCTGGTAGTAAAACGGCGTCGTTATTGGGGGAGAGGTGCGAGGTTGGGACGAAGAGTGGGAGTGGGATGCTGAACTTGTTGGTGGCGGGTGGGATCGGGTGTGGCGGCGGTAAGATTTGTGGCGGCGGTGGACGTGGACGATCGGACGGTGATGAAGATGGGAGCTTCGATTCCTGGGATTCGAATCATGGGAATGCTGGTACTGATTTGTATTATCAGAAAATGATCGAGGCTAATCCTGGAAACTCGCTTTTGCTCAGCAACTATGCTAGGTTCTTGAAAGATGTAAGTACATAGATAATAACAAATGACTCTCTTTTTTTTTTTTTTGTTTGATTAAGTATTTTACCATCTAAAATGCTAGAAAAGTAGCTATTTTGCTTTTGTAAATTGTAATTGACTAGTTGTAGCTTAAATAAATGGACGGAAAATAGACGGAGACTGGAGGGACTAAATTGTTACATTTGAAGGATTAAAATCGAGATTTTAAAATTGAGGGAACAAAATTGAGCAGACAGATTCAATTTAATTGTTTTTTGAAAAGAAAATGAATTATCAGGGGTGGGTTTTGTTAGTTTAAGAGGAGGAAATCTGTGTTGATAACATATAACTGATGATTTTGGAAATGGTGTCAGGTTCGCGGAGATGTTGTGAAGGCGGAGGAGTATTGCGGGAGGGCGATTTTGGCGAACCCGAATGATGGGGAAGTGTTATCCATGTATGCAGATTTGATATGGCGGAGCCATAAGGATGCTCCTAGAGCTGAGAATTACTTTGATCAAGCTGTTAAAGCTGCCCCTGATGACAGGTAAGAGCCTCACTTCTTTCATGCAAAATCTTAGAAATAGGATTTGTTTTTGTTGTGAATTAACCGAGTTGTATTGCTTTAATGGTGCAGTTATGTTCTAGCATCGTATGCTCGGTTTCTTTGGGATGCTGAAGAAGGAGAAGAAGAAATGGACCATGAAGTGGGAGATGGCACTAGCAAAACATTACCAATAACAGCCAGTTTCTTCCGTGGAGCTCCTTTAGCTGCTTCTTCTTGAAGAAGAAGAAGAAAAAATGGACCATGAAGTGGGAGATGGCACTAGCAAAACATTACCAATAACAGCCAGTTTCTTCCATGGAGCTCCTTTAGCTGCTGCTTCTTTAAAGCTTTCTCTTTGCATCTCTCTTGTATCATAGATAGCCTGGATTTCTTTCTGACCTTTTGTTAATATATCCGTGACTTTTTTGTCTGCTGAGATGAGTTGTATTAAAGATTTAGATTAATTTTCCCCCTCATTCTTGTAGTCATAGTTGTAGAATGCAAATAAGAAATGGAGGAATGAGTTTTGAGTTTTAAATTTAATGGAGCTCTTCAGATGATTGCTGTATTCTGCATCCTCTGCATGTGCTTTGTAAGATTTGATCCTTAAAATTTCGTTGCTTAAAAAGTAATTTTCTTTTTAAATTAAGGTTAAGATGGAGGCACCAAAGAAGAGGTGCTGGAGTCCTAAATCTCCTTTAAAAAGTGAATCATGGGCAATTAGTACGTAGGTGAAAAAGTTGCACATTTCAGAAATAAAAGAAGTCCACATAACAGCCCCCTCATATGAACTATAAATTCTTCAAATAATACTCTCACAAACTCTTTCCATTTGCAACCTGTGCTATGATCCGTCAAAATACCGATCATTTTACAGTTTTACCTTTCCAAAATGATCTAGATCTTTTAAGAGAATCGTACGATTCTGACCATCCTAAACAATCTTGATTTTTTTTAATATTCTTTAACTTGACAGAAGTCTCAATTGGACTCAAATGAAAAATAAGATCTCAATAAATTAAGTTTTTTCACTCTAATGTAAAGAGAGTCAATTTGATCCAAATAAAAAATATTCTAATAGATAATCACGTTTTGAGGTTTTTGGTGTCTTTAAATGATACTTACAATTAAATGTAGTGATGTATGGTAGTTATATCAATGAATGAATAATTTATGTGATTATTTAACATACTAATATATATTTTTAGTTTTTTTTAAATAATATAGAATCTTACAATCCACAATTCGATCCTACGATCTACGGTTTCACCTTCTTCCCACGATTTACTTAAGATCATAAACGCTTCCTACATATACTCTTTCACCCTGGCATCTTGTCTCCAAATAAACCAATGAAATACATGCAAATATAATACTCCATTTTACTTACTTTCGGCATTATTACTAGTAGGCCCCATCAAGGAAAACTTGAAACCTTCCTTGTTCTTCTTAGCAGACCCTGACGGGACTGACGAGTCTGTCCCACATGGACGATCCCATCAATGTAGACGAGTATAACCTCTGGTCAGGCGAAATATTCGTCTGTTCTACTGACGGAGACATCCAGCCCATTTAATGCAGGCCATCAATTCCAAAGCGGTTACAAAGCCAACTATACAGACCATTGAGGGGGCATTGATGCCACATTACACAGCCCCAAACATTATCAAGAGGAGCATTAAGACCTCCATAACCACTCCAACGGTTAGAGGCCCTGAAAACATATATAAGACCTACATATTGCCAAGAACAAGGTAGATAGACATTTTGACATATAAAGAGATTTTCTTTCATTCTATTCATTTTACATTGTTTTACTTTGAAGAAAGTTTCATATACTGACTTTGGCATCAGAGACATTGTGGCAGGCACCACACCGGTGACCATCTTTGCAGGCTGAAGAATCACCTCCATCTGACGAACATTACTGACGAGCTTACGCTTCATCAGTTTGGCGCCGTTTGTGGGAAGTATTGACATTTTCGTGTTCAAACTTGAAATAGTAGTTTCCGATTCTTATTCTTTTTAGATGGAGTCCAATCAAGATTCTGTAGCCCTGGCTCAGCAAGTTCAGGCTCTTGCAACCACAGTTGAAGAGTTGACTAGGCAAAACCAGGAAATGAAGCTACGGCTTTAGCAGGAGGAGAATCGTTCGATGGGAAATCAGAAAGACGAAGGGGATAGTCACAGAAGAAATAACCCTCGGAAGCCCACCACTTCAACCGAGCAGAATTCAGACCTGCTAAGGGAGATGAGGAGGGAAATGGACGAACTTAGGAATGCCATCAAGGAAAAAATAGAACGGAGTGTGGATCGGATGGTCCGAGCGACGAATTTGCCATTCACGCCGGTTACCTCAGCTCGAGCCCTTCGATGGGCTGAAGGACCCTCAAGATCACCTAAATACCTTCAAAACGACCCTGGGACTTCAGCAGCCCCCAGATGAAATATTATGTCGTTCCTTCCCAACTACACTCAGGAGAGCTGCCCGGGAGTGGTTCACAAAGTTGCCAATATTGTCCATCGACACATTCGAGCAGTTGAGCAACGCCTTCCTGCGTCACTTTATTGGAGGGTAACGACCAAAGAGGACCGCGGACCACTTGCTCACCATCAGGCAGGGAGAGAAGGAAACCTTGAGGTCATATGTGAAACGTTTCACCAGGGAGACACTGGAGGTAGACGAGGTTGACGATAAGGTGCAGCTGACGACCTTCAAGGCGGGATTGAGGTCCAGGGAGCTCGTTACCTTACTCGCGAAGAACCTCCTAAAGACGATGACTGAAATGCTCCTTAAAGCACAGAAGTACATGAACGCTGAGGACACGTTGGCTGCTATCAGGGATGGAGACAGACCAGGGGACAAAGGAAGAAGAGAAGACGACCGTAGAGGACAAAAGCGGGACCGCCCGGATTGTTGAACCAGTGACAGAGTCAGAAGGAAAGATGATAAAAGTGCACGAACGGTAAAATTCACTCCTCTTGTTATGCCTGTTGACAAAATTTTGACGCAGATTAAAGATGAACACTACCTTAAATAGCCATGACCATTGCATTCGTCCCCTAGCGTCTGCAACAAGAGTAAGTATTGTCGATTTCACAAAGATCATGGCCATTACACCGAAGATTGTCGGGATCTCAAAGAGCAAATAGAAGAATTGATACGAAAGGGGAAGCTGCAGAAATTTGTGAAGAAGGGAGAGTACAACAAATTTCGAGACGAAAACAAAGGCCAACATGAGTCCTCGTCCAAGAGCGGAGGCCATTAATCCCAACCTCCATAAAATGTGATCGGGGAAATACAGACGATCGCAGGGGGGCCCACCACAGGAGGCTCATTCAAATCACTTAAGAAAACGCATCAACGACAGGTGAATAGCGTCCACATGGTACCCCCGCCTAAGTACAGACGAACTGATCAGGATATGATCTTCAATGAGAATGACGCTAGAGGAGTGAAACAGCCTCACAATGACCCCTTGGTCATAATACTCACCATAGAAGGGTTCAACACCAAAAGGATCCTCGTGGACAACGATAGTTCTGCTGACATCATTTACTTTCCTGCATTCCAGCAATTGAAACTGGATCCAAAAAGACTACGTCTGTTTGATTCCCCCCTCGTTAGCTTCAGCGATGATAGGGTATATCCCAAAGGCATAGTGACGCTGACAGTAACAGTGGGAACGTACCCGAAGCAGTTGACTCGTCAGATAGACTTCTTGGTAGTAGACTGTCCCTCATCATATAATGTCATTATTGGAAGGCCAGCACTCAACAAGTGGAAGGCGTCCACATCCACCTACTGCCTAAAGGTAAAATTTCCAACAGAAAATGGTGTTGGTGAAGTTAAAGGAGACCAAGTTCTAGTTCGGAATGCTACCAGGCTGTTTTAGCAACTAAGGAAAACCACACGTGGATAATAGGAGAAAAAGAAGAAAAGGTGGAAGCACTGGAAGCAGTGGAGCTGATCGAAGGGGAAGCAATGAAAATAACCAGAATAGGGACGACCCTAAGTCCTGAGATGAGAACGAAGCTCATTCAATTTCTTAAGGAGAACTCAGATGTCTTTGCCTGGAGCCATGACGACATGCCAGGCATATCTCCAGAAGTCATCCAACACAGGTTGAATGTGGACCCAGAGAGGAAGCCCATCAAGCAGAGACGAAGAACCTTTGCGCTCAAGAGAAACCAAGCAATTGCTGACGAAGTGAGTAAACTCTTGACTGTAGGCTTCATCAGGGAGGTATACTATCCAGACTGGCTGGCAAACGTCGTTCTAGTAAAGAAAGCAAATAGGAAATGGGGGATGTGTGTGGACTTCACGGACCTGAATAAGGCCTGCCTGAAGGACAGCTTCCTTCTTCCAAGAATAGACCAGCTCGTAGACTCTACGGCCGGGCACAAACTGTTGACATTCATGGATGCATTCTCAGGGTACAACCAGATAAAAATGGCTGACGAGGATCAGGAGAAAACCGCCTTCATCACCAGTCAAGGGCTCTACTGTTATAAGGCAATGCCGTTTGGACTAAAGAACGTAGGAGCAACTTATCAGAGGTTGGTGAATAAAATGTTCGTCAAGCAGATAGGCAGGAATATGGAGGTGTACGTCGACGATATGCTCGTCAAGAGCAAGGAAGATATTGCACATCTGGACGACCTTAAGGAGACATTCGTTACCCTCAAGCAATACCAAATGAAGCTGAATCCTGGTAAAAATGTTTTTGGTGTTGCTTTCAGAAAATTTCTGGGATTCATGGTGTCTCAGAGAGGAATAGAAACAAATCCTGAGAAGGTGCAGGCCATAATCAATATGGCATCACCTAAGACCGTCAAGGAGGTCCAGAAGCTCACAGGCCGGATTGCAGCCCTTAACAGATTCGTCTCTAGAGTAACGGACAAATGCTTACCATTCTTTAAGACCCTAAAGCAAGCCTTTGAATGGACCGACGAATGTGAAGCGGCATTCCAAGAGCTCAAACGTTACCTTAGCAATTCATTGCTTTTAAGCCCGTCTAAAGAAGGTGAAAACTTGTATTTGTACTTAGCAGTATCATCTACAGCCGTCAGTGCAGCCTTAATCCGAGAAGAAGATAGGAAACAGCTCACAGTTTACTACGTCAGCCAAGCTTTCCAGGGAGCTGAATCCAAATACCCAAAGATCGAGAAAATCACTTTCGCATTGATAGTAGCCTTACGCAAGCTCAGACAATACTTTCAGGCAAATCCAATCTTAGTGATGACAGACCAACCCATCAAGAAGTCTATGAGCAAGCCCGAAGCAGCTGGGAGGATGGTCCAATGGGCGATTGAACTCAACCAATTCGACGTGGAATACCATCCCAGGACGACCATTAAAGCACAAGTTTTGGCAGACTTCATCGCCGAGTTTACCTATCCAGACGAGCCCAGCCTTGCCAGCAAGGACAAAACATGGGTGATACAAATCGATGGCTCGTCAGCCCGAAAAAGAGGGGGAGTAGGGGTAGTCATAACCACTCCTGACGGAGAAGTATTGAGATATGGAGTTCAGCTAAAATTCCCAGCCACCAATAACGAGGCTGAGTACGAAGGAATTCTGACAGGTTTAAAGCTCGGAAAAGAGCTTGGGGCCAGGAACTTGCTAGTCCAGAACGACTCAAAGTTAATAATTGGGCAGATCAGAGGAGAATACAAAGCAAAAGAAGAAAGAATGCAGAAATACCTCAGGTTGACGAAGCATTTGACTCAAGAGTTCGAAAAAGTGGAGTTCATCCAAATTCCGAGAAGCCAGAATATGGCCGCAGATGAAGTTTCAAAGATAGCCTCGTCGGAAGAAACAGAATCAAAGACAGACTTGATGATGGAGATACAGAAAAACCCCAGCATAGAAGAAATTTTAACATTCACAGTCCAGGGCACAAGTAGCTAGATGACGCCTATCATGTCCTTCCTCCAGGATGGCCACCTACCTCAGGACGCAGATGAAGCCAGGAAGATCAAGAAGAGATCCGCCAGATTCACAATTCTCAATGATACCTTATACAAGAGAGGTTTCTCCATGCCCTACTTGAGGTGCGTTAACGAAGGAGAGGCCGAATACGTCCTGAGAGAGGTCCATGAAGGAATTTGTGGAGATCATGCACGCCCAAGATCCTTGGTGAGAAAGATTATGCGAGCAGGTTACTTCTGGCCAACCATGCAAGATGACGCATCAAGGTTCGTCAAGAAATGTGACAAGTGTCAGAGGTTCGGGAATATTCAACGACTTCCATCAGAAAAGCTGACGACCATAACATCTCCATGGCCGTTTGCACAATGGGAATCGACATCGTTGGCCCATTGCCTCAAGGCAAAGGTTAGGTAAAATTCTTGCTAGTTGCTATTGATTATTTTACTAAATGGGTTGAAGCAGAGGCATTGGCGACCATCACCGAGACCAGAATCCAGGGTTTCGTGTGGAAGAATATAGTTTGCAGGTTCGGGATTCCACGGACGATCATATCAGACAACGGACGACAGTTCGATAGCCAGGGCTTCAAGGACTTCTGCTCGGGCCTGGGCATTAAGAACCAGTTCTCATCACCAGGCCACCCATAGGCGAACGAACAGACGAAAGTGACGAACCGCATGTTGCTCAAGATCATAAAGACCAAACTGGACGATGCGAAGGGTGCCTGGCCAGAAGAACTGCCCAATGTCTTGTGGGCCTACAGAACCACGGCCAGAACCCCAACGAGAGAGACCCCCTTCAGACTTACCTACGGTACAGAAGCAGTGATCCCTGTCGAAGTGGGAATAACCAGCACCAGACGAGAAGCTTTCAGTGAAGAAGACAATGACAACCTACTGCGAGTAGATCTGGATTGCCTTGACGAAGTATGAGACAAAGCCTTCGGCAGAAAGACGGAATACCAGAAAAAAATGACAAACTACTACAACAGAAGGGTGAAGCTCAGGCGACTCAACATAGGAGACCTCGTCCTGCGCAAAGTAACCCAAGCAACCAAAGACCTATCTCAAGGAAAGCTCGGCCCCACATGGGAAGGACCATACAAAGTCATTCACTACTCCAGACAAGGCAGCTACCACCTGGAGACCCTAGACGGACAAAAGCTCCCAAGACCATGGAACATTGAACATTTGAAGAAATACCATCAATAGATGTAATAGAAAGACGTATTCATCATTAACAATCAATAAATGAATTATTCAGCTAATATTTGTGTATGAACAGGCCTGGTCCAGAAGAAACTCACAAGAGCCAAAAATGGCTAAGTAACAAGATTCCGCTTTGACGGATGTACGTTACTGACGAAGATAATATCACTAAGAGTGGTTAAAAAGCCAAAAATGGCTAAGTAACAAGATTCCGCCTTGACGGATGTACGTTACTGACGAAAATAATATCACTAAGAGTGGTTAAAAAGCCAAAAATGGCTAAGTAACAAGATTCTGCCTTGACGGACGTACGTTACTGACGAATATAATATCACTAAGAGTGGTTAAAAAAACCAAAAATGACTAAGTAACAAGATTCTGCTTTGACGGATGTACGTTATCGACGAAAATAACATCCCTAAAAGTGGTTAAAAAGCCAAAAATGGCTAAGTAACAAGATTCCGCCTTGACGGATGTACGTTACTGACGGAGATAATATCCCTAAAAGTGGTTAAAGAGCCAAAAATGGCTAAGTAACAAAATTCCGCTTTGACGGATGTACGTTACTAACAAAGATGATATCCTTAAAAGGGCTAAAAAGTCAAAAGTTGCTAAGTAACAAGACTTCGCACCGACGGATGCAAATTATTGACGACTAAGATGCTGCAAAGGTACCAATCATGGAATATACGACAGGCATATATCAAACTAAAGCATGTGCAAATTATAAATGCAAGTAAGTGCAGAAAAGTTAAATTAAGTCAAAGACTAATCACCACTGCCTTCACAACTAAAAGCCCATAAACACTGGGCTGAAAATATTGTTTCCAAAATAGATAGAAAATAAAATTTTTTTGAAGATAGATTTACATAACTGCCCAAGACATAAAGGGCATCACAAAAAAAAAAAAAAAAAGAGGAATTTTTGTTGAAGTATCAGGTCCGTCCAGCAGCATCGTCACCAGGAGCATCCTGAGGGGGAGCAGCACCAGCAGGGGCATCAGCAGAAGCATCGGGCTCAGTAGCAGACGATTGAGCAGCTTCATCCGCAGCCATCTCTTGGTCCACCTCCTCCAGATCCAGCTCTTCCATATTCACTCCAGATGGGTGCTTGACAAGGTATCTCCTTAGGAGCTCGAAACCCTTAAAATACCAACTGAAGAGCACGGTATTGTACTCGTCAGTGGTTTGAAAGGCCTCCACGGATCTAGCAGCGACGGTCTTAAGACTCTCCTTGGCCGTAAGGATCTGCTCATCGTTCTCAAGCGTCAATTGATGCTCCACCCTGAGATCGTCTGTTAGCTTTTTTACCTTCTCCTTCAAGGATGCCGCCTCACCCATGGAGTCTATCAAATTCTTCCTCAGAGTAGAATTTTCTGCCTCCAAGGTCTCCATCCTGGATGTAATAGACGCCACCTTCGCCTCTTGCGTAAGATACTTTGAAGTAATGTGGATACTCTTTCCCAGCACCTAAAAAAAAAAAAAAAAAGGGGCAAGCAAACATACCTGTACAAGCTTTTGGACGTGTCGAGCAGCCACGTCATTAAAGGGGACGCCAGAAAGGACCTTTAAATCTGCAGCAGTCACGACCTCATGAGCCCGGTCAACTGCTAGCCTTTCGTCACTTCAGATCGTGGATGGACGAGGATCGCCCTTCTCCTTCTCCTTCTCAGTCAGCCTCGGCCTTTTGGAGACTGGAGTGCCCCCAATTTCCTCCACCGAAGTCGTGGGGGAAGCTGTCCTTGTAACTAAGGCCCCAGACACAATTGGGCTGACGGAGGAAGCTAGAGGGACGGGGCCACCCTTCTCAGTGACACGAACTGATTTTTTCCGCAAGTTCGATAAGGGCTCGTCCTTCTTGGACCTCATCTTGGCATACATGCCCTTGTTGAATTTGGTCGTCATCTCTGCAAGAAGAAAACACTTGTTAAAAAAAAAGGGGGTGTGCATAAATGAACTCAATACTTACTTTTTTTTCCTTCAATATCAAGATTTCGCAAGACGAAACTAGAGGGTTCTGGACCGAGACAGTAGAAGGCAAGAGTTCGTGGATCCACAAGGTCGTCCCAGCTCTCAATCGTCTACGCGTATTCAATCGCTTTCTCTACTCGTTCCTTATACCTGCTCTTCAGCTTTGGCCGTCTCTTGGCTACGAAAAAGAAAAAGCAAGAGAATCAATAAGCAATAAAGTCAAGCACGACGAAACTTAAAAAAAAATGGAGCATGGACGCACCTAAGGTCGGGGTTCCCCACCGACGATGCAACCTCGGGAGATCACCCCAAACCTCGCTTGAAGGAATCTCAAAATCGTCCCCAGACACAAAGAAGAATCTAGACTTCCAGTACTGAATGATGAGGGTAACTTTTTGACGATCCTAGTTCTCCTCTCCCAAGGAACCAATTCATAATACCCATGCTCCTTGGACGCTTTTAAATGGTACAAATAGATAAGCTCATCAACCCTGAGCATATCTCCCTCAATGGCAGCCAGCCATATCTCCATACAACTGATCAATATCCTCCATGAATTAGGCATAAGCTGCCCAGGAGCAATACCAAAATGGTCTAACAGCTCCATCAGGAAGGGATGGACTGGAAACCTCAAACCACAGGTGAAGGTAGACTTGTAAAAGCATACTTCGCCTAGGAAGAAGTGACATGCCCGATCCTCCTCACTGGGCAGACGAACCCTAACCCGATCTGGAAATTGAAATCTATCCTTAAATCTCCCAAGGGTGTCAGCGTCCAACCCACACTCCTCCTCCAGAGCATAGAAAGCCCTAACCTCCCGAGGGCTAGAGATGGCGGTATCCCCTTCCACGGGACCGCCGTTGGACGATAATCCAGTCTTAAGCTCGCTCGACCTAACTTCAGACATCTCTGCTCGCTCTCTAACCTTGTTTTCAAACCAATCTAGCGATTAACGAAGCAAAGGCAGCAAATCGGCCAAAGCAACGCTCAAACAATTGCCCTAAAAAACAAAGTCCTCAATATGAGGAAAAACACCTAAAGACCCTCCTAAGCGAGCGAAGAGGAATGAAATCGATGGGCAAACTATCCTAACCTCTGAACTATGAACCATGAAAACCAAGAAAAAGACACAATGGCAGACTAAACCCCCAGGAAATTAGGAACAAGCGAAAAATGGAAAGGAAGAAAAAGATCAGAGGCAAAGTTGTAACAAGGCGGAGAACAATGGCATAAAAAGAGAAAGGAAGAAGGGTGTACCTTTAAAAAAGCAACCAATAGGGGGAACACCACCATGCCGTTTGCTAGTTCGGAGAGAAGTTGCAGAGAAAGGTCGCCGGAGAAAATGATCAGAGCAAGGATTGAAGGATTTTTGAAAGAAGTGAAAAAGAAAAAGATTTAAACTAAGGTTTTGGGAAACTGAAAGATCAGCGGGAAGCCCGGTAGTCCCACCAATTGAAGCATTAACTCCACCAATTAGCACGTGCCATGTATGCCATGATCTGTGAAACGCCGCCACTTTGCACTTAATGCAGAGCGAAATCCCAAACGACACTCGTAAACTGTAAACTCTTCACATTCTATGATCGTTATTTAAATGACGAACACAGAATCGGGGGGCAACTGACGGGACTGACGAGTTCGTCTCACATGGACGATCCCATCAATGTAGACGAGTATAACCTCTGGTCAGGTGAAATATTCGTCTGTTCTACTGACGGAGACATCCAGCCCATTCAATGCAGGCCATCAATTCCAGAGTGGTTACAAAGCCAACTGTACAGACCGTTGATGGGGCATTGATACCACATTACACAGCCCTAAACGTTACTAAGAGGAGCATTAAGACCTCCATAACCACTCCAACGGCTAGAGGCCCCAAAAACATATATAAAACCCACATATTGCCAAGAACAAGGTAGATAGACATTTTGACATACAAAGAGATTTTCGTTCATTCTATTCATTTTACATTGTTTTACTTTGAAGAAAGTTCCATATACTAACTTTGGCATCGGAGGCATTGTGGCAGGCACCACACCGGTGACCATCTTTGCAGGCTGAAGAATCACCTCCATCTGACGAACATTACTGACGAGCTTACGCTTCATCAGACCCCAACTTCTCCCCCTCACTCGCTTTCCTCTTCCTTAACCCACCCTTCCCACCACCTTTCCATTTCGACCCCTTAACAACATCTTCTTCTTCTTCATCCTCCTCATCCAAATCCATAACCTCCTCAACCGCCTCTTCCTCCATATTCTTCCCCCAATCTTCATCACTAGAATCATCATCATCTTCTCCATCACCATGTTCCACCTCGTCATCTTCATCCTTAACAATGGCCTTTACGCCTCTGTGTCAGCTTAATTCCCTTCAAATCCATCTCCTCCTCAGCAATCTCCACTGCTTCACTTGAATCCGAAGCACTTTGGCATAACCATCGCTTGAATTTCTGGAGGGTCTCTTGGACCCACTCAAATTTCTCCTTCTCCAAATCTAGTGGCTTCTCCTCATCGTCTTCGTACTGAACCAAATGCTTGTTTGCTACCTTATCAAAATATTTCAAAATGCCTTTGTACTAGGCCTCATCCAAGGGCCAAAAAACCCTCCCTAATCCTCTTCCCCACAACATCCTTACCGTAGGATCTCTTATTGTTAGGTCCTTAATGGCAATGTGGTGATGACTAAGAGTAAGAGGGGCTTGTTCTTGGACTTGGACTAGAAAGGAGAAGGGGTGGTAGGGCTTGGACTAGAATTGGGGGATTGGGGGTGGAGGCTTGGAGCAAGGGTTAGGGAGAGTTGGAAAATTTGGAATTTTGTTTGGAGAGAGTGGGAGATGGTGAAGGAGAAGGAGAAGGAGAAGACGAGGTCGTTTTGGTGAAGAAGTTAGTGATTTGACGTTGTTGGATTTTGATTCGGTATCGACCATTGCTTTGGCCTTGTGACGGTGCCATTGAAGAATGTGTTTGATGAAAGAGTGTGTGAGAAATGGGATAAGAAGAAAGTGAAAAAGAAGAAGAAGTGGGTTTAGATTATAGAAATGGGTAGTGTGATTGAGCGAACATTATTGCAATTCCAGGTAATTTCAATTCCATCCCCCTTGTGAACCATAAAAAGCCTGGGCTCCCTTGTGTCTGTCTTGTTAACTAGTATTTTTTATCTAGAAAAATATATTACATACAGAAATTATTTTACAAATGACTAATTTGGTGAATAGTTATTAGTACGTAAAAAAGTGATGTCAATTGTGAGATCAGCTAAGACTCAATAAAAATTTGTCATGTATATCAACAGTTTGTAAAAATGTTATAAAATAGTTTGTAATTATAATATTATTCTTTTATCTAATGTATTGTATAGTTTTTTTTTAATAAAAAAAAAATACTAATTTCACAGTTACAATAAGAAAAAAGAGATTTGAATAATAATTTCCCTAAAGTACCAAAAATTTGTAAGTTAAGTTGCAACGAGCTTGGTGTTTTGACTTAATTTAAAACTTTGATTTATCGTAATTCTTAGCATAATCGAATGTGATTCTTGGACCACATTTCATATGTTTTTTTAGTAGTCTTCCTCAATTCATTGGATTGCATGTATGATGTTCACAAAGTAGTGTTTAAGTTCAATGTGTTAGAATTATGTGGTTAAATAATTAAATTTACTATTTTTCAACAACTTAAGATTTTGAATCAATTGATAATTTAATATGGTATAAAGGCAGGAGGAACTCCTTATCTCCTCCGCTATTGGACAAAAATAATAAGTAAAAAAAAGAAAAGAAAAAGTAAAACTTCTCACTTAGGGAAAAAGAAAAGAAAAAAATACATTTTTTATTGGCCAATAGAAAAAAAAAAAAAAACAATCTTCAATTGGCCAATAGAATATCTTGTCTATCTATAGTACAATGTAAACATTTTAATTAAAGTTCAAAAATTTAAAATTATTTTTAAACTAATATACTTGTGGGGGTAAAAGCCCAACATCACACGTTGGGCTTAAGGCCCAATTCGAATATCATTGTATCCGAAGAGAAGAAAATGGTTGGGAAGGAGTCCAGGTAGAAGAAATATACCTGGAAACGAACAAGGAAGATAGTCCAAGGAGAACCCTAGTGATCCGAAGAGGTCACTCTTCTCGGACACCAAGGGGACTTGATCAAGCAAGTGTACAGAAAGTTTGATTGATCTTTCCAACAATTTCAATGACAAGAACAAGCTTTGGGCATGCCTGAAGATGATAAGAACGGAAAAATATCTAAAAGGAAAAGCTGCTACCACCATATTTAATGCACTGCAGCAACTTTCCTAGCCGCATTTATGTGGAGAAGACCTCTAAACAGTGCAATCTCAGCTACCACCGCTCACGGAGAACTAAAGCAGATATCTGATATGACATGTACTCAAGTAAAGGCTTAGATGAAGAATAGGTGGACGGTGAAGATGAAGGAGAAGAGGAATATATAAATGTAATAGGCCACTAAAGAGGGGGGGGGGGGGGAGAGAGAGAGAGAGAGAGAAATCTGGGAGAGAACTCTAGCAATTGTATTTGCCTTTCAATCAATATCTAGCCTCTTCGGACTTGAGTTTATTAAGCTCCCAAGTGTGTTCTTATATCATTTGACCGTTGCTAGATTCACAACTAGCCTAGTTTTTTCACAAATTCTCTACAAATTCATTGTTTTGGGTTTGTTGGGCTTATAATCCTGATCTTTTGCGCGTGGGCTACGAAATTCGGACCCCACAATACTCTTTTTGAATGTTCAACATTTTATTAATATGTTTTACTATGTTTGCGGTAGCCTAAAAATTTAAAAATTTTCAATTCTCCAAAAAAATTACTCTTCCTTTCTCTCTCTATTAGAATTACAAGGACAAAATTTAGCTACAAAATTGGTTGTAGCCCAAGTTTACAACTTTACTCAATAAAATTAATATTATTACATAATTTGAAAATCTAACCGTTGAATTGTATGTTCTTTACGCTTTCAATATACATGTTATATTTTTGTATCAATTGGATATTATTTACTATATAATCTACAAGCTTATATTTTATGCATAATTTTAAACTACAAAAACTTGCAATTTAAATAATTTATTGATGACATAGTTAATGATCTTTAATTTTCTAGAAATTTTGCAAACATGGAGAATATAAGAAGAAGATGTAATTCAATGGTGGATTTGTCAAAATTCATCACCAATAAAAAGATATTGAGTAAGGTTATAACCTTAGGCTACAACTAATTTTGTAGCTAAATTTTGTCCAAATTATAATTACAATTAATAATTTTCAAGACAAATTCATTAATGAAATTTATTGTTCAATAACTGAAGTCCGACACTGCCAATAGAAACAGTGACCATCTAAAATATAATATTTATTATGACACTGATTGTTTTGATATTTTTAGAATTAAAAGTTTTAAAATACGTTCTATAAATACATGGATATGGTCTAATTAATGTATTAATTTATATAAAAATGTTGGATTCTTTAAAAAAAAAAAATCATGTATCACTTATAAAATATTAAGTAACATTACATTTTACATTTGTGTCTAGCCCCAAATGTGTTGGGTTGGCCCTCTACTAAGCGAGGTTTGAAAATAATCTTTTTGAAATTGAATCTAGGTATTCAATAAAAAACATGCGATTTATAATTTACAATTTTTTAAAAATATTTTATGTATATGAAAAATCTTCATAGAAATATGGTCATATTTGCATGAAAGACATTTAACATTTCAATAACATGGTTAATATTTCATGATTTTGGCATGATCATAGTGGTATTAATACAAAGAAACCAATAAAGTTGTAAAAAAAAAAAAAAAAAATCAAATTGATGCCATTGTAAAAAGGTGTTAAATGAGTATCACCATTAGGATATTGAAAGAAACTAATAACTTTTCATAAAATGTGTCGCTTTAGAATATTGTCGCTTTAGGCCACAAAATGTGTTAAGTCAGCCCTGCTTAGACATCCCAACAATGAATATCCCCTCCAAGTCTTGTATAATCACTCTCATACCAGATATTTCCTCTTTAATTATCGCACCATTAAAATTTACCTTAAACTAGCCTTGTCATGGAGGTATCTATTTTAGTGAAATTAAATCTTAAGAATTTGGTGTCGTCATTGAGTGTTGCATGAACTCTATGTGATACTTAAGATATCAAGTTTTCGTGAATCCATTTTGTGTTTCTCAAATAGTAAGCAATTTGTTGCATAGGGTCCATATCACCTAAACTAACATGGTGAATTTCTCTAAAACATGCCCTTCCTCATTCTCCATACCTGCCAAACCAGACCAAGAAAATCCAGTTAAGCAAGCTGTAATCGCAGTGATGCACGTATCACCTATTTCAACCATCTCATTTTAGGCCTCACTTATAGTGACCCCATCAATACTAACTCATCATGTTGGTATAAATTGTGCAATTGCTTTGACTAGAATTTCCTTACTGGCTTTTGATAGTAGTTTTTCCTTTACTTTAAAAATTTTATTCCACATATTTCCTTTAGGCTCCGTTTGAGAGGAGGGAATGGAATGAGAAGAATATTTTTAGAATATTCTTCCCTCCCTCTTGTTTGGGAGTTTTAACGAAGGGAATGGAAAGTCCATTTCCTTGTTTGCAATTTTAGGTGGGAGGAAATGGAATGGTTAAGAGGAAATACTCATTCCCTCCTAAGCCCTCAAAATCTTAAATTTTTGTTCCCCCAAATTGGGAGGAATAGGAGGGAGGATTTAGGTTTAATAAAAATTTTATTGAAATTCCTAAATTACCCCTTGAATCTTAGCCCTCTTTATTCTCAACCAGCCGTACCAATATTTTTGCTCTCTCTTTGCCACTCATTCTTTCTCACGCTTCTGCTAATCACAACCAACCATACCCAATTGTGAGTTTTTCAATTGTTTTGATTTCATTGATTTATTTACAATTAAAAAGTTTTTCAATTGTTTCAATTGTTTTGCTTTCATTGATTTTTTTCTCAACTAGCCGTACTCAACTATATTTATTCTTCTTGTGCATGTGTTCTTAATTCTTATCATTGATGAACAAGTAGTGTCGGGTCAGCACAGTGCAGTTTGCTGCTCCTTCTTTCTCACGCTGCTGCTAATCTCAACCAGCCATACCCAACTGTGAGTTTTTCAAATTTTTTTTTTTTTTTTGATTTCATTGATTTATTTACTATTAAAAAGTTTTTCAATTGTTTCAATTAAATTGCTTTCATTGATTTTTTTTCAACCAGCCGTACTCAACTATATGTATTCTGCTTGTGCATGTGTTCTTAATTCCTATCATTGATGCACAACTAGCGTCGGGTCAGCATAGTGCAGTTTGTTTCCTTTAAATGATACACATAGTGTTTTTGTTTTTCTCCTTTCATTCCCCTGTATCCGGTATGCTGGAACAGGGTTCATACTTTTGTGTAATACATGTGCTTTAATTTAATTTTGGTATGCTGGAACAGGCTTATATCAATAAAAGCTTTGGGTAGACAATAGAGAACATGCTAGAACATGCAGGATCCTTATCAATATTACTTGTTCGTGGTTAAATTAAGTTCACTAGTTTCAATCAAATAGGTAGATGATAGAGTTGGGTAGATGATAATGCTAAACTATATTAAGTCCATTACGTGTGCTTTAATTCCTATCATTGTAGATTATCAAAAAATTCCTATCATTGTCTTTTGTGTTAATGAATGCTAGTGTACCCAACTACCTGCTTGCCTCAAACATATTGGTAGACTATTAGTTTTTGAATTTAAAATTAAGTCCAAATATCTCAATAAAATGTGTATTAGTTATGGGTCTACTGTGCAACAAAATTATGAATGTGTTATTAGTCTTTGAGAGATAATGTTATAGTTTAACTTTTCTAATTGCTAGTGTACATGTACTATAACAGATAATGTACTTTAAGGGATAGTGTTACAGTTTATCTCTCAAAGACATTAATGTACGTGTACTTTGAGAGATAATGTTATAATTTAACACTTTAAATCCCAAACAAAATTAACGTTTATAGTTTAATAGTTTTATTTTTAGATTAGTTGTAACACATTCATAATTAGTTAGACTAATAACGTAACTATTTTTTTAGAACATGTGCCCATAATTTTCTAAGTTGGACTGATAACATAACTATTTTTTTTCTTAGATGGATTTGAATGATGAGGTACTTAAGACCATAATTTTTTCGGACTTTATGCGGAAACTAGCCTTGGTTCATGCTGCATGCCGTTATTTGTGTTACATTATCCATCAAAGGCAACGACTAAAAAGAAGACGTGTTCTCCACATTCCTACGCAATCAACCATAGAAAGACAAAAAGTTCTTGATGAAATAATGTCTCGACTTAGGAATAGTGAAAAATGCTATGATGTAATATGCATGGGTCCACAAGCTTTTCAAGGTTTGTGTGACATTTTGCGGAGAGCTGGTGATCTTCAAGACACACAGCGTGCCACGGTTGAAGAGCAAGTTGGCAAGTTTCTTCACATGCTAGCACATAATCAGACGAGTCGTACAATGTCCTTTTTTTGTCGTTTCGGTGAGGCCATTAGAAACCATTTTCATAACGTGTTAAGATCAAAAATTATGTTAGAGGATCAATTCTTTCGACAACCTGATGGAACCCAAGTGCCACTTGAAATACTACAAAGTAGTAGGTTCAACCCATATTTCAAGGTAAATATATCATGCATATAATTTATATTTGATAGTACTTTAGTACAAATATATTTTAAGGTAAATGTTTTTGAGAGATAATGTTAATCTTAGGATTGTATTGGGGCACTTGACGGAACACATGTTTGTGTCAAAGTGTCTAATGAGGATGCACCAAGATATTGGGGTAGGAAGGGTTACACAACACAAAATGTGTTGGCGGCATGCTAATTTGATTTAAAATTCACATGCGTATTATCAGGTTGGGAAGGAACTACTTCAGATTCAAGAATAATAAAGAGTGCTTTAACTAGAAACGATAACTTGAAAATCCCATAAGGTAAATCTAATTCAAATATGTATTAGGGTGTATTCTTTATAATTAAAAATTTTGTAGTATAAAATTAATAGTTGTTATTGTTTATTAGGTAAATATTATCTTGTTGATGCGGGATACATGAATAGAAGTCGTCTGATTGCACCTTATAGGGAAGTGCGTTACCATTTAAAAGAATACTCTATTCGTTCCCTTGAAAATGCTAAACAATTGTTTAATTTGCGACATGCATCACTACGCAATGCCATTGAAAGAGCATTTGGTGTACTGAAAAAGAGATTTCCTATCATAGCAAGTACTACAAAGCCTACTTATTGTGTTGACACACAAAATGAAATCATTTTATCAAGTTGTATACTTCATAATTATTTAATGAGTGTCAATCCTGATGAAAGTCTTATTGCTAAAGTTGATGAAGAGGTTTACATTCTCATCGTGGATGTGTGGCCCCCACTCCAAGAGAAGATGATGAGGATGCTAGGCAAGGAGATATTTTAAGAGATTCTATTGTATCGGCCATGTGGCAAAACTATGTCCAAATGTGATAGCTTTTGGGTTTATTGTTATAATGTTGTTTAAGACTGTTATGTTTAAATCACTTAGACCTAAATGTTATGCTAATTTCTCTTTTCAGTTTGATATTGCTCTCTATCTCTTGATCATTAATATCAATATCTACAAATTATTTTATATGTGTTTTTTGTCCTATTAATTATAGTATGGGCAAGATATCAAAGAAGAATGGTGGAGACCCAAGCAAAGAAGTACAATGGAATAGTGTTATGGATGATGCTTTAGTGGATGCTTTTTTACATCAAGTGATCATAGGTGGTAGAGTTAATGGAACTTTTACCTCTAAGGCATATGATGACATAGTGAAAGAGTTGGTCGAAAAAATTCACATGGAGATTAACAAGGATAGGGTGAAAAATCGACAAAAGACATTGAAAAATAATTTTCATGAATGCTATGACATATTTAAAGATGGATTGAGTGGTTTTGGATGGAATGATTCTTTAAATATATGGATAGTTGAACCAAAAGTTTGGGAGCCACTTATAGTGGTAAATTCCCATTTTTTGTTAGTTTAATTTTGTATTACATAATTATATATTTGTTGTATTAACATTTTCTTCTGTTTGTAATAGTCTAAACCTGCAGCCAAGAAGTGGATGACAACACCTATGCCCAACTACTCTAAGATCGCACAACTTTGGGCTAAAGATAGAGCAAAAGGTGATCATGCTGAAACTGAAAAGGAGAAACGTGCTAGGTATGCTGCATCGACCACTATTGATGAGATTTATAATTTGGTATCCCAAAATGAAGTTTCTTTGGAGAACTTTGAAGTCGAAGATGATCAGAGGTCACCAGAAATTAATGTTGTAAGTTATCGAGTGTCATCACAAGATGCAATGTCTTCTAAAAGTAAGAAAAGACAACTAGCAAAAGATGATGAACTCAGGAATGTAATTTCCCAACCATTTGATAATGTATCAATGGCAATTGATAGGGCGACTAAGGTTATGGCAAAGTGCTTTTCAAAGTCATATGGAGCAGAAGTTCACGCAGCTTTGGGCGTATTGGACTTAGATCCAATATCAAAGATTGAGGCCTACATATTTTCGATGGAAAATCCAACATATAAGGAGATGTTTTTTTGTTGCCCAGATCATGAGCGCAAACGTGTCTTATTGACACTGATGTCTAGGCCTAAAAATTAAAAAAAGTGTGGGATTTTTTGGCCAACCTTAGTTTTGGAATGAATTATGTTATTTTGTTTTGTTTTGGTAAGACTCATTACCGGAGTTTTTAAAAAAAAAAAGATATTTGTTTGCAATTTTAGGCAATATTTATTTTGTTGAGAATAAATATATGATGCGTGAATTGCTTTACAACATAAAAATATACATAACTTGTTTTTTTATGTTATTTAAAATGAGGGGTATAATAGTAATGTTATTATAAAATGATTCCATTCGATTCTTTCTAATGTTACTTCCAAACGATGTTGTTACATTCCATTCCATTCCATTCCTTTATTTTATAACATCCAAACAAGATTTTTAAATTCCATTCAATTCCATTCCATTCCATTCAATTCCATTCCATTCATTTAATGATCTTCCATTCCATTCCCTTATGAACTCCCAAATGGAGCCTTAGAGAATTGAAAACTTGCCTCTTAGAACATCCAATTATAGATGGGTTCTCAAATATTTGTCATAAGATTGTATGACTTGGACATTTAGCATTATTTGGATTTGACTTTCATCCAGATAGGAATATTGCTACTAAAATATCATATATTATATAATAAAAGTTGGGCTTAGAAGTCGTGGTTGTGCCAAGTGGCTACACCATATTGCAGAATTTTTTTTAGATTTTTGGATTTTTAAAAAAAATATATAATTTTTATACTCCTATAATTTCTAAGTTGATAAATATCTTAATTTAATTATAATTTAAATTCTTCATCTGATTTATCTAATCCTTATTTAATTACTATACCACACGTAAAAGAAAACATTTATATATATATAAAAAGGTAGCAACTTGTATTACCCAAAAAAAAAAAAAAAGCAACGTGTATTATAAATAAATAAAAAAATTTCTTCTCCTATAATTTCTTAGTTGATAAATATCTTAATTTAATTACAATTACAATTCAAATTCTTTATCTGATCCATCTAATCCTTATTTAATTACTATGCTACACGTAAAAGACAACATTTATATATAAAAAAAGGTAGCAACGTGTATTAAAAAAAAAAAGGCAGCAATGTAGTGTAGTTTAATCCTTCTCAAATTCTTCATCTAATCCATCTAAGCTGTGGTTGCGCCAAGTGGCTGCACGCCTGCACCATATTGCAGAAATATTTTTAGATTTTTAAAAATATATATAATTTTTCTTCTCCTATAATTTCTAAGTTGATAATATCTTAATTTAATTACAATTCAAATTCTTTATCCATCTAATCCTTATTTAATTACTATACTACACGTAAAAGAAAACATTTATATATAAAAAAAAAAAGGTAGCACATGTATTATAAGAAAAAAAAAAAAAGAAGCAACGTGTATTAAAAAAAAAAAAAAAAAAACAACAACGTAGTGTAATCAAATTCTTCATCTAATCCATCTAATCCTATTATTTAAAAAAAAAAAAAAAAAGCAACAACATAGTGTAATCTAATCATTCTCAAGTTCTTCATCTAATCCATCAAATCTATATTTACATTCCAAAAAAAAAAGAAAAAAAAGAAAGATAGCAAGTTATTTGTTCTTACCAATTTACCAAAACTATTTTTGGATAAAGTAACAAAATTTGTAAAAAACGCTTCTTTTTTTTTTGGTCAAAAGAAGTGTTTTTCTCTCTCTCTCCCACAAAACAAATGGATTATAACAAGAATTAGCTAGACATAAGTAAGAATACACCACCTTTTTTTCTACAATAAATGTTTAATTCAGTTCTTTTTTCATGCATATACACAAACATGTAGCGTGATTTTTACTTTTGACTATATAATTGTAATTCATTTAGCTATTATTATTTTTTTAATAAAATTATAAGTTTTATGAGTTTATACTCACGGGACTTAAACTTCAAGTTTCAGTGTCTTCTCTCATGCTTTCAATGATAAAAATTAAATTCTCATGTGAGTGTCTTTACTTCAAAAATTTAAATGTTTAGTAATTTAGATTTTTTTTTAATTATTGAATTGAGGTTTCCATTTAAATATGATTTCAATTGTTATTTTCGATAGTTTTTAATTATTAAATTCAAGGTTTATCCATTTTAATACATATGATTAATTGAGCCTTAAAGTTCAATGTATTATTGAAAAATCATTTTATATTTTTTTAAGGTATTTTTATCATCTTCCATTCAATTGTGTGTGTGTGTGTGTGTGTGTGTGTGTGTGCATGTATGTATGTATATATATATTTTATGACACGTTAGTCTTACACAATATGCACTCATTATATAACTTAAAAATAAAATATTCATTTATTTTTAAGTAAATTAATAAAAAAATTATTTACATATGAATTTTGATTAAACCGTGCATCACACAGGCATAACGCTAGCATACTATTGTTTTTTTTTCTTCACGTTCATCTATTAACCCGATACACTTTCATGTATACAAATTTTTTTGGCATTATGAGGGGGAGATAGTACATTCTATCATCCGGGAAAAAAAATTTTTTTTTTTTAAAGTTCAAGAGTAATATTATCATGGAATTACAAAAATATTATATATCAAATTTAAAATAAGTGGATTGACTTTTGCCATATCATCAATATTTAAACAAATAGTAAAGTTACCATAAGAATTCTAAAACCCTGTTATATGTGGAATTCTTTCCTAAAAAAAAAAAAAAGTTGTGGAGTTATGACTTTAATAAGTTTGTAAATGCATTAGTTGGTAAGAATTCTAAAGACTAGTAAAAAACAACATGCAATTATTAGCATATTAATACAGTATCCTCTTGGATATCCTCTTTGATTACAATATTATGTATTACATTCATTGAGGAAAAAAAAAAGTCTGTATTACAACACTATTATCAAGAGTCATGTAATTTAATTGATATTTTTCTATGAACAAAGTGATTGGGTTCTAGGGCCGAGGAAAGGGTTCGAATTGCAAAGTTAACAACATATTGAACTATCTAAAAAAAAATGCCACAATTATATTCTTTGAAATATACTAAAAATTATTGCAATGTACTCTTTAAATTTGGTGACATGTGATGCTAAGAATTGGGGAAAACCACCTCTCCATCTGGATAACAAATTTTTAATTATCTGATTGGAGTATTAAAAATTGAATTTCACATCAAATTTAAATAGCTATATTTTAAATGGATATATAATGGTCCAATAAATATTATAAAATAAATTTGCTAAATATATATTTTTAATTAGTTGTATTTTTCTTTGGGACCTAGAGACACATATTCAACCAGAGTGAACACTAAGTCTTATCTGAAAAATTAGAAATCCATATTTGAGGATTCTGTCATTTAAACATCTAAGCTAATATTCTTCTTTAAAAAAAAAACATTTAAGCTAATAGCATAATAACAATAATTAATTTATAGTTAAAGTAACACCTATTCACCTTAACAATAAAAATGCTATTAGGTGAAATGAACATAACAAACGCAATGCAGATAAATTTGTGATTTGCCTTAAGATGTGTTCTTGTAATTCTAGCTTTTTTCTTTTCACAAAAAAATAATTTAATTTAACTTTCAGAACTTGATATACTTTAATTTCAAACATTGGTATTATTTCAACTATTCATCATGTATAACTAAACTATTGATTTTTTTTAAAGTAGTCTCTGTTTATCCTCTAAAGAAACTGTGCGAGCTTATCTCAGATTTGAAAGATTCTTTAGATGTAAAAACTGTGTGCTGGTAATGTAACTCCTCAGTAACTGGTTTTCCAGTTGACCTCCAAAATTGTCATAGCTTTATTATTTTGTTTTCTCTTCTTTTTGAGGAGTGAGAGTGGATTTTGCTGCATGGAGGTGCCAAACAGTCAATATACCAATGCCAAATGCCAAAAAATGGTGCATTCTCAGCAAGAAACCATGATCTTCACCACGGTTTTTGCTTTGTGAAAAGCATAATTATCACTAAAAATTCCAAAATAGGGCACACTTTTTCATTAAACTTTTCAACACGTTGCCTAAGAATGATTTCCGTTGATCCCTTCCATATTTGATAAATGCAATTTCGCCCATTTAAGACCATGAGAGACAGAGAAAGTTTAGTACCCTTTGACATACAAATCTAGACATTGAAACTGACGTTTGTTTGTGACAAAGAAACGAAGACAGCTTTCACCCTCTTCTCCATCACCCTTTGATTTCCGGCGTGCTCTTGCAGGTCCTCTCTCTCTCAGCTTTGCTTTCTCTTATTTCATAGTGGGGTATGGTTAATTTCTCTAATCTTAAACACTTTCTTTTGCTTGTTCATGAATAATGAATCGAAAGAAAAGAGAGACATAGATATATCATTTCACCTGACATTCATTTACAAAGAACCTGTAGAAAAGGTCATTTATAGTTTGTTTTCCAAGAGTAGATTTCAGTAGATTTTTTTTCTTATTTGGTTTGTTGTAAGGATTTTTACAAATCATGCATCTTTTTACTTAAAAAAATGATCTAAGATATATTATTAAAAAAAAAAAAAAAAAAAAATCTTCTCTGCTATCTTTTGTGATAAATGATTACATCTATTGTACATTTTTTGTTATTATTGATCCTTGGAAAAATCGTTTGCAAGTGGAGAATCAAAGAGAAATGAAAAAAAATGCATAAAAAGTGAACATGCAAGTCAAACTTAAAATTGCCACAAATAATTTGTTGTAAAAGCTATCATCAGCCAACGTCTAAATGAAATTAGCCTTAAATCATCTGTTTGGTCTTCCTTTTTCAAGGATCATGGCTACAAAACTTTGCAAATCTCAATGGATCAAGAGATATTGAAACTTTTAGAGAAATTGAAACGGTGGGAGATGAAGGGAGAATCGAGAAGGCAGCCAGAATGTACTAAAATTTAGTACATTCCGGTCTTCCATTCCTCTCCCCGCCTTTCCTTTCATCCAAATATAGGGTAAAGAAAATAAATTTATATCTCTTTCTTTCCCGTGTCATTTTGTCATTGACAAATCCCACGTATTTTTAAATTAAAAACCATTTATACCGCTCCCCTTCCCTCTTTTCCCTATTTTTCTCTTATCTTCTCTTTCTGCCTTTTTCTTCATCCAAATATAGGATAAAGAAAATAAATTTAAATCTCTTTCCTTCCCGCGTCATTTTGTCATTATCAACTCCAGTGTATTTTTAAATTAAAAACCATTTATACCTCTCCCCTCTCATCTTTTCCCTATTTTTCTCTCATCTTTTCTACCCGCCTTTCCCTTCATCCAAATATAGGATAAAGAAAATAAATTTAAATCTCTTTCTTTCCTACGTCATTTTGTCATTATCAAATCCCTCGTATTTTTAAATTAAAAACCATTTATACCTCTCCCCTCTCATCTTTTCCCTATTTTTCTCTCATCTTCTCTCCCCCCCCCCCCCCCTTTCCCTTCATCCAAATATAGGATAAAATAAATAAATTTAAATCTATTTCTTTCCCATATCATTTTGTCATGACAAATCCCGCGTATTTTTAAATTAAAAACCATTTATACCTCTCCCCTCTCATCTTTTCCATGTTTTCCTCTCATCTTCTCTCCCCACCTTTCCCTTCATCCAAATATAGGATAAAGAAAATAAATTTAAATCTCTTTCTTTCTCACATCATTTTGTCATTATCAAATCCCATGTATTTTTAAATTAAAAACCATTTATACCTTTCCCCTTCCCTCTTTTCCCTATATATCTCTCCTCTTCTACCCCCGTTTTTCCCTTCATCCAAATATAGGATAAAGAAAATAAATTCAAATCTCTTTCTTTCCCGCTTCATTTTTTCATTGTCAAATCCCGCATATTTTTAAATTAAAACTATTTATACTTTTCACTCTTTATAATCATGCAAGTTTCATTTCATATAAGGAAGGTAGTGATTTGGATAGAGAAGGCTCTCTTTAAGTTTATCTCCCTCTTTCTAAGAACAATTTAAAGCCTCAATCCATAAGTGTTGGTTCAATGTAAAGTAGGGATGTCAATAATGATCTACCATGTCCTACATTATCCAAAGCAAAATTTTCCCACCCCAAATAGGTGACAGAGTAGAGATGGGTTTTGCTCGCTCTATCCAGATTATATATATATACCTACATTTTGTTTGATATATATTAAATTATTTTTATATATAATTTAATATGTTATATACATATCCTAGTTATAATAAATATTTTATAAATTTTCTATTAGCATCTTTAAAAGTCTTTGTTGCTCCTTTAGATATACATAGTTTTAACTCTAAATCTATGCAATATGTAGTATATCTCTCAAAAAATCATAGATAAAGTTAAGCTTAAAACCAATTTGGAGAGATCTCCTCTAACTCACTATAAACATGACGATTTATAAGACTATCCATGTGTATTATTTTTAAAAAATCACAAGACTCATTAAGAAGTAATGTGATTAAAACCACTCATGGATGATCTCTTCAATCGCCACATATGGAGAAAGATAGCTCCAACTGGTTTGGAGTCAAACTTTTCCAAAAATTAAATCGAATTTTTGGAGTTGAGGAAACATAATTGAATTTAATACAAAGTAAAAATACAATTAATTGAATCATTAGTAACACTTATTTTAATTTAGGAGAAATTTAACACATTCCTTATGAAATCTTTTACAAATGAACTACAATAATTAGTAAAAAGCATCTCATATGATTATAAAAGCTCAAGTCATGTTCGTTGCTGATTTAGTTGCATTTCCTCCTTACATGTATATTCCATGCAACTCAAATAGACAATTATTCAATATTCTAGTAGTAATGTTTCACTCATCTCACACGAATAGGTACTATCATAGATTTAATTATCAAAAGTAGAAAACAAACAACACTTCTCCCTATTTTAGGAGCAAATAGAATTACTTTTAAGGCTATCATTTCTAAATATTTTTATTAGAGAAAATTATATAAATCATATATAACTGGCTTCAAAAATGAATTTATATATAATTAAATATAATAATTAAAAATTTGGTATAGAAACTTTGTATGAGTGTTTCAACAAGCTTCTCTATCATTTTCCCAATTTCTTTTGGCATAATTAACAATGGGAAATTTTTTTTGTATAATTTTAACACTGGCTCTCCATTATACACAATTCAAAACATAACGTGGCAAGCACTTTCAGTGAAAAAAAAAATTTAAAGAACAAATATTGTCAAGAATATTTCAGGAAATAAATCAAATTAATTATAAATAATTTGCATGGTCAAAACTACAATTAAAATGACAGAATATTCTCAATAATAACTCAAATTGATTTGGATTGTGATCACAAATCAGCTATCATGATTAAGTGATCCATTATAGAAATCATTTAAAATTGATTGTATATAGTCAAATACTTATTTTTAGGAATTTAATTATTATATATCGTGATTATGTAATTGCATATATCTTATAGTATATACACACATTTTTTTTTTAAATTTTAATTTTGATGGTTTGTATGTGTATATATACACACACACTATACAATAAATAAAAGTGACAAGCCATTTTTCCTACTATCATTTTCTTCACTCTTCTCAAAAAAAAAAAAAAAACTGTCATTTTCTTCACATGGTATCAAAGCCTATCATTTTCTTTACATGGTATCAAAGCCATCCATTCCTAGGTTTTTTGTTTTTCATTTCCATTCCGTTTGGTTTGAATTAAAATATTTTCTAAAAAATGTTTCCCATTTTTAAGTATTCATTTGTATGTAAAATGTTTATTTTTTGTTTATCTTAAAATCCTTTATAAAAGGTGTTAAACATTTTAATATAAAAAATTTTACAAAACATTTTCAAAAAACACGTAGTGTCTCCCCTCCTTGACCCCATATGGTGGTTAGGTCGTTGATCCAGTGGCTGGATTTGTCATTTCGGCGATTGGTGTAGGCGGTTCAGTCATGGAGTTGTCGTTTTGGCGATAGTTGGCTACAGTTAGATGGCAGAAGCCGTTGTTCTAACGATTGGTGTTGGTGGTCGAATCACTAAAGACGTTATTTAGGCAACATTCGTTGGTCAGGTTGTCGGAATCGCCATTTTGGCAACCGATGCCAATGGTTTGGTCACTGGAGACCCCATTTTGACAAAAGTTAACCATGGTTTGGTCTTTGAAGCCACCATTTTGGCTGCCGGTTTCGGCAATCTAATCATTGGACCTCTAGCACTAGCTACTCTAGTGGTTGAGCCACTAGTTTTGGTGGTTTGTTTGAAAAATTTTACATGTCATACCAAATACCTGAAAATATTTTATTTCAAAATAAACGGAGCCTTTATCTATTGTCAACTTCTTCCTTCTTTCTCACGGCTTACTATGACATTAACCAATTTTATACCAACAATTCTACCAATCCTAACATTTTGATGGTCAATACTAGCCACATTATACCCTAAAAGGACTTCTAATGTAGAACTCAACACACACCCACACAACACACACCTAATTAAGAGTAATTCTTAGGTACTCTTGGAGTACGAAAAATGGTGCTATCTTCTCTCACATTCATGGTGGGGTCCACTCATTAAATTCATGATGTGGTCCACCATGAATGTGAGAGGAGAGAACACTATTTCTCCATGCTCCGGAAGTATCTAAGAATTTTTCCTTAATCAATATCAACCTAATGAAAAATGCTTGCCACATATGCATTATGTCCCAAAAGGACTAGTTTAGTCATAATTGAGTTTCATTGTAGATGTTAATAAAGCCCAAATTAACTAGTGTAGCATAGATGTGAGACCTCGTACATTACACACTTAATCAAGATCTAGTCAATATGATGCATCATAGTTCTTGTTTTGCATGGCTTTTGCAACCGATTTATTTTCTTGACAAATCTTACTATTTTGGCTGTATGGTATTTATATATCTTTCTAATGGTAATCAAAGGATGACATGGTTTGTTCAGTGCAGTAATAAAAGGACTTAAAAAAATTTCTTGATTTAGTTTACTACTCTTGGTTTGATGATGCATATAAAGTTAAGTTGGTATTTTTCTAGTATCCTAGAAATTAATTTTTTTTTTAAATAATATCTAGGCTTGACTAACCAATTTTGTTTTTAAACTACCAGTTTTTTTTTTATTTTTTTGGGTTGGGGGGTGTTGGGGGGGGGGGGGGGGGGGGTCAAACTCTTTAGAAAAAAAAAATGATGGAGTAAGTTTTGAACAAGTGATTGGCCAAGAGGATTTACCACAAAAGGAAAATATAACACAGCGTATCTTGTATATATAATCCGACGGCTTAGACATACTTTTAATAACTCCACAGGTGGTAGGATTTAACAATTCCCCGTTAAAAAGACATTGTTGCATATATATAGCATCAACTTTTCATATAAAAGTTCATTAAATATATGATTCGGTGAAAGAACGAATCTTATGGATTCATAGGCAAATTAAGAGAGGAGAGAGTTTTCTTCCTCATACCATGCCTATAGAGAATAAGATTGAAGTAGTTTAGTATTCTAACAATTTATACATACATGTATATGCTTCATAGTTTGGTTTATAGAAACCAGAAAAACTGAAGGTGTTGCCATGTGTTAGAGACAAAGGACGAAGACTAAGAGATTTTCTCTGTGTTCTCTGCTACTAGTTTGCCTTGCACCATTGTTACAGGTCCTCTCTCTTCCTTGGTTTTACATTTTTTCTTTCTTGTCTTCAGGCTTGATAAAGTTTTTGTCTCTCTTGCTTTTTTAAGGTAAGAAATAATTTTTTTGTCTCTCTTGCTTGCATCATGCATATAATGTGTAGAGATTTACGGACAAATTATTATTGTACAAATTCATTTTCCCAAAAGGACAATTTAGTTTTTTATTCTATAAAAGTAGATTTTGGTGGATCTTTTATTTAAATGGTTGGTATGGATTTTATTTCTATCTTATGTATACTAAATCAAGTTATGCTAAGAGCCTTGCAGCTTCACTGCTATTTTTTGGTCTCTCTAAGAAAAATATTCAAAATTCAAATCTTTCTACCCTAACTATTAATCTATAATATATATATATATATATATATATATATATATATATATATCATTAAAAAAAAAATAATAAAAAGGAAGTTGAATAAAGCATAGTCAATGGAGTCATTCTAGGGTGCAATTTTATTTTTATTTTTATTTTTTATTTTTACTTACAATAACTTGTAGACTATAATTTTTTTTGAAGTATGTAGAGTATAATTAGTATGGAATATATGTGAGTTCAAGGTTTATTTTATTTGTTTCTCAAAATAATTTTATTTTATTTTCTTTTTAAACATTTTAAAAATTCAGCATAAAACATAAATGCAAAAATGTAAATAGAAGTAGGCGTGAGAACTATAAACAGTATATACGGATTTGAATTAAAATATATGGATTTGAATTAAAAATTCGGGACTGAAACAACACTTACACATATATGTTACATTATTATTTTTATTATATTCCAATTTATTAACATATTTGTGTTAACTTAGTATAATTTTATATGCTATTTTTGCAAACAACTAAATAAGTTAATTTTTTTCAAGCAAAATAACAAAAAAAAATTATATATTTTCTCATATTACTATAATTTAAAATGATTTGATTTTTGTTTCAATTGAATATACATCAATACAATTATACGTGCATAGTACATATGACATCAGAGAAGATCATCCTAGTAATTAAAAAACTCAATCGATAAAAAAAAAAAAGAAAAAGAGATTATAATAAAAATATAATTTTTTGATATTTAATATAAATAGGAAAAAATGGAATTTAAAATATTGATTTTGACAAATTTTTTTTATCTATATAATAACACACTTAAGTAGCTATAAAAATCCTTGATACAAGTAATAAAGAAATAAAAGTTTTAAAGTTTAGTCAAATTGATGCATTTTTATAAAAATATGATCATGTGTATTTGAATGCAAATTTTTGCTGGTATTGCTTATGTGGTGAAAATTGGTTAAAATTATAATTGTACCTAGGAAAGGTAAAAAGGTAAAGTAAAAACTGATGGCAAATGCATTCATGTGTTTTGTACTTAATTTAATTGTAGAGAATATATTTTTTATAGAGTATTTTTATTTTATATGATAAATAAAATTTTTTTAAAAAAATTTGCAACACATGTAACATACAATATAATATTCACCTTTTGCTAACCATGGAATGGATATATTATAACATTGTTAATCTTATACAGGGTATGTGTGGGGTATCTTCATAAGTTATAGCTAACCTAGCATGTACCACAATCATGTGTAGCCTATCACTTTAAAATATTACTCAAATTACAAGGAAAAAATGAAGAAAAAATAATTAAATTTATGGAATTGAGTGGCAACTAAATTGAACCCCAACGTGAAAAGAAAAATGATAATTTATGAAGATTATATTAGGAATAGTAATTATTATTACTTGGAATAAAAGATGTTGTTATATGTATTAAAGAATAACTATACTTCCATTTTTTTTTATATGTGATATTGCTTCTATTTTAGAAAAGAATAATTATTCCTCAATTTAAGAAATAATTATTACTAAAAAAATAATTATTCCTTACAATAAATCAAATAACTAATCGACAAACCTTTACATTTCCTAGTAACACATTCATTATGTTGTGTGTGTGTGTGTATATATATATATTTTGCTACTAAAAATCATAAAAATTTTAAAGCAGTCAGCAAAAAATAGTGTTACCCTGGCAACAAATTAGGACTTACATCTAAGAGTTAAACATAGGAATGAAAATGATTTGGCCTAAACATCAGTTTGGTTAAATCAATGTTGCACCCTTCCAATAATGCAAGGCTTGGAAGTTTGAGTTAAAACATAACTTAATTGGTTATTAGTAGTGAAAAAAAATATTGTGAACATAGTTTTCTCCTAAATAGTTTAGCATGGAGTGTCTATAAACTTCTGTGAACAATGAATGAATGAGTGCAATAATGAATTGATGAATCTTACTTGCCTAGCTGAACAATATTTATTTTGTTGGTCTGAAAGCTTAGTAAATAGAAGATTGATGTTTGCCAGAGCTTATACACCTTTGCAGTATTAAAGGGGGAAAAAACAATCTTGATGTGAATAGGCATACTTTAATGGTGTATAAAAATCATTATTGAAAACCCTAATTTTTCTTGCAGTTATTTAAACCCTTTTATTACAAAGAGTAAGCTTTCTAAGTTTCTACAAGTCATGGATGAGCCGCTTCAATCATCAAGGAAAATATTCTATTACTTGTATATTAATGTAATGGTTCACATGAATTATAGTCCACTGGATAGAAAGTAAGATTTGACTTTCTTATATAGAAGACATAGTAATAAGGCTGAAACTTCCATACAAAAGTTCGTTAAAGATTTGGTTAAGAAATCAATCTTCTTGAGTTATTATGAGAGAGAGAGAGAGAGAGAGAGAGAGAGAGATTTGTTCTTGGTATGATGCCTATGAATGAAATTCACTATATTAAAGAATGCAACTTTTCTTATTTATTTATTTTTCAATATATATATTCACAAATTGATTTTTCTACATATTTTTCAATGCAGTACCCTTTAGTGATCACAACTAGAGGACCTGATCGTGATGCGACTGGGCTCAATGATAACTTTACAACCTATTTCTTTTTTATTTCTTCTGGTAAGTCTTCAAGTCTTACAGTGTTATCATATGTGATTTTCTTATTCATGTGTTAGGATTTGGTATTTTACATGCTAATTAACATAAACTATTGAAAACAAAAGAAAATACACATTCTTACTACTTCTTGGGTATTGGATTTGTTTGTACTTTGTATAGGATTTTAAAAGATGTTACTTTTTTTTTTTTTTTTTTTTCAGTATTTTTCTTTATAAATTTTTTTTTCCCTTCATCGTTGGTTGAAGAATAACATGAGAAGAACAATTTTTTTCCCTTCATTCTTCACACATTTCGTTAAACTCCCAATGTAGGCATTTGCAGTGATGCTCCTTCCTACTGCATTGATCCCATGTTGGTATTCTATGATCAGTCGTATTGAGCGTCAAGTGAATTTGAACTCCCATGACTTCCACTCCAAGTTGCAATATGAAATTGAGAACACAACAAAGTTCTTACATCCAATAAATTCATCAGCAACAAATTTAGCTGGAGTTTTAAAGTTGTCTCTCAATGGAACTAAACTCTCATTCTCTATGATTGAGTCTAAGGTTGGTATCCATATGCTTCTCTCACAAAGATCATAAGTAGTTAAATGATTACTTTCAATGAGAAACAACTAAAGATTTCATAATTTTTATTTTATTTTTTAATTTATAGGTGGCTCCTCCGTTATTTCAAGCATGGTCTACAATTCCATACTTATCTCAAATTTCATATACTGGGTTAGAAGGTCTATTTTTCTCATACTACACTGGTCAAAATCAAACTCTTGCAGTGTACTCTAACTCTTCATATAATTCTAGATCAAGTCCTCCAAATGTAAAAAAGAACTTCAATTGTTACATCCAACATGTGAACCATGAGACAGGAGAATTATATGGAAACTCCTTTGAATGCCCTCCCTTGAATTTGGTCAGTAAAAGATGGTTTCGAGAAGCCTTGAATAGTACCAATGGATATGCCTCATTGGAAACGGGATGGAATAATTCTCAAGATCTTATACTACTTAGCTCAGCTAGAATTAATGGAGAAGGAGTTATCTCTCTAGGGTTTTCGGCCAAAGTACTAACCACCCGTTTTACTAGTATAGATCGTCAGGGTGGGAGCTTGTATTTGGCTACCAAAGATGGGAAAGTGCTTATAGAAGAGCTCAAAAACACTCATATGGTTCTCGCTGGTAATATGGTTTCTGTCCAATTGAAGAAACCAAATGGGGAACAAAAAGTTCTTGGGAACGTTTCCTGCATCGTCAAAGATGGCTCACCAAGAGCTTCTACTTTGAATATTCAAGGAACAGAATACATGCTTTATTGTTCATCGCTTGATATGGTGGGAGTCCAATCGGTATGTTTTAATTCTTAAATATCTTGCAAATATGCAAAACTGCATTTGTATATATTTATATTTTCTTGTGTTGCATTGAACACTAAACGTTACAAGAAGCTTTGCTTGTTAAGTTATATGATTATGTATATCACATGTGTGCTTGTCTTTCTTTGTTTTTGTACACATTAGGTAGGCTTTATACTTTTTTTATAAAATCAGGTATGCTTTAGATTAGAGAGAATTATGCTATTCCTAGTTATAAACAAGTTAGAAATTAAATGCAAACCTTTTTATTATCCTTTTCTTTCTAGAAAATCTTAAGAAATAGGTATTATAAATGCTTTTGTTTGTGCTAGGCATAAAATACTATTCTAAATGCTCCACTAATCATTAATTTATTCCACACATTATAGACTTGTGGCTTTTATAGATTGTAGCTAGCCAAGTGGCCATAATATTCAGAAGCTTATTGATAAAAAATATTTTTTGATAAATATTGTGTCATTCCTACGGTATAGAGATTAGTTGGATATATTCAGCAGTTTATGCATATATTTATGTAGTATAACTGAATTCTATTTCTTTTCAGGTATATGTATTGGCTTTCCCACAAAAAGGGTTAGTCAGCCTTGTCCGCAAGAACAGGACAGTGGCATTGGCCCTCCTTATAGTGATCATCACTTCCATGGTTGTTTCCATTTTAAGTTTTGCGTATATTTTTGTTAGAGCTGCCAAACGAGAAATGCACTTGTGTGCTGCTCTTATAAAACAAATGGAAGCAACTCAACAAGCAGAGAGGAAGAGTATGAACAAGAGTCTTGCCTTTGCTAGTGCTAGCCATGATGTTCGCGCATCACTAGCAGGCCTTACAGGCTTGATAGAGATATGCTATGAAGAGGCTAATCCTAGTTCTGAATTGGAGACAAATTTGAGACAAATGGATACTTGTGCAAAGGACCTACTAGGTAATCTCTTCATACCTTTTTTAGGCAAATTATTTTATATTTATAAAGTATTCTTTTTATGAATGAATATGTATAACTTATGTACTTATTCAGGTTTACTAAATTCTATTCTTAATACAAGCAAAATCGAGGCTGGCAAGATGCAACTTGAAGAAGAGGAATTTGATTTGGCCCAACTTCTTGAAGATGTAGTTGATTTATATCATCCTGTTGGTATCAAAAAGGGAGTAGATGTGGTATTAGATCCTTATGATGGTTCTGCCATCAAATTTTCACAAGTGAAAGGAGATAGGGGAAAACTCAAGCAAATATTATGCAATTTATTAAGCAATGCGGTTAAATTTACTTGTGAGGGGCATGTAACCGTTCGAACATGGGTTAGGAAACCCAGTTTGCAAAATTCAATAATTGCATCTAATCGGAACGGTTTAATGAAATATTTACAGTGTTTGTTTCGCAAGAGCAATGAAGCATATAATGACTTAGAAGCCATGAATGCAGCCCAACGAGATCCAAATGCCATGGAATTTGTCTTTGAGGTTGATGATACAGGTAGAGGAATTCCAAAGGAAAAGCAAATCTCAGTCTTTGAAAACTATGTTCAAGTCAAAGAAACAGCATTTGGACAAGGAGGCACTGGATTAGGACTTGGCATCGTACAGTCTCTGGTAAGTGACTACCTTTAGCACACAAATCTTTTTTTTTTTTTTTGGCGGTGTTTAATTATCTAGAGTTTCAAGATATGCAATCTAAGTAGGATCATGATCCTTCCATTTCAAAGTCATCTTCATTATGCCTAGTTCATGGTTCATATTTTATTTTCTAAGTTTAAAAGTGTATAGGCCATTTAAAATTTTTAATAATGTGATAGTCTGTACAAATAGAGAGGATCCATTAAATGAATCAATTTGAAATGGAGAGAATCATTTTCCACTTATTGTACCACATATTTTTTTTAAACTCAATTATGCATTTGTTGTTGTTGTAACTTGGATTAGATTCATATAACTGCCACAAATAACTTTATTGATGCACTAGCTTTTAAAGCGCCTTGATTAATAGTCTAAAATCATTATAATCCCTTTTGTTGATTAATTTTCTCGTAATTTTGTGCTAGGTGCGTTTGATGCATGGAGATATATCAATTGTGGACAAAGAGATGGGTGAAAAGGGAACTTGCTTTAGATTCAATGTGATACTCAGTACATGTGAAAATGTTAGTTGCAATAATGCAAAAGCAGAAGACCTTGAAATGGTTGATGGTTCCCATACTCCTGAGCTAACTCTTAGCACACCTAGTCCTGGCTTGTGGTTATGTACTCCTAGTTCAAAGCTGACAGTTCACACAACCCCTAGCCCCAAGGTAACGACATCCCATGTTGTTCTCTTGATTCAAAATAACGAACGGCGAAGGACTTCACAAAGATTCATGGAGAACTTAAGGATAAAAGTATCAGTAGCAAAGCAATGGGAACATCTTCCTTCTACTCTTCAAAAGATAAAACATAAGGAGAACCATTCTCGTCACAATTCTTCAGGAAAATCAGATTTGAGTTCTCCAAGTGGCAACTTAAGCAGGTCTGCTTCTAATAACTCTAGCAGTGTAGAAAAGGATGTGCCTTTGAGTAGCATGGATGGTTCAGACTACATACTATCAGTCTTTAAAAGGACTACTCCTAAATTTGCATCAAGTTTCATATTAATTGTGATTGATGCAAGTGCTGGACCATTCCTAGAATTATGTAGAATTGTGGCTGAATTCAGAAAAGGCCTCCACAATGCTACTTGTAAGGTTGTTTGGTTGGAGAAACCAATGATGCGTAACATCAACTTCAAACACATTGAAGAGAACCTGGTTGATCCTAATGATGTCATAATATCTAAGCCATTTCATGGTTCTCGTTTGTATCAAGTGGTAAGACTTCTTCCTGAGTTTGGAGGTGCATTGCAAGGGAATTCAAGCAAACTAAAAGAAGAAATCAAGTTCCAAGTTGAACAAGTTCCCAAAGATCCAAGTTCATCAAGGAACCAGTCTTATATAAAGAATTCTTCGACAAACAAACACTCAACTCAACAAGTAGAATTACAAGACCATAGTAGCAGCATTGAGGAAACTAAGAAAAAAAACATGTCACCCATTCAAACTCTATCTCATGTTGGGTCCAAACCAAGAAGTCCTCCGAGTAATGGAATTCCACCAAAAGAGCAAGAAATACAAGAAATTGGTAACTCAAATGATGAGAAGCCATTGAGTGGGAAGAAACTCTTGGTTGCTGATGATAATGTATTGTTGCGCAAGTTAACTGTTGCCAGTCTTTTAAAGCTTGGTGCAACTGCCGAAACTTGCGTTAATGGACAGGAAGCTTTAGATTTGGTTTGCAAAGGTCTAAGTGATCAAAGGAAACTTGGAGTTTCGAAGATTCTTCCATATGATTATGTCTTAATGGATTGTGAGGTAAAGACCATGATTTCCCTCTCCTTTACTTTTTTATGGCTTTAAAAAAAATGTATTATAATATATATATATATATATATATATATATATATATATATATATATATATATATATGTATGTGTATATATTTGATTTCACGATTAGAACATCTGAAATATATTAGAGGACATCCTTTGGACTATGTCACATGTTTCTATGTTTAACCATTCAAAATATATATTTTAATTTAATTTATTATAATTCCTTGCACTATAGTTTAACTTTAATCACACAATCATATTTCATAATCATATTAAATTTTTTTTCCAACTAAATCATATATGATTTTGTGTTTGACAGATGCCTGTGATGAATGGGTATGAAGCAACAAAGCAAATAAGGAAAATGGAGAAGTCCTACGGTGTTCATATTCCAATCATTGCATTAACTGCTCATACATCAGGTGGTGAAGCTAACGTGGCAATTGAGGCTGGAATGGATGTTCATCTTGGCAAACCACTGAAAAAAGAACATCTTTTGGAGGCCATTAGATACATCGATACTAAATGAAAATATGCATAAGCGTACCTTATGACTCTTATCTATGCAATAATGGTGACTCTTTATGGTAGTTTTGTTGTACATGTAATATATGCATGTTTCTTAGGAAAAAAAAAAGTGCTAAAATATAGAGAAATGTTATAGTATTTTGTGGGAATGCAGAAATTCAAGACATTGACTAAAAATATAAAGTCATTTATCATTTTGTTGGAATGTAGAAGTTCAAGACATTGACTGAAAATATCAAGTTATTTATCATTTTGTTGGAATGCAGAAGTTCAAGACATTAACTGAAAATATGAAGTCATTTATGCATTCTATATGGTTTTTAGTTTTTTGTTTATCATGGAAGGATACAACATACAAGCTCAAGAAACTCAAACAAAGAAGTAAACTTTTTGTTAAACTTTTTTACCTCACACCCTTTTAATGCTACTCTGTTAACATCTAAAATAAAATGTCCATTTCGGTTCGTTCGGTCCACTTTAGTCTATTTTAGATCACTTAAAAAAAAAAGACAAATTTGGATTAAGAATACTTATTCTAAATCATAACGTGTTAAAAAAATATAGATAACAAAAAATAATATTATTATTTTTAATTTAATGATTTGTGGTATTATTTTTTTAAAAAAAAAAAGTGAATTACGCAATTTAAATGTTTTGATATGATATAATTTGAATTTGATAACCAATTTTTTTTTTAACACTTATTCTAAATTAGAATGTATAAAATTTTTTCCTAAACTGTTTTTGATTATAAGAGGTAACATATTATTAACTGTCATAGAGTTAATCTTCTAATAATAATAATAATAATATTAATAATTAATTTCTTGGTACAATTGTTTTGTAGTTAAAAATAATAATACTAATAATTAAGAAAAACGCCCATTTAGAATTTGGATAATTTTGGTAATTTTTTATCTCAAGACTTCTGGATTATATTTTGGGAAATTTTGTTTGTTTCCATTGGAATTAAGCTCTGAAATTATGATTTAATTTGACATGTCTATTGAGAAAGTTTTTAATAAGTGACTAAATCTTTTTTTCAAATAAGTTGGGTCATTAATATCAAGAAATTTCCTTTTAGGGTTTGATTTAAATTTGAATTGGAAATAAAACATGGAAAGTATAAAAGATGTTTGGGAATAATATAATATCAAACACAGCATCTCACCTTTTAAAAACTCAAGAAATGATTAAAATTAAAAAAATAAAATAAAAAAATTAGGACCGGGCGGGTCGGGTTAACCCGATACGAACCCAAAAAATCCAGAGAGAAAGACCCGAACACGACCCGAATGTCCACCTGCCCGCCCAAAGCTATTCGGTTCGGGTCGGATCAGCTTTACTCTTCTTCCATAAAATAAAAAACTTGAACACGGCTGAGAACAAGAACTTGTCTAAAAAAATTGACACAACATAGATAGAGATTAGAGAGAGAGAGAGAGTGAGAAAGTCATACCACACCGGAGATAGATCGAGGACGAAGGTGGCTGTCGCGTCGCGGCTACAGACCTACGGTATGGCTCACCACTCAAACTCAAACTCAAAGTTGCTGTTGTGATTTGTGTGTGTTTATATTTATTTGGATTTTGGAGTCCTAGGACTAGGAATCTGACTAACAAGGGATTTGAGGTTTTTTTCTTCTTGTTTATGGGATGGGTTTTTTGAAAATTCTTATATAGTATTTTTTGTCAAAAATCTGAGAACCGGTAATTAAGGGTTTTTTTTTTTTTAGCTAAGTGTATGCTCTTAATTCTAAATGTTCCTTTGCTTGTAATAACCTTTCCATCCCCCTGCAGTATGGGACGCTTCAAAATCAGATTTTTTCTTTGTTTCTAATATGATGTGATTGGGTTTCTGCCTGTGGGTCAATGTATTTATGTTATTATTGGTTTAATATTTAGTTGGTTTGTGACTTTGTGCCCAAGAGCAGTAAATAAAATCTATCTATTTTTTTTATTATACTGATGCAGCTTTTTTTAAGGCTATGATGGAGGCTGAATCTAATGATGTGATTCCTCCCAAGCATCGGGTTAGAGCCACACTTCGCCTTGGGCCTGAAACTTATGTTGTTTGCAAGAATGAGGGAACTCTTTCCGATCAATTGGTTTCAATGAAAGAGGAAAGCATGGGCATATTGAAGGAATTCATCACCAAACATAATGTTCCTAATGATGTTCCTGATGAACTTGTTGAAAGCTCTTCAGAAGATGATACCGAAAACCCTGAGAAGACTCATGTCAAGTCCAAGAAGACAAAGTTAACATAATCCACTATGGTTTAAACCCCCCAAAAAAAAATTGTATGGGAAACTCCTTTAATGAAATGATTGTGTTCTTTTGCCTTTCACTTCTCTAATGCTTGAGACTCTGCTTGTTACAGATTCTTTGGGAAGGAGATTCCTATGTTAAACGAATCTTCTGGTGCCTGAGGATTTTGAGGTTGTTTTAACCATATTAAGTCCTATCGTCTTTGGTATTATATCTGATGCTCTTCTCTCCCCCCCACTGGTCAATTTCTCCTGTTATAGAAGAAATTTTATCTGCTTTAAATTCTATATCTTTTTACCTTTAATTGTTTGGTAGAGAAGGATAGAGAAGGAAGTGCATTAATAGAAACTAGAGAATAACAAAAGGATCTGAAGAACGCTTGAATAAAAAACACCTAACAAGTCCATAGGTGGACTTTCACTTCATACAACACAAAATCACTAGATAGATTGGCACCCAACTTGAGTTGCCTATTGGCACACTTATTAGCTTCACGAGAAGAACACTCAGTTCTTGTTTTCCTTCCCTTCATAAGCCATGATTGCACCGATACACCTCTAAGATTCTCTCTTTCTCATTAATTTCTATTGGACTAATTGCATTTGCGATAGTTTTTGGAACCCATATTTTGGGTGCTAATATAACTAAGACTTTTGGATCAAATTATGTTTGTTCAATACTTCAATTGTTTCTCTTCTTGAATCATTGAATGGTTTTTTTTTTTTTTTGGTTTTTTAATTAGAAGAATATTGGAAATCATAGTTTGGATTTTCATATAAAAATTTATTTTTAAATCTAGTAAATTTCTCATTAAATAGTAAAATGTTTCTAATTCATGCTTTGGCACACCAAAGATAAAATCCAGGTTGTCACTAACCACACACACTGAACAAAACACACACACACACACACTGACAACTATTCTGTTTCTTGCAATACTATCTCTGTCATTGCTTTCAATGAATATTGCATTGTGCTCTAGAGCTACAGCATCTCCACCCCCACCTATCCTCTCATCATTTTCTAATCGATCATTACAGATAAGTTAGGTTCTCAATTGCATCTCTTTCATGGTTCCAACTTCTATTGTTGGGGGTCTCATCTAATAAGGCTTTTTTAAAACCAATTAATGTTCACACCAAATATTTTCATGCATTGAATGTGATTAATAAAACGTTGTGTCAAACTCATCCACAAGTAATTAAGCTTGTTAGTACTTAGTACCAATGTCTGTTTGTGACAAAAATGAAAAATCTCACAATCATTACTCTTTCTGCTGAGATATTAAGGGTATGATCTGAAAAACTTCCTGAGGACTAGGAGAGTATAATTTTTGCACTTACTACAACTATTTCTTCATGCTGATGACAAATTTGGTTAGGCTGTGAATAACCCTGAAACCTTGCAAACCTACCTCAAATTCAATAATACTTGCTGCGTTGCTCTAATCAAAGCCGAAACAATCCGATCTGTGCTGCTTAATAGGCTAAAATGGTAGATCATTGACCGTGAGGTATCCAGAACTGCTTTTGATAGGTAAAGAGGAGAATATAGGTTGTATGAGGTTTAAACAAGCCGTGGGACTCATTAAATATGTTACATTACTAAAAGTAAATTAAATAATCCTTCAAATCTTCACATGGTGAATTAGAAGAATTTTCCCCCAAAACAGTTTATAGAGATAAACTATGTCCTATACAAATGGACAAAGTTTTCCAGTGGAGGTGTTTGTGAGAAATTTGTGAGAAAATTGAACAGGACGGTGCATAAATTTGATATTATCGGCATAAGCTAATTTACAGGAGAGCAACAAAAAAGAAGATTCAAAATAACATTTACGTATACTATCCAGTATCCAACCAAAACTTTAAGCAAAATATATAAGAATAGACTTTATGTTGACAAGAAAAAATTCCTCTTAACTTAGAGAACGATTCAATATAAATTGTCAATCATGGAGGAGTGGATTTTTTAATAATAAACATTGAAATAAATTATTTATAATAAACTTAAAAAAAAAAAAAAAAAAAAAAAAAAAAAAAAACTTGCTTCGATGAAAACCTCTTGTGAAGATACTTTTTCGTGTATTCGTGTATTTGGTAGCATTAGAAAAAATAAGTTAAAGAAAAACTACCTTTGGTAAATGAAAAACCCTATTAAAAATGTGAGGCCAAAGAATTTGGCAACCCCGGCCCACTTTATACTAAACCCAAAAGCCTACGTCGAGGGAGAAGAAATGTCCAAGGACGAACGAAGAAAGTCCAAATTACCAAGAAACGTCGTTGAGGACAATCCTGTCCTCGGCCATCCAAGACCATGGGAATGAAGAGCGGCACGCCATCAAATGCAGCCTCCTAGAGCATCCCAAGAAAAATGACAAGTACAATGAGTCAGCCATGAGAGCATGGTAAAGGAGCAATTCAAGGAGAAGCTGTCACCTCCGCATTAAATACTCACAACTAACGTTCTGGCCACATTAATGAGGAAATGACCCCTGAACAGTGCTACCTTGGTTGCTGCAACTCACAGAAGGTTTGAGAAGGTGGCTGATAGGACAAGCACTTAAGTAGTGACCTGCATGATCAATAAATGGAGGGTCAAGATCAACTGAAAGGGGATATATATAATGTAAGAAGTCTTCCAGGAAATGGGAGGAGAATGAGAAGCAAAGAGAGTACTGTAGCAATTTGTATCATCTTTGAACATTTGTAACCAAATACTGAAGAAATAATATGAACAACAAGCCTACCGAATAAGGTCCGAGGACAGAATTTCGCACCCTAGTCCACGTCCTTATCGTTCAATCTACTCATAACTATGTCTAGTTATTATAACCTTCACTAAGACCTAGTTCTTGAACCCATTCTCTATAAATTTATTATATTGGGTTAGTTGGGCCTAAATCCACTCATCCAATAGAAAAAGTGCTCAAACCCAGTCCCTACAAAAAATATGACACATTTTTTAGGGACTTTTTCTTGGTAAAATTTTTTGGAGAACAACTCATTCTCACTCTATGCTAAATAAAGGAAGTTAAGAGGTAATGTAGAAACTTTTGAAAACAACTCTATCTTATTTTGAGATCACTACCAAAGAAAATGAGATAATTTTTAAAAAAATATATTTGAAAAATGATTTATTTTTTAGAAAACATTAATATCGAAACAAATGGAGCTTACCATCAAAATATAATATGTTCTACCAAAATGATAAAAGTACAACACAAACATTAAAGCTATTACCTTATTTTATTACAAAAAATTACCATGTAATTAATGTGAATAGTGCTACATGAACATAATAATTAATCATTTTTATTTTTATTTTTTTCCTACTTAAAAATTGACAGATGAGTTTATATTTAAAATTTCCCTCTAAGGAAAAAATTTGTTGCACACACTGCAAACTGTGTGCAATAAACACTACCCCATTGAAGGTACCTAATTGTTACAACTATGTGAAAATGTCCAAATATGTGGATTCTCAAGTAAATGTGGGAAATGAAAGATCGATAATTTTTTGGAAGAAACTTCTTGTTTTTGCATTCATCTAAGCAGAGCACCCATAGCTTCTCTTTGTGTTGATAAGGGACAATTCTTTCATTGGTGTAATATATGCAATTCCCTTTGAAGCCTGGGAATCCAACCGCTGAAATAGATTTAGAGTGATTTCTACCTAAAAATTGCATTTGATCACCTATGCTTTCCACTCTAATCCACTTGGCTGGTTCACTTGATACATCTAACTTGAATACCGAGAATTTACTAGTCTTAGAGACAAAACATTGTTCCCAAATTCTTAAAACCATCAAAGGTTCACCACTCGATTCCACTAGATACTTGCAAACCAAATAATCGCCATGCTCTGGCTTCATTATTAGTGACTGTGTCCACAATTTTCTCCGAGAAATTCGAGTACTGCTAATGTCACATACATGGAGTACTGCTTTAATGCTAATGGCATGTAACTTCCCCTCATATAAAAGATGTTGTCTTCGAACAATACAATCTCACCATCTCCATCTATTCCCTCATGATCATCTTCTAATTGATCATTACTACTAAAATTGCCTTCAAATATATTCTTCCCTCCCACATGTAAGGTTGGTTCTTCAATAGCTTCATCTTCATCATCGCTACTATTATAGTCTTCCTCTTCACTATCATCAACGTCATTGCTACTATTGTAGTCTTCACCTTCACTATTATCATAGTAGTCTTCATCGTCACTATTATCGTCATCCTCATCGCTTCATCACTATTATCATCATTCTCATCGCTACTATCATAGTATTCATCGTCACTATCATCGTCAACTTCATCATCACCTCTAAAAATATTTATACCTCCGACATTAAGGAAATCATCTTGTTGTCCTTGAACATCAAAAGCACCTTCACCAGTGTCACGAACTTGATAGCTACTCTAATTTTTGTGGTAATTAAGTCGGCAAAAGGCTAAAAGACTTCTACAAGCAATTGCCACAACTATACTGTTACCAGCAGCTATGTTTTCTGGAAGTAGGTTCTGAAGAGAATATAGTCTTTTTGATTTTGTATAGAAGAGTTGCAGGGTTTAATTGCTTAATTGCGAACGTATAGTCTGTGATGAGGCAATGGAATCCAAACACCAGAAAAAGGATTGAACAAGAAATCCCCTCGAGTCATATGATTGCCTAATATAAACCAACCATAAGATGACCCAGAACACCAACTTCGGCTCACAAATCTTGATAACGGAATCTCCTAAAAGCTGTTATTCTCAAGACTAAAGAAAGTACGTGATGTTTTGGCACTTTGAAAATCCTATAGCTTGTTCCCATTAATAAATCTATGTCTTTTAGCTTTGGACCATTTGGTGTTTATAAAACTTGGCCAATTATATTGGACATAATTTAGCTACAAAATTGATTGTAGTATAAGGCTACAACCTTACTTAATATCTTTTTATTGGAGGTGAATTTTGACAAATCCTTCATTGGATTACATCTTCTTCTTATATCATCCATGCAATTAAAAATCAATAGTTATGTCATTAATAAATTGTTTAAATTACAAGTTTTTGTAGTTTAAAATTATACATAAAATATAAGCTTATAGATATATAGTAAATAATATCCGATTGCATGCGACCGTTTTATAAAAAAAAAATGGTTAGATTTTCAAAATGTGTAATAATGTTTATTTATTGAGTAAGGTTGTAACCTTAGGCTATAACTAATCTTGTAGCTAAATTTTGTCAAATTATATTTTTTGTTTAACCATTCAATATATATATAAATAAAATTTATTATAATCCCTAACACTATAGTTTAACTATATATATATATATAGATAAAATTTATTATAATGCCTTGCACTATAGTTTAACTTTAATCACACAATGTATGCTATTCATATTTTTCATAATAATATTAATTTTTTTCCCACTAAATCATATATGATTTTGTGTTTGACAGATGCCTGTGATGAATGAGTATGAAGCAACAGAGCAAATAAGGAAAATGGAGACGTCCTACGGTGTTCATATTCCAATCTATGCATTAACTGCTCATACATCAGGTGGGGAAGGTAGTAAGGTACCATGGCAATTGAGGCTAGAATGGATATTTTCATCTTGGCAAACCACTGAAAAAATAACATCTTTTGGAGGCCATTAAATATATCGATACTAAATGAAAATGAGTTTAACTTCTGTCCGGAGGTGGCAAAAAAGAAGTGTTTTACGCCACCCAATGAATTAAAGCCACGTTGTCATTTTACAGAAAAATCAATACACCTCAGCACACACAATCACAACTCATTAAATCTACAATCCTCCTCACACACGAGAGTTACAGATCTGGAGAGCTAAACCCCTAATCTCCTCTCCTCCTCTCTTCTTAGCACCGGAGCTCTACGCCGCCACATGCGCCGCAGCACGCGGCGTTTCCTGCGTCTGAAAATTATGTCGAAGCCTTTGCAAGTGTGGTGTCACTACCTCAAGGTGTGTTCTTTGAAGATTTGTTATTTCCCCAAATTTTGGATTTTGAAATATTGATGGGTTTGGGGTATTTTTTGGATATCAATCACTTGATTTGGTATGGGTTTTCCTGGTTTTTGGTATTTTCATGGGTTTTGACCGGATTATTAAGTTGTAGGTTCAAACCCTAAAAAAAATCTGATTGTGGTTCTTAAATTTTTTTTCCAGCTAGCTTGGGTTCTTCCTTATTATGTTTCAGTTCCAAATCATGATTCTTGTGTGCTTTCTTTTTAATTTATGAAATTTTTTTGAGGTTTTCTATGTATCGCTCTGCCATTGTTCTTTTGAAAGGCTTCATTTAGTTAGTTGAATTGTTCTTTATGTTGATAGTTAATGCTTACATACATACCATTCATGTTCCTATGATATATACCATGGGAAATGAGAATTTTTTTTTATTCTTATATGTTTTAAAAATGTGATATGAAATTTACTTAAACCAGATTAAATAATAAAAATTCGGTATAATGCTATGGTACTCATAATTATTAGTCAATATGTTTGCATCACTCTCTCATTCTCAATTACACACTTGTGATATTAAGTGTTTAACTATCCCCTAAGCCCATAGGAGTTTTGTAAATTTGGCCCTTAAGTAGTTTGCTATCAAGTTGCATTTTGAACTGCATTCTACTAGAAAGGCCTGGGGAATACAAGGGACTCTCATTTGAGAGGATACCGGAATGAGTAATCGCTCTCAATATGCCCACCTACCGGCCACACTCCCCTGTCCCTGGCTGGATAGTTTTGTTTTTTCATGCCATCTAATTCAGACTTAATTTTCACTAGCTTGCTTTTTCATGCTATCTCTTTTAATTTAATTAAACAATTTCATGGTTTAACATGATGTCCTTGCGGATTTGATTAATGTGGGTCAGTTGATCTGGGTGGGCTTTTACTTTTAGTACTAGTGCCCCATGCAGTAATGTAGAAGAAATCATGTTTGATGAACTTGTGTTACAAGAAGGAAAAGTTAGTGAAATTTTAACATATCCTCAAAAGGGATCCTGATCCTGAAAGTTAGTAAATCATTAACGTGGGTCAATTGATTTGGGTTTAGTAGCATGCCCCATACAGTAATGTCGAAGAAGTCATTTTTGATAAAATTCTGTTACAAGAAGGCAAAGTTCATTAACATTTTAATAAATATTAAAAATCTGATTGCAAGAATGTCATAACTAAAATTGAAGTACATCGGCAGATGCTAATGACATACTTTTAAAAAACTGCTAATCTTTCTAAATGTTCCAGATCTATTGGTGAGAGTGTCAAATTAGGATTGGTGATTAAAAAAAAAAAAAAAATTATCAGACTAGATTGATGACAGCAAGTATGACTAAAAGTTCACCATGCGGTTTGATATTTCTATTACTTTGTTGTGTAGTTATGCCCTTCGTTTTGTAATGACTTCTCAAGATTCAAGTTGTGTTTAAGTTTTTTTATTGTCTGGATTTTTCTTCTAATTTTGGCTGCAGCTTATTCTCAATTTTTTTTCCCAGCTGTGATGCAGATAGATGGTTCGAATACTTCAAAGGAAAACTGCCCTACCGTCTTGAATGAATTCTTGGAGTATGTGGCTAGGATTAGTGCACAATCTGTCACCCAACGGCAGCATGGAAATGAAGCTAAAATTCCTGTTTTTTGGAGAGCAATTGAATCATCAAAACGTTCTGAAACTTTCATGTGAATGTATTGTGAATTAGAAACTTTTAGAAAGAATTGTGATAGGTTCTATGTAAATGTATTTCCAATCTTATGATCCTCTTTTGCATACTGAAACCGTGACAGGTTTTGTTGCAAATGTATTTCCAATCCTGTGATCCTCCTTTTGTACAATATATCACGACAGGTTTCATTTCAAATGTATTTCCAATCTTGTGATCTTCTCTTCGTACATTATATCATGACATGTTTTATTTGTTTCAAATGAATGTATTTTGAATTAGAGACAATTAAATAGAATTCTGACAGGTTTTATTTTCAAATATATTCTCAAACTATGTTATAGGTTATATTTTAGATTAAATAATAAAATTAAAAACTTTTCAATAATTGTATTGAGTACTTATCAATCTCGTGATCCCTTAAATATTAAATTGTGAGAGGTTTTATATTACTTGAAAGAAATGATTAAAAGTTTTTGAGATGTGTTGATAAAAATTTCAAGTTTTATTCACCTTCCTGTAAACTAGCCGATTCCTTCAACAATTTAATATAGAGAAATAATTGGTGGAAGTCTATTTTAGTGATGTCTAAAGATTCAATAGAGAAATAATTGCCATTTGCCACTAGAAAGATCTCTAAAAGATTAGACCGTGATGCCAAAGGTATTATTTACACACCTTCTGTAATAAGTCAATTACCACTTGCAATATGCCACTTGCATGATTTATAAATTCAATTGTTCTCAAAAATACAAGGTTTTGTTGTGAAAAGAGCAAGAAGTGGAGAAATTTCCTCATTTCAGGGCTTTATCCCCTCCACAGTTATTTAAATAAAAAACCAAATCTAGGAAGTGACTTTTGCTGATTCAATTGTTCTCCAAAGTACGTGATTTTTAGGCTTCATTTCCATGCCGGCATTGGATGACAGTGTTCACTAACTCTAGTCACATACTCCAAGATTTCAATCAAGATAGTAGGGCAATTTTCCTTAAAATATTCAAAACCACCTGTCTGCATCATAGCTGGGAAAAAAGAAAAACATAATAAGTTGCAGCTAACATTAGCAAAAGAAATCAGACAATATAAACACTTAAAAACCCACTTGAATCTTGAGAAGTCATTTAAAAAAAAAGAACGAGAAGTCATATACATCTTGAGAACACTCGTAACCATCAACAAAAACTTTGTTGGCTAACTCGTGAACTTAGCCGATACAAAGCCATATGATAGCACCCATTTGGTAGTTCAATCTATGATTTATCATTCATGGACGTTGATAAGCTAACACACTCAAAAGTTAGCCTTCATAAATCTTTATGTACAAACCTAGAATTGCATTTGTAGAAACTAAAATGAAGTGATAAAGACATCCTTATTATGAAAGTAGTTTCAATACAAGACTATTTTGTGTTAGCAAGACAGATATCAAATGTGATTGTTATGCTCAATAATACTGGCAAGTTACCCCACCTTAAATATACTGCATTATTTGCATTCTACCAATCTCGATACCCTTTGTTGCCCTGTGGTCTAATTTTATTTCATTGTTCTTTTTCTCCAACGATTTAAACATGTTTATAGAGCTGAAACAAAATTAGACCAAAGCTGGTGCTACCTTGGTTTTACTTGATTGCATTTAATCAATCTCACTGACTCACATCCCCTCAACAAATTCCCACAGTATATATTGTAAGAACATGAATTGTATGTATGTAAGTATTAACTATTAACATAAAGAACTATTCAACTAACTAAATGAATCCTTTCAAAAGAACAATGGCAGAGCAATACAGGGGATCCAAATACATAGAAAACCTCAAAAAAATTTCATAAATTAAAAAGGAAGCACACAAGAATCATGATTTAGAGCTGAAACATAATAAGTAAGAACTCAAGCTGGCTGGAAAAAAAAAATGAAGAACCACAGTCAGATTTTTTTTAGCGTTTGAACCTATAACTTAAAAATCCGATCAAAACCCATGAAAATACCAAAAACCAGGAAAACCCATACCAAATCAAGTGATTGATATCCAAAAAATACCCCAAACCCATCAATATTTCGAAATCCAAAATTTGGGGAAATAACAAATCTTCAAAGAACACACCTTGAGGTAGTGACACCACACTTGCGAAGGCTCCAACATAATTTTCAGACGCCGGAAACGACGAATGCAGCGGCGCATGTGGCGGCGTAGAGCTCTGGTGCTAAGAAGAGAGGAGGAGAAAAGATTTGGGGTTTAGCTCTCCAGATCTGAAACTATCGTTTGTGAGGAAGATCGTAGATTTAATGAGTTATGATTATGTGTGCTGAGGTGTATTGATATTTCTGTAAAATGACGACGTGGCTTTCATTCATTGGGTGGCGTAAAACCCTTCTTTTTCGCCACCTCCGGACAGAAAATATGCATAGGCGTATCTTATGACTCTTATCTATGCAATAATGGTGACTCTTTATGGTAGTTTTTTTACACATGTAATATATGTACGTGCAGTTGAAATCGTACTAAAATATAGAGAAATGCTATAGCATTTTTGTTGGAATATAGAAGTTCACAACATTGATTGAAAATATGAAGTCATTTATACATTCTATATGGTTTTTAGTTTTTTGTTTATCAAGGAAGGATACAAAATCATGGTTTTTAGTGGTCTGCAAATGTTAGCATCTAAAATGAAAGGCCCCAATTCAATTAATAATATAAAGTTTTAGCACAAAAGTATGACGTGGTAGACAGCAAGATCATTTTTGTCAATTCTATTCACTTTAGTCTGTTCGGTCCACTTTGGTCTATTTCATTGCACTTACTTAAAAATGAAAAAAAGACAGGTTTAGGTTAAGAATACTTATTCTAAATCTGAATGTATTAAAAAAATATAGATAACAATATATATATATATATATATATATATATTATTTTTAATTTTTTAATTTAATGATTGGTGGTATTATCTTTTTTTTTTTTTTAAGTAAGTTACACAACTTTAATGTTTTGATATGATAGAATTTGAATTTGAAAATCAACTTTTTAACACTTATTTTAAATCAGAATGTATTAAAAATATAGATGACAAAAAATAATATTATTATTATTTTTAATTTTTTTTAATTTAATGATTTGTGGTATTATCTTTCTTTTTAAGTAAATTACACAATTTTAGTGTTTTGATACGATATAATTTGAATTTGAAAACCAATTTTTTTAAGTCATATAAAAATTAATCAGGAGATTTCTATAATTATGGTTCTCTTAAGCTTTTAAATAATTCACTTGAGCACATGAAAACTTTTTTCTATTGACACATAAAGCTCATCTTGTAATGTATACAGTTTTTTTTTTTTTTTTTTGGATATATTTGTAATGTATAAGTTATTCAACATACTATGACAGAAATTCCTTTATAAATAAATTTATTGTTCTCTCTATTCTCGAACAAGAATAAATTTACTGTTCTCTCCATTCTCGAACAAGAATAATCATATATATTTTCATACAAGCATTCAAAATGGTTAAAATGACAAAATAAGGCCGCAAGAAGTAAACTTTTTATGTTGATGACTTTGTTGTATTGGAAGAGGCACCAAACTTTTTAATGAAAAAATATTAAAAAAATTATATAGACACAAAAAATTGTAATGATTCAACCCATTGCAAGGACCTAGTGTATATATAAAAAAAAGTATAAAACTAAAAGCATTTAACTTTTGGTTAACCTTATAATATTATGCATACTTTTTGAGACCTCGCAATTTTACGTGTCATTATTTTAATATTATTTTAAAATTAAATTTAAATTATTTTGTGTGTTTAAATAATCCGTTAGAATCTTGACAAATCCTATTTTCTTTAAATGTTAGAATATATAGTTCTATATATAAACAAAATTACCACAAAGAGATTAAATTCTATAAGGACGTAGTGTAAAACTCATGCTTTACCCCTCCAATCCCACATGTCACATCATCTTATCACATATTTAAGAATAAGCACAATTACACTCTATCAATTCTAATACCCATATATAAATCCAACCAAATTGGGAATCTATTGAGATATTATTAGGTGTGGTAGGATGTATTGAATTTTAATAAATTTTAAGAAAAATACTGATGTGACAATCACTTATTGGATGGTGTAAAACCTATGTTTTACACCCCAACCTTATAGAATTTAATCTCTATAACAAATACTTGATCTTAGAATATATAGGCTGGGTTTGGATACAAACCCACGTTTCACGTTTACGTTTTCAAAATTTTTTTTTTTCCAGGCGTTTAAAGGAGTAGTGCGGTTACTGTGCATTACTTGCGGCTACTATTCAATGAACAGTAGCCGCAAATGCTGACTTTTCAGCCTTGAACAGTGCATAATGCACTGTTCATGGGTCCCACAAATCTCAAATTTTAGCATTTTTTTCATTAAAAATGGGTCCTACGGTACTATTCACACATTTAAAAATTATTTTGCTACAGTATTTTTAGTTCAGTTCAGTTCAGCAAAATAAGCTGTATCCAAACGGACCCATAGTTACGTAAAGAAATCTCATCGCACTAAATTTTTGTTAATACTATTAACTACCAAAATTACCAAAATTTGATATTTACACAAAAAAGGGGAAAAAATTCATATTACATCTATTTTGGGCCATTTCTTTTCTTGGGCCGAAATGGATAAGAATATGGGCTCTTGGGCTGAGTTAAAATAAGAGGGGTTTCAGGGAAAAAAAAAAAAAAAAACTGGGCCAATGGCCCAAAAATGTTCCCTAACCCAATAGCAATAAGGCTGCTCAAAGATATTAGATTCCCCCAAATTTCTAATCAGCGGCTACTCGAATTTAGACAAGTAGAGCTCTTATTCCAATCTCTCCTTGACAAATAAGTCCATACACTGTCACCCTACGACCTCCTTAAAAGAAAATTTCTTTTTAAAAATAGATTTTTACTCAAATTAAAATTTTTTTTTCTTTAACTACGGTTTACTCTAACCCTAATATTAATATTATGAACTTTTTTATTGCTTTTATACAAACTTCATGGAGGAATGTCATTCTTGAAACTATTTTTTATATAATAAATAAATATTTATTTATTTATTACTGAGTTCATGTTATATTTAGTATAACTCTAAGCAATATCACACTATCTAATAACTTGTTATTGAATTCATATTTTGAAAATCCAACCGTTAAATTACTTGTTTTATATATCATTAATTTGCATGCCAATTTTCATGTCAATCAAATGTAATTTACCATTCAATCCGTAAATTCATCTTTTATGCAATATTTTAAACTACAAAATCTTAAATATGAGATGATCTAATTTCAGGATTTTCTATAAGTACCAAATGGATGTGCTGTCATTTGAAAGAAGAGAATAAATCTAGATTAACTAAACTGCAGGTTCACTACAACTAAATTGAGATTACAGATGAGTTATTGTTTGGATTTGATCTTTTCTATTCATCTTACATGGGCTTTCTTTGACAAGGTTCTAGCAAACTATGAAACTAACCTCATGGTCAACTAAAGATCAACTAATAAAGCTCAAATAACCCAGAACCAACCAAGAACTGAACCAGCAACCAAACCAAGTCCCAGGAAAACAATCATTACAATTGCAGAAATCTCTGCTTCTGAAACTGGTACAGACTTGGGAGTGAGGATCATGAAGACACTTGTAAGATATCCATTGGTTAATCCGAGCATAAAAGTTAGAGTTACCACTGGTACCTCAGTTTTTAGCCACTTTGGTCCATGCAGACAAGCTGTGAAGAGTGGATAGAACATAAGCCTGGCAATGCAAGCCCATGAAGCAATTTTAATACTGTTTAGAAGGTAGATTGCAGTCAGAGACTTTCCCAACAAATCTGCAATATTATAAATTGTGATCAGCAGAATAGGATACCAATCTCGAAGAAGCTTGGATTCTAGATTTTCAGCTATAAATCCAGGAAAAATGGACAGAGTCACAACATAAATCATAAAAATCCCAAAAGCTGGCCATCGAATTTTTCCTGCCACAGACCAAAATTTGGGCCTTGAACACAAGGGATCAACTTGATGAAGTTTATAATGCTGCTGCATGACCGGTAACTTGTATAACAAGTTGCAAGAAATTATGCAGCATATGAGGATAATGGTGCCAACAATAAAATAGAAGTGAGCACTTGATCGAAGACCCTTTGGAGTCTCTGGAAATGATGCCTTTGTTATAATCCTTAAAATCGAAACTAGAACACCTGCCAACAAGCAAATTACTTAATCAGGGGTTGTTTGCATGGGACTTGCCTATGGTTAAAAGTCTAAAGTTGTGGAAGAAAAAGCATTCCCTGATTCCTGCTGGTTACATTATCACCTACAATCCATTTTACAGGTTTTCAAAGAGTTCTGTTTCAGTTCCAGCTAGACAACCAGAAAGTTGGTTATGATATGCACAGTTGCATTTTTTAAATATCAAAATTGTCTTGCAAGAGGAATCCCTTTACCAATTGAAATGAGTGACCAACAGTGAGCACAGTAATATTTCTGAGGAATTCATTGGAGGCATTAATATTTGAAATTAAAACACAAATCGCACACCAATCATGACATGCCACATGACTAGAATGACTGCGCATTAACATAAAAGCAAAGTGTAACCATAGTGTCTATTATAAAGCCATCTTCCATGAATTTATTCGCATAGTCCAAGCCTTTTCTCTTGCAGATGCTCGTTCATATTTTGTTACAAGTCTGAAAATGCTTCACTTACAGCACACTTCATCTTTAATGCAAGTTTATATCCACTTAATTTTTGTACTCCCAAAGTATTTTGTTTGTTGAATTAGAAAACTAAAAGTAGGAAAGTCTATATTTATATGGTACCTGAAGAAGCGGTTCCTGCAAAAACAGCCTGCATATATTCTTTGGGGAGTTTTCCAGCTGATCCTATCAAGCTTCCTCCCACCAAGCCATCAGCTAACCCGCAGACTATGACTGATGCAACTGTCACAGCATAGGCTCCATTTGGTGGTTCATTTGAGTCAGAGCTGCACCAAGCCCAGTCTATAACTGGAGCCACCATTAGAGAGATCACAAACATTGAATATCCCAAGTTCATTCTCAATCTAAAATTCAGCCTTCGACTCCATTCACCCCAACTCAACATAACAATCAGAACCAGCACTGAAGAACTCATATAAGCTACAGCGAAAACCTTTTCAACGTGCTTGGTTGAATATAGATACGCAAAGTAATCAACAGCGGTGATTAAAGCATTCCAAGGAAGCAAATTGCCAGCACCAAGCAAGAAATGGATTATGTAAGCGATCTTGTATGTGTCTCTGGGTGCATTTTGATCTCCAGGACCCTTCACGCCTTCCATTTTTAGGTTCTTACCGGTTTCTAATTCCAACATTATTGGTTTCCATTTAAGCATTTTATAAGATGTGATTGAATATTGTGAAATGATATTTTGATTAGAGAGGCATATTCAAGCTGAGCTGACCAAAATTCTGCCTAGCTGGGAGTGGGGCTTGCAGAGAACCATGACTTATATTTGCTATATGCAACCATTCTAGATTTGTATAACAAGTTACCAATGTAAGACTGGCTTCATTGGCCATGAGAACAAGCAAAAGCCAGTTGGACTCATTTGTGACTCTACTTTGCTGATGGATTTGATTGATGGGTTGGGAGCCGGAATAATGGGCCTCGTGCATGTAGGAAATTTGTGCATTGTAGGGACAGCAATGGATGGGCAGCATTAGAAGTACTTTTTTATTCTACTGCTACACGTGTAAGCTGGCTGGCATTGTCCATTTTTAGCCCACGATTGGGTAACTAAAAGTCGGGGGATTTCACCAGAATTTCTATTCACATGCAAAGATTTTTACACAAAAGAATATTGCCACTAGTCTCTCAGAAATCAAAGTGCCCATACTCTAAGATTAAAAGAACCATTATAACAAGACTGTAAAAATGATGAGAACTAAGAAAAGCCAAAACAACTCTTGTCAAGAGTGACTTGCCGAAAAGAAAGAAGGGTCCCTTCAGCATGCTCAGGAGGTCACCACAGTCCATAGCCATCACCATCAGGAATTTGATTCTGTCCTTGCCTCTAATGTCAGGGAATTTTCATTGGAGAGCTTAATCATCCCCACTTTGACATGTGTCACTTCGAGCTATCACTCACCATTGTTCATGGCTTTCAGAGAAAGAGAGAGACAAGGGGGCGGCATGGCACAACTTTTCTTGCTTTATGCTAAGAGGCTAAGATAATAATTCAGCAATCAACTACCCCACCATTGCTTCTGTGGCCTGGAGCTGGAGATAAAAATTTGAAAAGATAAAAGCTTTTGTGATAGATTTGTACCAAACAACATGCATGGTGATCAAATTAACAACGTACTCCATATTCCCATTGACTTTTTGGTTATTCCTATAATTAGATGAATGATTCATGTATTCATTACTTCAAGTTTTGATTCTGGTTACAAGGAATCTAGACTTGATGGCTACAAAATTTATTTCTAAAAAAGCACAACACAAGCTAAAGATAGCTAGCCGCACCATTACAGCAACAATGCCTGCATTCGAAGGCATGCACTTAGGCTTTTTTGCTTTGAATCAATTACCAGTTTTAAGGTCCACACCAAATTGCAATCATAATTAGGTGTAACAGTTTCAAAAAGCGACATAGCACTAGAAGCTATTATTGCGTTTGATACTTATTAGTTTTTGCTTGTCTGTCATGAATTATCGGTAGAAGTCTGGTTTTTACTTTTGCATATGTTAAGATTCGTTTTACAGTTAGTCTCTATATAACATTAAGAGTAGTGATTATCACGCACTCACTAGTCTAAATCGTCCTCACGCATTGTTACTATTCATGTTTTATGGTAGATATCTGTATTAAAATTGTGGATATCACACATAATTCTGGATATAATATCTATGGAGTGTACACTATTGAGTGTGTAACGAAAATTTTCCATTCTACCAAGAAAAAAAAAAACAACATTTTTCCTAATGTCAAAGCTGTAATTTTCAAGAAAAAGAGAAATTACAATGATTAAGTAATGGGTGACATATCTGAGTCTGACCTCACTCAGCCAAGAACACCACCCCGGCGCCGAAAACAAATTGGTAGTGGTACTTGGTACAGTGTATGGTTCTAAAGTGATATACATAATACTTATTCTTTTGCTACTATATATATATCCGAATTTCCGGTTGGCCATGAATTAAAAACATCATAGTCGTTTTAGTCATGTGTTGTGTTGGCGGCAAAATGTGTATGGGCACCCATAATATGCATTTGCCAATAAAAAGGTAAGGCAACTTTAAGAGCATGGGTTTGAAAACATTTTCCATTACTGCCACAGGTCCAAAAGGGCTTATGGTTGTCGATTTATTTATTTATTAATATTTTAGTTTATGAGAAAAAGGACTCAACAATAACAAGTATTTTATAGCTCAATTATCATGTTCTCACATATGATGAAATGCATGCATACATGAAATAAAATAATTAAGAGAAGCTCAGAAAGGGGAATAAAAAAACAAAAAGAAAAGAAAGAAAGGTTCCACCGTCTTTTTTTAAATGGGGACCTAGGATGTGTTGGATAGGGATTCTTTTTGGAGTGTTAGCTTTTGCATCTTGTCTCATTTAGCTTTACAACTTCACATATTTCAGGATTGAAAGAGACCATAGAAGTACAAATTTGGTTTTTGAGGGCAAACTTTGAAAGCTATATAAATTTTCAGTTGTATAGATACCTTGTATTGTTCCATTTTGTTGCTAGTAATACATATTTATGCTGGTATATGCACATAATAAAATAATTCAGATATGTTATGTAGTCCAGGGCATTGACTATACTTTAATAAGTCAAACATGTGCAGTACAAGTACAGTTTTTTTTTTTTTTTTTGGGTAAGCAGTGCAAGTACAGTTGTATGATATCGTTTAATGCATATCCCTTTCATTACCAAAGAAGAAAAAAGGGTATATGCAATTTGTAATTTGTACCGTGTGGCTTGATGGCGGGAATCCTTATTCTAGCACCCAAAAAAAAGTGATTCAAGCAATAGTCCTAATATGGCCCGTGTGGTACATGTGGTATTATCCATTACTGTCACGTGGCGTGAAGTCGATAAGTCCGAGACCCCCTTTTTCATTTAGCAAAAAAAAAAAAAAAAACTTGTACTTTGTACTACACATCATGACTTCTATCGCATCCTAGGTCTAATCAATGGTTAATTTATCTATATATACCCCCAATATGATCATTGTAATATAATAATAGGTCTTGTTAATTGGTACCCTTAGGATATTTGTTAATATATAAACCGTTTTATGAAAGTTTTAATATCACTTTTATGTGAAATATAAAAAACAGTTAAATATATTAATTACCTTTTTATTTTCTTATAAAAAGTTTTTAAAAATACTTTAAACCAATGCCCTTAAAGCATTTGTTAACTTAACCCTATAATAATTTCATGTTCAAAGTTCTCCTCCACACTGGGTTGGAGGAGTCTTCTCTAAACCATTACTTGGCAATTTATAATATAATCCATGTGTATTAAATCATATGAGTCACTAAATCATTTAAATAAGTCACATGGCTATTAAATAGGTCATGTGACAAAAAGCATATATGGAAGATTTTATGAACTGTCTCATGTTGTGGGTTTGAGAGAACTTCCTTAATACCAATTTCGAGAAATTTTTTTATATCATAATTTCATTTAGGGTGAGTTTGATTCAACTTTTAGAAACTGCGCTTTTTAAACAATTGGTGGGACAAAAAGCATGATTTGAAATTGCAGCTCAAAGGATCCATTGTACAAAAAAAAAAAAAAAAAAAAAAAAAAATCACATTTACTGGGCCACAAACACGATTTGAAAATTTTACTAATCATCGTTGCTAATCATCATCTATCTCCTGTGTTCTATTACACATTTGTATTCCAAACTAAGGATGACTTTTAAGCTTTTGTGTTGAGTATAAGTAAGGCTGAGCATTAGTATCAAGTGTGCTAAATGCTAAAATTTTAGCATTTAGCACACTATATACCAAAAAACAACCTACATCAAGTGTTCCAAATACCAAAAAAGTTGGCATTGATGTACAGTAATGTTCTATTATTGGCATGGTACAGTAGAAATGCCAAAATTTGTTTCTCTTATTTTATTATTATTTTTTCTCTCTTCTCCAACACAAATCCATCTCTCTCTCTCTCCCTCTTCACCCTCAACCACGCCGCCACCGACCTCCCACTTAGCTTTTGGATCTCTCTCTTAATCAGCCTTCAGATCTCTTTCTCACCTTTGAATCTCTCTCCTTTCTCCCATGGCCAGTCCTTAAGCAAAACGACACCATTCACCACTGCTACTTAGCATCGCCACTCACAATTAGGGAAGGCAATGGGGCAGAACGGGTCCGAAGAATGGGGTCTTCGCCTCAGCCTTGCATGGTTGTCTTACCCCATCCCTGCCCAGCCCCGCATGCCAGAGAAAATTTTCTTACCCCATCCCTGCTTTTTGGGGCCTCGTGAAGGCCCACCTCACCTTGTAAAACTCTACTTCTTGTTAATTGTCGAGGGTGAAATTTATGCTTCTGAATGAGATATTAGGAAACCAAATTAAAACTCAACTATAGGCTCTTGAGATGACGCCCAAAGGCTATCGGTGTGATGACAAGGCCTATACAAACACGAAATTAAGGCTGCACTTTACAAAACAGCAGCAAAAAGCCCAAAAAAATACATTACAAATATTTATTTAGTACATTAGTGGTCCTGGCCTGATAGTTCAAGTGAAAAACGGATCTCCAGCGGTAAGGGTAAAGTTACACTTAGTCCAGGAAAGACAGATTTAAACAGTCCAATGGTCAATGATTAAACAAATTTAGGAACGTGTTAGCTCCTGGAGGTCCTTGCATGTTTTGGTTAGGGGAGTTCATTGTACTTTCAGCTGTCATTACATCGATGAAAGGGAAAAGTTCGATTGTTACATATACATTATACCCTTTAACAGTAAAATAAAAAGTAAAAATCAAAGGTTCCATTGGAAGAGGGGGAGGATTAATTGGCATGATGTGAAGGGAGAAAGAGAGATCCCAGCTCAGTGCAGCAAGTCCCAGACTAAGATTTTGGTGGGTATGTATTTATAAGGCATGAATGAGACAATGTGAGCTGTTTTAGTGAGTGGGATGAGCTTAACTCTGAGATTAAGGCTTTTTGTGGGTAGTGGGAGGCATTTATGGGCTGTATTTGTGTAAAAGAGAGGAGAAGAGTGTATGAAGTCAGATGAACGTGGGCTGAAAGGGATGAGCAGAGAGCTCCAAGAGAAGCTAAACTACCAGCAAAATAGCAAATAGACCAAGGGTTTCAGAGAGAGTGATTCAGTCCCCTGCTCCTTGCTGGCGATCTCTTTGATTGGGTCCGTTTACTTGGGTTGGTTCCCTTGGGTTGGTTTGTGTGCATCCTTCGAAGATAATCTTTACTATGATGGATTCCATAAATAACGTTCATGACTGTTAATAGTCGCATCATAATTTTAAATGATAAGCTTGCGGGATTTAGTATTTTCCATGAGCGTTGAAGATGTATGTTGTGATGCAAGTGAGGACCATGTGTTTCATGGGTTATAATGTGAGAACACATTCTTTAAGATGACTCCCTATGAGCTTTTATAAAGCAATTGCCATGGTTTTTTTTGCTATAGTAATACTTTAAGCAATAATTATGTCATGATACCCCTCTCCTTGCCAAGCGTTAACAACCTTGGGTTTTTTAATATAATAGTGCCAATGAAGATTGGGCTTCTGATATTGCCAATGAAGATTGGGCTTCTGATATTGCCAGCGGGAACTGGGCTCTTAATATTGCCAATGAGAATTGGGCTTTGAATATTGCCAATGAGGATTGGGCTTTTGGGTAAATAAATTACCATGGGTTTAAACCATGGGCTTTGATTTATGGACTTGAATTCCATTAGTAAAGTTGTTTTGCCATAGATTTGAGTCGTGGACTTTTCAAACCTCGTCAAACATAAGTATTCTCGGTTTTTTAGAAAAGATTAGATTTTATCTCACTTTAAATAATTCGGTTTTTTCTTTTATGATAAAGTATTGGGCCCTGTAGCGTAGCCCAATTTTGTGGTAAAAATGAGAAAGGTTGTGGGCTAGCATTGTGATAGTCGGAAAAGACATTTAAGCATGTCCAATAATATATTTGAGGGGAAAATAAATGGGTGTTTATTTGAATAATATTAGGTGTAAAGAAAAGTACCCCAACATTAATTTTCCCACAACTATTACAATTGTTTTTAATAAAATATGTTTCGTTAATAAAAATATACTTGAAATTACAAATAAATTTATCCCATCAAATCAAACTAATTTTTCGTAAAAATTGAGTAATATTATTAAAGTGTTTAACAAGTCAATATCACAACAAAAATAAAAATCTCATTATATAAAATCAATAATTTAATAGTATATAAATTTGTTTATAATAAAGACAAAAGAAAATGTTAAAATTGGTACCTTATTTCCAACCTTGCTAGAGGAAAAAAAGAGATAGAAAGCCTTGTTGGGAAGAATAAAATAAGTTGATTGTATGTTTGTTTAAATAGTAGGGTTTTAAGGTATAAAAAATTTACAATTTAACCTTTATGAATATGGGGCAGGGTGAGGCAAGTTGGGGTTAAAAGGTCTAAATCCATCCCCGCCCTGCCTCGTGGTGCAAGACTAAAATCTTGCCCCATCCCCGCCCCACTACCTTTGCGGGGCAGGGAAAACTCGCGTGGGGTAAAGCAAGTAGGGGCGAGGCAAATGGGGCGAGCAAAATTGTCATCCCTACTCATGGTGGTGGTTTCTCTCTGTCTCTCACTTTCTCACTATGGTTGTTTTAGCCACTCACAATGGTGGGTCTTGGTTAGTTTTTCAAATTAGGTTCATGGGTTTTGGGTTGTGATTATTGTTGTTGGAATTTTTGTGGTGGTGGTTGGTGTTTTTGTACAGTGGTGTTTATTAGTTTGTTGGTGGTTATGGGTTTTGTAATAGGTTTGTTGTGGTATTTAGTTGGATTTGGCTGGTTTTGTTTTAAACTATGTTTGGTGTTGTGGACGATGTAGTGGCAATGGTTGTTGGTTGGTGGCGGTGGCGATGGTTGTGGCTGTTAAGTGGCCACTATGTTTTGTATTGGGATAAGTTTTAAGTAAATATTATTTTAATGTGTTGTATATATTATTTTAACTTGTTGAATTGAAAAATAAAAGATGCGATGTAAAGTGTATTGTAAAATGGTATGTTAAAATAATAAAGTAACTTTTTGATGTGTTAAAATAACATTTTTTACACATCATAATTTCTCTCTCTCTCTCTCTCTCTCTCTCTCTCTCTCATATTGGTCTTTCCTTCTCAAATGTTCGACATGGCCTCTTATGTCTTTCTTTTGGAGTTTATACACTAAAAGGGAGAATAGTGTTATATATACTAGCCTCATCGCACGTGCGAAATACTAGCCTCATTACACGCGCGAAGCGCGTGCGATGAGGCTTTTTTTTTTAAAAAAAAAAAACTTATGTTTTCATTTTGTATATATGATTTTTATTTTAAGAATCTAATTTATAAGTGGATAAAGAAATTTGAAAATCAACAGAAGAGTGGCCTTATTTTTTAGGCAATGTTTTAGTAGGAGTTAGAGTTATATTTTTACTTGATTATCCTTTTGTTTTGTCTTTACTTAAACATAAGGGTGTAGATGTATTTTTGAACAAAAAAAAATGAGGATCCCAAGTAAGGGAAGCCCCTAGTCCGTTTGGTTGAATGGGTGGAAAAGTGGGAGGATAGAAAAGTTTTTAGTTTTCCTTCATGTTATTTGGTTTGAGAGTAGAAAAGTTGAGAGATAGAAAATATAGTTTATATATGTAAGGACACAGTTTGAGTCCTAAGCCCAAAAGTTAAAAGGATCCAGGCCCAAAGAGCCCAATACAATGAATTTGTAGAGAGTGGGTTGGAAAATAGGTTCTAATGAGTTAGGTAACAATTATAGTGGGTCTAAATGACGATAAAGTAAAAATAGACTGGTTGTATCTAATGAAAATCGTCATCAGCACAGTCCGAGGAGATCAGATCTTATATATAATTCTTGAAGTTGATTATAAGTAAAGTTCTTATTGCTACAGTATTTTTCTCTTCATTCTCTAATCCCTTTCTCTCAGGGTCTCCCTTCTATTTTATACTATATTTTCTCTTTCATCTCTGCCCTCCATGTGTAAATTAGATTATTGATGTTGATCCTTGTCATATCAGCACATTTCTAAAGTCTTTAGGGAGTAGCTGTAAAGCTGAAAACTACGGTTCATGTATCATTTCCTCATTAATGTGGCCAGAGAGTTAGCTGTAGAGAATTCAATGTGGTGGTAGCAGCTTTCCCTTAGATATTTCCCAACTCCCATTTGTCCTGTACATTCACAATGCATATCCTTATCAATAGAACTTCCTAAAACGTCACTCTGTTTTTTGTGAACAGTACCTAGCACGTTAGCAAATGAGAGTTTTTTGTTCAAACATTTTCTCTCTTGTTTTCTCTCCATTTTGAAGAGAAAAATTTTTGGTGGGCATGGGGAGAAAACAGCCGGGTCCCATCATTTATTTTCCTTCCTCCCCACTCAACCAAACACACTCTAAAAAAAATTTTCTTCCTATTTTCTCTCTAAAGCTTTCCATTCACCCTATTTCACCTCCAAACAAACACACCCTTAAATAGTAGTATAGATATCCCAAATAAAACATATTTTACATAGTTTTTCATTTTTTTTTAATCTTCACTAATTTATTATGAAAGAAAAAAAAAAGTCAATTAAGTTATAGCTTGTAAGGACCTGATTTGAACTCCTAGTCCAAAAAATATATGGACTTAGGCCCAAAAAGCCTAAAACAATAAATTTGTAGAGAATTGATCGGAAAACTGGGTTTTAGTGAATTAAGCAACAAATAAACAAATCCTTATGACGAAGAAAGGAAAATAACGAACTTTTACTAAGGAAAAACGTACTCGGCGGAGTCCAAGGAGATTGGTTCTTATATATTGCTTTTGAAGTTTGATTACAAGTCAGGTTCTAGATTGCTACAATGTCTCTTTCCTGATTTTTCGATCCCCCTTCCTTCAGGGGGTTTCTTTCATTATATATCTCACTCCTGGTGATCTTGGTCTTCCACTTGTTGATCATCCAAGCTACTACTTGAGTGTCTGTCCCATCAGACACCCCCTTTAGCTTTTTGTGAGTTGCAGTAGCCAAGACAGCACTGTTCAGGGGTCTTCTCCACATAAATGTGGCCAGAAAGTTAGTTACAGGGCATTTAATGCGGTGGCAGCAGCCTTTCCCTAGGTATATCCTAGCTTCTACTCTGGTACACTTGAGATATACACCCTTACCACTAGAGCTTCCTAGAAGGTCGCCTTAATCATTAGGATTTACGTCAGATCTGTGTTTAGCCTATTCGAGGAGGTATTCCTCCTCGGACCACCTCCCCATTAATATCATACTCATAAAGCTATGAAATTAAACTACTTACTACTTATTTAATCGTTCTCGGATCATTTGTATTCTCAGCCAAGGCCTAAGGCCCAATATCGAATTTGGGGCCTTTACCCCTACATAGCTTATTAACAAATTTATATGTTCACTTTTATTATAAGTTTAATTAACTAAAAAGAACAATGGTTTAGGATGAGTTTGGTTTAACTTTTTAAAACTGGGCTTTTTAAAAAAGTGGGGTTTTCAAAAGGTGCGGTATAAAAAAATGTTTTTTAAAAAAGCTGAGTGTTTGATAAAAACTGTTAAAAAATACTTTTTGAAAAAATTGAGCGTTTGGCTAGCACTTATAAAAGTAGCAGTTTGAGTGATAAATTACTAAAAAGGACAATGTATATAAAGTATTGTGAAAGTATTGTGAAAATACTTTCTAAAAAATTATTCTAAAAAGAATTTTCAAAGTTTCTAAAAAAATTATTTTTTTCTCACCAATATTAACTAATAATAACCTACCACTTAAGATTTATTGTGGAAGTATTGTGAAAATATTGTGAGTGCATTTCTCAATTTTAATTCCTCATTCTTTATTTTATTTTTCCCTTATTTCTTTACTTTTTTTTCATCCATATTTCCTTTTTTTTTCCCTCTTTTTTTCTCCTCCACACACGCACCCTTCTCTCCCTTTTTTTTTTCCCTACCACTTCCTCCAGAACATTCCAGTTTCCGTAGAGCTCTCTTCTTTTCTTTTTTATTTTTTATATTTTTCTTTTTCCTTTCTCTCTTTTCTCTTACCACTTCGTCTGCAATTTTCTTTTCCTCTATCCCATCAAAACACACAAACTTAAAGGTCGCACACACCACACCATTTGATTCTCATGATAAAGGGGGAAATCACCAAGGGAGGAATGAGTCAGATTGGTGCTTGATCTCTGCCTTCACTACTGCTTGTCTTCCTCCCCACTGCTGCTTGATCTTTTCTCGATTGCCAACAACATGTGGTAGAAATGGGTCAAATCGGGGCCTTTTTTTTTTTTTTTTTTTTTTTTTTACGGTTCCTTTGTAAAATTGTGTTATAAACAAAGAGATAAAATTGGGGTTTTAAGAAAAACTAGTGTTCAATTTGGGAAATTTGCGAAACAGTAACATGAAACGCACCAGCGCTTTTTTGCAATGGAGCTCAAGGTTGCTTTCACGAAATGCTCTTTTCGTTCGCATATGAAAACGTAGCTTTTTTAGAAAAAACAGCTTTTAAAATCTTACCAAACGCACATTTTATTTATTTGGTTTCAAAAAGCCTGTTTTAGCTTCTAAAAGCTAAAACAAACGGGCACTTAATGAGTTTGAAGGATCAAAACCTCAAAGTGAATATTCTGAAGTGAGATCCGTTTCAATAACACGTGTTACATGTAATATAATATCAAATAAAATATGATTAAATTGTATTTTTTATACAAGATATTGGTTTATATACATGGGTTCCAGTTAGCTCAACTGATAAAATTTTTTATGGTTAAATAAAAGATCTGAGATTTAATCTTCACTTATACCAAAAACCGATTGATATCTTAGTCTGATGATAAAGAGTATTAATAAGAATAAACGTCATAGGTTAAAACTCTTAAAAAAAAGAAAAAGATATCCGACCATACGGACAGACATGGTGAATGCCAAATATTAGACCGTATCTAAATGTTAATACTGATCGATGGAGTGAAAAATGTGTACTTATTATGGCTCCCACAAAAATATACAATTAGGGTGGGGTCCAACATATTAATAATTTATTTATTTTAATAATACTCTTTTTTTTTGAGAAATATATTTTTTAATAACACTTTTTTTTGAGAGAGTAACAGTAACACACAGTACACACACGGGGAAGTGGGGGTGAAAGCTTAATATCACACAATTCACTCACAACAAAAGCCGGTAACTCTTGTTGGGAGTGTGAAGGCTTTAAGCCCATGAACACACACACAACTTAGCGATGTGGGACTAAGTCCACATAGTTATTTTTCTTTTGAGAGAGTAACAGTAATACACAGTACACACTAGTTACTAATAAGTGGTTTACCCAAAAAAAAAATAGTAAGTGTTATAAAAAAAAAAATGTCGCTCATAGTACTTGCTCCGAAAAAAAAAAAAAAGGTGGGGGGTTAACTGCCCACTCTTGCTCGTATTCGACACTAGTACTAGTAACTGGAACCGAAGTCCCACGATGTTACTTAACCGTCAACTATAGTTCCAACTTCCAAGCCCAACCAGTGTTCTGTTCTGTACGGCAATGGCTTTCTAAATCTGAATTCGCCATTTCTTCCTTATTTACAGCTCTACGTGTGTAAGTCATCTTTCTCTTTGTTGGGTTTTTTTCCTTTTTTTGCTTAATTTTGTTGGGTTTTAAATGCTCTTAGATTTTCTGGGTTTTTTTTTTTTTTTTTTGGGTTATTGTAATCTAAACAAAAATTGGCTCATCTGTCCCTTTGGGAATCATCACTACACTTGCGTATGCCACACACATTCCGTACTTGATACACAATCTTTTTGTTTTGGGGCTTTGAGAGTTAGGAAATGTGGTTCTTTCTTTTTGGATGTGTAGGATTTGAATTTAATGTTTGGTAGATTTTGCGCCCTCCTCTTTATTATGCATTGATGCTTGACACCTTCCTAGTTGTTAAATTTTATTTGAATTCTGGGGCACTTCGTTACTAAAACTTTAGTGGTCCCTTTTGCCCATTTGGGTTACACATACACACTCTCTCTCTCAATTCTTGAAAGTGCAAGATGGACTGATTGGTCGGTTATTAAATGAAAAAGGTTCATGCTTGTAAATTTTGCCAGTACTGTGTTTGGTTAAGACTTAAGAATTAAAAAACGTGCACTGTGTACCCATTTGTGTGGAAGTATAATTTAGTTTCTATTTGATTGCTAATGCTAACAAAGTTTGAAGAAATAAGATAAACCTTTTTATTTGTATTTATATAATTTTAAACTCTTAAGTTTTTACAAAATGTTGGGATCTGAGGAAGCATTTGAAAATCATCTGGTTTACTTGAGGTGAGTTTTCCTTTTCCTTGGGGCTAAAGTAACTTAAAGAATGATGTTTATGGTTTAGAACTTTAATTTGTTTGCCTCATTTTAAATGGAACATATGTGTTCTAAAAAAATTTTAGCTTTTGGTTGCAGTTCTAAGTGAAATGCTTTCTGATTATCTACTTCTCTTTATTATGTTTTTTGGTTCTTTCCCTTTCAATATAATTTTCAAATTGTTCATGACATTGGTTGTCATTCTGTTTAGTGCAATGGATGCTAGTGACCCTATAGCTGGAATGGAGGTGAGCCACCAAAATGAGGTATCCAATTCTGGCACAGATGATGTTATCATGGAGGAAGGAAGCAGTGTTCTTAATAATGCTGTGGAATATGAAGGGCTAGATAAGAGTTCTGTAGCTGATTCCCTGCTGGGAGAGAGTGGAGCTTTTGAGCCCTTGGCTGAAAAAGATGTAGAAAGATCAAGTTTCCCTCAGGAATTCACTGGTTTGACCATAACAAAGGTGTAGTACTACTGAATGGCTGATTAGTGTACCTTTACTTTTAGTTGATTAGGGCACATCTCAGTCTGTTTGTTTAAATTAATAGGAAACAAGGGAGGGAGACAACACAAATAGTTTGGGAAATTCCAAGAAAGTTCAAGGCAGGGGAATGACCATAAAGCATTCAAATCCCAACACTATAGTGACTTCAGTGAAGAAGAACAAAGATGGGAAATTTGGTTCGGTCACCTTAAAGAAACCTTTTGCCCTTGCAACTAACCGGAGGTCACCTAATGACAGGCAGATTGCTGAAAGCATCACAAGCATTCCCTCAGTCAGGGCTAAGAAATTGGCATCTGCAGCTAGTGCTGCTTGCCATTTCCCGGTAAATGCCAGTAACATGATAGTCTAAGAATGTATTGGATTCAAGGTTAAGAACCATTCTTTTTTGTTATCATATGCTTTATGCTACTATTTCTTACAGTGTTACTTCGTTTTCTTTTGGGCAGCAATCAGGACAATCTTGCACAGCATTACCAGAGTTAAGCACATCAGAGCCAGAATGTCTCAGGTATATTTTTCTTGCAATTATGGCATATTTCCTTGCTCCTACTGATTGATTAGTAGGTTTTGAGATAGAGAAAGATCATGGTTGATGTCTATCAATTCCAAAATATTTCACTTATTAAAATGTATCTGACCAATTGACCATATGTATAGTAAGTGTGCAATTTGTAATTTATAACTGTTTGCCACAGGGAATACATCAAACATAAGCCAATGGCTAAAGTTGAAGAAAACTCTCATTTTTTTTCTCTGTGTTGTCTAGCAGTGGTTGTTGTTGTGCTTTCCTGACATTAATGCCATTCCATTTTTCCATATTCACTGAAGGCTTGTTTTTCTTTAATTCTTCATAGAAGCCCTGCAGTAGAGAGTACTAAACCTGAAAGAGTTGGTCGTCTTCCTTCCTATGGCTTCAGGTTCAAGTGTGATGAGAGAGCCCAGAAACGAAAAGAGGTTGGTCAGATTCTTATTTGCACAAAACGTTACTCATATTTTCTCAATGGTTTTGATTATATATTGCTGATTCTTCAGCTGATGATTTATTGCTTGTTTATATCCCTTTTGGTTGGGCAGTTCCTTTCGAAGATTGAGGAAAAGATTCATGCAAAAGAAGCGGAGAGAACTACTATGCAGGAGAAATCCAAGGTAGTGCTATTCAATTCTGTCTCAGATTTTTTTTTTTTTTTTTTTTTTTTTGTCACAGAAGTCTGCCCTTAGTGCTGATAGCATGCTGAATTGTTTTTCTAGGAAAGTCAAAATGCCGAAATAAAGATGCTCCGTAAGAGCTTAACATTTAAAGCAAGCCCCATGCCAAGCTTCTATCATGAACCTGCCCCACCCAAAGTGGAGTTCAAGAGGGTAAGTTGTATGTGGTATCTTGGTCATTGTCAATCCGACCCTGGATAAACTATGTGTGTTTGAAACATCTCCTTGCCCTCCCACTGGACTTAATCTATGTTTTAATTGTGTGATCAATGCTAAAGTATGTCATAAGCCTCTTCATTTTGCTGTGACATGCCAACTGGAATTCCCCTTTCAGCTACAGATTGAGGTGTGTGTATTAAATGTAACACTCATATATCAAACAAAAGATCTAATGGGAAACATTCTTCCATTGTGTTGAGAGATTATATTACCACACTACTTTATGGATCCTACCTATTCTATGTTTTATGCTCATCTGATACCTATTCTATGTTTTGTGGTCATGATAACTTTAGGTTGTTTGGGAGTTTGATATGGTAACAATGGCAAGAAATTTATGGTCTTCACAATATAAATTTTTTTTTATTCATAGAAATGTATCCATTGGAAATTCTTTTGTGGACAATGAAATTATATGTTAATGTGTGAGGTTTAGTTGAGAATATTGAGAAGAGTACAAGATATCCCTGGGTATATAATTTTTCTGCTCTCAGCATGCACTGATGTGCTTGTATGGAGAAGCCTGGAATCTATCTCTTCAAAGTCCAATATCCTAGAAATTGTACCAGAATAGATTGTCCAAAATGAAAATGTTCAATGGATCATTAGAACTTCAACAGTTTGTTAGATTTATACTTATTAAAAAAAAAAAAGGAACAGTTTGTTGGATTTAATTGATCTTCTAGGTATATGTCCTGATTTAGACTTTTTATCCTTTCTTTTACTTTTAGCAGTCATCAAATCCATCTAATTAATTACTTGTGTTGTGCGAATAAGCATGTAATTCTGCTTAGATATTATGATTGATTTCTTTCAATCACTATATTTTACTTGAAAAATGCAGTAACTAATGGAATGAACCTGTTTATCTTGCAAGCCTAAATTTAATCAAATTACTGTTTGCTCTTTTGTTTCTTATTACAGAGATTTGGTTATATTTATCAATGTTTTCCCCATTTTCATTACAATTATACAATGCAGATACCACCAACAAGAGCCAGATCTCCCAAACTAGGCCGTGGCAAGGGATCATCAGCAGCATCCTCTGAAGGAAGCGGCAGCCACAGCACTCAATCAGACCGTCTAAGCCTAGATGAGAAAATTACTCGAAATTATGCTTCCAAAGAATCATCTGGTAAGAAGCCAGTTCGAAAGTCCCTACCAAAACTTCCTTCTGAGAAGAATAAACTGTCCAATTCAAGAGAAAATATGACGTCTTCCACTCAACATCTAGAACAACATAAGATTGACCAGGAAGCAGGGAAAATATCTGAGCCAAGCCAACGTAAAACTGAAATTGATGCAAATCCTGTACCCAAGAAACAAGACTAGCTCTCTCAGAGCAGATGAAAGAGTGGTTTTCCACTGCTTTTGGACATTCAACAGAGCAAACATTAGATTTGAATATGTGTGCTTCTGAAGAACATAGTTTCACTTGAGTTAAAAATATAAAACTAGAATTATCTATTCATTATGTGGAGGATATTGCAGTGTGGGGTTGCTAAAGTTTATTTGTTCATGGTTTTGTAGCCAGAAGTGTTATTATTTCTCTGCTTGCTCATGTGATTTGTGATATGCAGGAGCAGATTTATTTGCTTGATTTCTTTACGTAAATTTGTATTGGTAATATTATACATCTTATTGTTGATGACATTTCTACCTTTGCAACCTCTGTCTGATGTTTAACCACTAAGTTGCATATTTCTTGTTTAGTTATCTAAATGCTAGCCTATTGATCCGGATTTATCGCATGGCTCTCCAACAAATTACGTCCCGATTTGGTTTTTCCCCAATAAATGATTTAAGTGATATGCATGTTCAATTCTTGTAGCATTAGTTGATAGAATCCACACTCTCATGCGGACAATACTAATATTTATTGTTGAGATAGGGATTGAAAAGTTTTTACTTGCAAAGTATGAAGTTGTATCATGAACTTCTCCAAAAAAAAAAAAAGTTGTTTCATAAGATGTTTATTGTTGGTGTAATGGTTGAGAAAGTTTTTGTGGAGAACCGAGTTATATTATAGGATTTAACGTGGCTCCTTGAGCTTGTCAACTTTGTATAGTAAGAGCATTCACATTAGTCTCACCAATTTAATATTTCAGCAAAAATTTATATAAACTCAACCGAAACAAGCGTGCATCAACCTCACTAAATTAACTAAAATTTTTAAAGAAGGATAGTCTCATCTTTACATGTAGTGAGCATTTATCCTTGCTACATTAAATTTCAATGTTGATAAAGTATTGAGGCTTTTTTTTTGAGAGAGTGATAAAGTATTGAGACTAGTGTGTCTATGAAAATAATAGATAGCTATACTAGCAAAAATAGAGATTTTTGGATTAGTTTAGCTAAATATTTGAGGAAATTGATGTGAATGCTCTAATATGGACAAAATTTTACTCCAAATTGCAATCTGAGTGAAGAAATCTCCTCCAACGCATAGGTGACAATTCATAAGAACATTTATGTGTATTAAATCATTTAATCAAGTCATATAACTATTAAAAAAGTCATATGATACGTGTTTGAGCTGTCACCTAGTGGGTTTAGAGAAATTTTCCATAAACTAATTTAGAGAAAATTTTGTCCATAGAAGATTGAGACAAACAGATTTAAAAAATGAATAAAGAAAAATGCGTCTAGAAAATCATGTGTGGTGAGCTAGGGAAGAAAGTTCGGGAAGAATGGAATAAATAATTTGATTTTATAATTTACATTTTCTTGAATTGATAACATTTTTTTTGGGGTTGAAATAAGGATTTATAGTTTCAAAAAAAGAAAAAGATGAATTTATCACATGGTTTAAATGAAGAATTTACTTATTTGCATCCTTAATTATTTGCATAAAGTGAGAAAAAAAATTGAGAAGTTAGCTTATTTAAAAATAAAAATAAAACTAATATTGTTACTTATTTAATAAAAGGTGAGATAAAAGGTTGGAAGCTAAAAGCTTTTTAACCATCACTTTCTACATAAGTTTCTCATAATTTGGTGAATAAGACTAACTAACCAAGTCACATGGTAGAAGGGATTAATGAAATGTTTGATGAAAAGCATTTGCACTAGCTCATGTAAAATAACGTAAAGCCCAGAATATAACCTAAAAATCATCCACATTAGATCATGGAAAATTATTAGGTACTCCCAAAGTACCATAAATGCGTAGTCCTCTCTCTCACTTGAATGGTGGGTCCCATCATGAATTTAATTAGTAGGACTCATCATTTATGTGATAAAAGGGAGTATGCATTTATGATATTCCGGGAGTACACAATAATTTTCCATCATCATGAACTACTTATGCAAAATTAGACTTTGTAATATTCAAGTCAATTGTAACTTATGCAAACAATTTGTAATATTGATAGCCCTTTAAAAGCCCATTAAACCCAGTTTGTTAAAGACAAAATGTGCATTACCCATTGGTTAGAGTTTTCCCTTCTAACATTAATTGACTTGGCCCATTGAGCTGTCAACAACCTGCTAGGCCCATGGGCCAAGTGAAAATGGGCCGATTTGACCTGGCCTAGCCCATTGCCTTAAGGCTTATTGTGATTATTTCTACCCTAAAAATGTTTATTAGAGCATCCACAGCAGTGGAGCTAAAAATATAGCTATTTAGTTCCACCAAAAATTACTTTATCTATTTTACCTACACACATGCTGTAGCAGTGGATTTATTTTAGCTTTCAACACAATAAAATAATATATCTACTACAATAAATAATATACTTACTCCAATAAAATAATACATACTACAAAAAAAAAAAAAAAAAAAAACACCACAAATGGCTGTGCCACAACCATTGCCAAAGAACAATCACCCACAACCACCTAACAACAACTAGCAAGCCAAGACCACCCACAACCACTACCAAAAATCCAACATATCTGAGCTTGATTTTCAGACCAAGAGTGTTGAGCTAGCACCCCAGACCAACATCAAACCCACCATCTGAGCTTGATCGAGAGAGAGAAGACCGCCATCGCCGAGCACCCCAACCCACCACCTGAGCTTGATCGAGAGAGAGAAGACCAGCCATCGCCATCGCCAAGCACCCCAGACCACCATCAAACCCACTACCTGAGCTTGATCGAGAGAGAGAAGACGAGCCATCGCCATCGCCATCGCCGAGCACCCCAAACCACCATCAAACCCACCATCTGAGCTTGATCGAGAGAGAGAAGACCAGCCATCGTCATCGCCATCGCTGATCACGCCATCGTCGACCCACTAACCCACGCCATCCACAAAACCCATCGACCCACGCCATCGCCTATCACGCGAAAAGAAGAGAGAAAAGATAGCGATAGATAGAGAAGGAAAAGAGAGGGCTAAGACTCTTAAGTCTGACGAAAAGAAAGAGAAGGAAGAGAGAGAGAGAGAAAAAGAATATTTTAATAGAAAAGAGAGAGAAAAGTTAAATAAAATATATATATTTTCTTTTAGCTTTGCGCTATAATGCACATCTATAGATGGATGTACACTATAGCTGAACATGTAAAAATTTCGCATTTGCCTCCACTGCTGCAGCATAGTATTTAGGGGTTTGAGGAGCTAAAAATACCAATATAGTTTTTTAGCACCACTGCTGTGGATGCTCTTAGGATGATTCGCAAACACCACATAAAACCATTCCATTAATGAATGTAATCTAAGATTCTTAGGACACGTTTGGTACCCTGTAATAATTATGACATGGGAATAGGAATAAGTATTACAATGAATATATTAAGTTGGAATGTAAGAAATATTACTATTCATTAGTTTGGTGACCATTTAGAAATAAAATTATGAATATACATCTACAATTTAGTAGAGTATAAAAAGAAGGTGTAATTAAATCATTTTTAAGTCAAATTTTCTAAAATATACTTATTTTAGGGTGTTCAAAATAGAACTAATAATTAACAACAAGAAAAATTTATTTTCTTTCCTTTTGAAGATGTGGCAACTAATGGCTTTTTAGGAAATTTTTTTTTTAAAGTTATTACATAAGGTGAAGGAATACATAAGAAATAGTTATTCCTTATTTTGAAGAATAGCTATTCATAAGCAATAACTATTCATTGTAATAAAAACATAACCAAACAACTGAATAGTTATGCCATAGAAATATTTATTACATTATAGTGTCTATTACAGTTTACCAAACATGCCCTTTAAGAAAAAAAAAAAAAATGAATGTAGTGTTGGTTTGGATAGTGTTTGTGTTTTCCCATGGCTAGCGTTCGGCATTTTTGTGTGGCTCCTGTGCACTATTCATGGGACCTGCAAGTACTTATTTCAGTAAATTTTTCTTTAAAACTGGGTCTCACGATACTATTCACACATTTAAAAATTATTTTGCTACATTATTTTTAATTTTTAATAATAAGCGGTATCAAAACGGACCCATAATCTAAATAAAATTAGCTAATAAATTTAAATATCATAAAACCCCATTAATGTAATTCGACCTTTTTTTTTTTCCCTAAAATCTTTCCTAGTACCCCGGTAAGTTGGTAACACTAATGTGAAACCAAAAAAGAGATGAGACAGCCACGTGGCCTTTCCCCATTGAGAACCCTCTCAGTGACTGTGACTCTCTCACTCCTTTGCAAGGAAGTTGCAACTTAGACTGAACTCGTGCGATCCTTTTTAAGCATTAACTCTCCTTGTCGAACTGCCCTCAGGCTGCGCCGCTAGAAAACGACGTCGTGGGGGAAGAGAGAGAGAGAGATGGAGAGATTAAAGGAAGAGAGAGGCGCCGGAGGAAAGCTCAGGAAGCCACCGTCGCGCAAGCCGCCGTCCACACCTTACTCTCGGCCACCACCACCGCCGAGCCAAGCCGGAGCCGAAGCGGGTGGTCGGCGATGGATTTCGAAGCTAGTCGATCCGGCTTACCGGCTAATTTCCAGCGGCGCCACTCGAATTTTTCCTTCGTTGTTTTCCAAACCAGATTCCATTGTTGCCCTTCCTGCACCCACTCCTCAAAATCACCGTAAGTTTATCTCGCTCTCTCTTAATTTGTCTCTATCTTCTTCTTATTGTGAGAGATTAGGGTTTTGGAATGGTCTTGGTTTTGGGACTATTCCAATTTCCTTTTATATTTGGTTGATTTTTTTTTTTTTTTTGGAGAGGTTTATAATATATTTGTCATGAAAAAATGCTAATTATTTAAGCAAATTATGAAGCTTTTGATCGTTTATTATAATTATAATTGTAGTTATTCCCTGTAAATTAGAGTGTAAGAGTAATTAGCAAATAATATTTTGAGGGTTAAAAGCTAGAAAGCACGCACACTTCATTTGGAGTGTCGTATTTGCTCGTATTATACCTGTGTAGTGTCGTACTTGTCTTATTATGTTATAATTTTTAAAAAATTTACCCGTACCGTACCGTGTCAGTGCTTCTTACTTAAAAGGTGTCAGCTTTATTCTAAAGTGTTATACTTGTACATTATATATTGTAGAGTGAGATGCATATTTTAGAGCATAATATTTGTGGGCTTGCTTGTATGGCAATGCTGAGGATGATGGTGAGAATTTCTTTTTAATTATTATAGCAAACCATATTTCAGATAATTTATTTATCTGTTTCCCAATTGTTCTATTTTTTTTTCTCTAAGTTGTGCAAATTGTTTTGGTTCTTTCCATGCTTCCAACATGTATATGTTACACTAATATGTTTTAAGATCATTTCATTTAATTTATTTTTATTTTATTTTTTTTTTGCTGATATCCCTCTTCATTTTATGTACCATGTAAGAAACTTAAAGATTTGTGCTGAACTTTGGGTAATATAATTTCATCTCTCTAAATAATGATTTCTTATTGCAATGGAAAACTTGCTTGCAGAAGTGGAACAAGATGGTGGTTGTGACGATGGCAAATGCGCTATAAATGTAAGGATTTTGAATATTTATATATAACTTGGTAGCCTATCCTGTGTCCCTGACCCTCATATTTTTATTTACCATGTTGGAGGGGCTTTAGTAAGGTGAACCTTTCTGTTCCCATTAACATTATTCTTGATTTAGCCGTATTTATTGCAGCTTGGATCATCCAGATCAACCGGAGTAGCAAGTCCTAGTGGGGCAGCTGACAGATTGAAGAGTGGTTCTAAATTTGATGGGTACAAACAAGAGAAGAATGCTGGCCTTTCTGATGATGACAGGCTTTCTGAAATTGAGAAGCTTTTGAAAGGGAAAAAATTTTCTAGGTAGATCAAAACTATTTGTAGTCTTCTTGTCTGATTATTTGGATCTCTGTCTCTCTCTCTCTCTCTCTCTATATATATATATATATATATATATTCCCCCCTGATCCCAGATTAGTGTTTTGTCAGGTTTTTAATTGATTTTTTAAGTCTCCTTTCTATGATAAGGAGAATTTCAGTTTCATTGGCTGTGAATGTTGAAAGTTTAAGCATTTTTTGGACCAATGAGTTAGTAAAGTATTTACCATTAATGTAGCACTTTCTAAATTCTACTCATTACTATGCAGGGACGAACTTAATCATTTGATGGAGATATTACATTCTAGGGCTGTTGATCATAAGCCAAACATGATTTCAGGAGGAGACCCTGCTGGGCTTGTAGTAGCACAGGAAACTCCAAGAATTTCAAGTGAAGAGAAAGATTCAAAGAAAGCTTTAAAGGTAAGTTCAACCCCTCCCCCACAGTCAGCTGTATGTAGAGCAAGTTATTGCTGTCAACTTGGCTTTTGAACAAGTGACATATGCCTGTAGAATAAACTTTCTTAGGCTTACTAACTTATGCAAAATTTTCCATTTTGCTCTAGTTGTGGATAGATTAAATATTTCTTTCTTCCCAAAAAAAAAAAAAAAACTGCTGTCACGATGTACAGTTTTTAAATTTAGTTTCAAATATGGAAAAATATAAGGCCAAAATATAAAATTTTAAATAATAGAATACACAACAATTTATCAATTACTTTTAGGAAACTGGTATTAATTTTAATTATTATTTTTTTTAAGAGAAGAAATAAAATACTTCTAGCATGTTAAAAAAAAAAAAAAAAATCGGCTTTGATGCATTCAATTCTACAAAATGTGTCATTGTTAGAATATCATGGAATTACTTGAAGAAAAACTTTTCTAATGCTTCATCATAGCTATTAACAGTAATGGATGCATAGGTATACATTGATGGTATGGATAAGGGTTGTTTGATATGCATCCCCTAAACCATCAAAACATGAGGAGGTGGACACACAATTTTAATAGTTGCGTGTCATTGGAAAATGTATATTTGCTATATATTTGTTCTTTTTTACATGATATATTTTATATTTTTTACTTTCCATAAAAATATGGTTTTCAAGTCAAGTTTGTCGTTTCATACATCTGTATTTGGGAGGAACTGGTTGCACATGGATATGGATAAGTTGAATAAAGACATAACAGAACTAATGGTGCTTGTAAAGGTGGTTATTCTTGGTTGTACTATACATTAATGGTAAATAAAAGATTAGTAGATCAATTCATCTAATGTCTCTTAGGAGTAGATGGCAGATTAGGGCCTGTGAGGAGATATTAAAGGATCAACTGTCTTGAAATAAAGTTGGAAAATAAATGAGGAAGAAAAGGTTGTGAGAGGGAACAAAATTAAGAATCAGTTGTCTTATGGGAGTTGCCAGAGAGAAGTAAAAGAAATTGTCTAACAACAAGTACTCTCTCTCTCTCTCTTGTTCTTGCTTACACCTACACAAAAATTAGTCTTATGTTGCAGTTTTTGAGTTTAGCAGTCTATATGTGGGAAAGTAGGGGTTGACTATTAGGATTTAGGACCCCACCTCATTTGATGTTTCAAGCTAGTTAGTTAGCTAATTTGTTAAGTTAGAAAAGGGAGAAATTTGAAGCCTTGTTCTCAGTCAGAAAAGACTGTAAGTCACTTAGAAATAGGGCTGAAGGAGCCATTCCATGACTTAACATTGGTGGAACACTACCTCCAATTCCCTATACATTCGATAGAGCCAAGGCTTCTCCCTCACTGATCGGATACACCGAATTGCTTGTTACCACATTCATCTGTGCATAACCAAAGAAGGCAATAAAGGGGCGTGTGCCCTGGTTTCCCCTGAAAATATGGAAAAATAGAAAACTAAAGCCTTCTTGCATCTCAGAAATATCATCTGGGTTGGTGTAAAAATAGTGGGTTTACCGCAACATATTTCACTGGAAAGGGAATTTGAGTCTAGAAAAAACTTGAGTTTTGGGACCCTCAAAGTGGTTGGGGGTGAAGGCAAAACCAGTTTATCTTTAGCGGCTGGAACTTGCTGTATATCTCCTTGAGTAACAACCGAAATTGACCTGGTGTCTGTATTCACTTGGGCTCAATAGTTGATGCATAGATGGGCTTGCATCGTGCTTATTCTGAAACAGAGCTCCTTGCAGAATTGTTGGACTCAGATTTTTCTTTTTTGGTTGTGGTAATGCTCATTCTGAATTGCCTTTAATGTCCCTTTATGACTTTTCTAATTGCCTTGGCTAGATAGCCGGGTTGGTTTATCAGTCTGAGCCATAAAGTAAATCCAAGTGAAGCAATAGGGTGGATCTAAATGGGTTTTAAATTTAATGTCTAACATGACCATGTTGATTCCTTGGAAATTATTTGGAGATTGAAGGTATTCCCATTTCTATTGTTTTTCAAATGTTATGCTATAAAAAAATGATTGAGGTTGAGTCTGTAACGACTATAAGATGGGGTAATATATAAATTTTAGATGAACACTTGATTAGATTGATATGCCTTATAGTATTGTGCTTGCTTAGGTTAGTAATTGAGATGGACTGTGGCTTAGAGAGGGTTATGACTTTCCATATTTATCTCATATCTCTGTTGGGTCTCTAGCTCAAATGGCACCTCATCCCCTTGTAAGTGTAATGTGGAGGTTGAGACTATGGGTTCAAGAACCACTGGGTGCATGTGTTACCTACCAATAAAAAAAGGGGTATGTTGAGAGTGGATTACAAGTCGATGTGAAGTAGATGCAGGAGGAGTTATATTTCCAGAGCAATTTAAAGCGCTTATCAGTTTTTTTCCATAGGAGAAATTTGTCTCTCCATGTTCCCCCTTTCTTCTTTCTCTTGCTCTTAAAGGAATCCTTGTCTTATGTCCAACATCACCTATGATAAGAACGACAAGAACACCACAAAAATTTGAGGTCTTGCTGTAATGTAAATTTGAAGTCCTTAAAATTTTTTCTTTAAAGTAACTTATCCCCAAAAAAAAAAAAAAATTTTTTTTAATTAATTTATTTAAATTCGAACTCTTTGTGCTGTTTGAATTTTCTATCTTAATGAGTTCTTGGTCTGCTTTAGATGCCGAAGATGAAAACAGTGGGCTTTATAAAAAATTTCCATGTTAGAAATATAGAATGAATCTAAAAAATTTGAAACCTTTAGAATATAATGGAAGTCTCTAAATGCTATTAATTGTCCTTAGTGCCTTTAAGATAATATTAGGTTTCTATCTGAAGAAAAGTTCAGAATTTTCTTTTTAACTTTGTGCACATATTTTATTTACCATATTATGTTTTAGTGCCTTGGAATTTAATGTATGTTGTCATTATCATATTCTCAGAAGTTGAGAGGTAATATAACAAATGTATGAAATTTTCCAGTTGCAAGATCAAGTTGGTGCTTCGCCAGTTGAAATTGCAAGAGCATACATGGGGAACAGAGCATCAGAAATAGGCCTTGGTTCTAAAAATATAACATCAGAAGATGAAAGAGCATTACTGCATGGTGATGAATCTGCTGCAAAACCATTTATACAATCACCTTCACCTAAGCCGTCTGCATGTTGGCCTGGTTCCATGGCACAAGATCAACATGGTTACTTGACCCCACAAAGTCAAAGAAGCAAATTTGGACTTCATAACTTTCCCCGAACTCCTTATTCTAGAACTATTTTTTCGAAGTCCAAGACCAGGGTATGTATAATTGAATTACTTAATTATGCCATGATTCATTAGATGCTCTTTCCTGCATTTGGGATGACCGTTTGTGCTACTGGTATGTCATCAGATCACCCCATTACGAGGTGATAGCAATCGGGGCATGAACATTTCATCAACTCCCTTTCAGCAATCGCAAACTCATTTATTTGGACAGGTAAATTTTCATATTAGCTGTCCTAATTGCGTGCCTTGATGTTGTAATCCTCCTGTGAGAATAGTTCTCTATTTTTTTTATTTATAAATTTACTGTTGTTGTTATTATTATTATTTTGGATACCCATTGGGTCTTGAACTTATTACCTCACCATTCACTTCCTTTTATGGGAGGAGGAAGTGCCATTTGAGCTAGATTTTATAGCTGCATGGTTCTTCAAAGATTTTTATAAATTTAATTTGGTTTTTGTAGATATTTTCTTGTTGATTTTCTCTGTTAGAGTGATGAATCTGTTGATTCATTTTTGTGTATGAAATAGTGACCATATGAAATCCTAATTTTTTTTTTTTGGACAAGTGAAATCCTAAAATTAATTCATCACTTAAACTTCTTGTAATTGTCTTCTAAACAACCTGGTTTGTTCACTGGTCATGTGCTCTATCAGTATACTTTGTTCTAAACATAGATGTGCTTTAGAACAGATTATGCATACGTTTTTTCTTGGGGTTCCTTTGTTGGGTAGGCATCAAGTCTTTGTAGTATCGTCATACTTATTGTTGCTAAATGGTGGTGCATGTCTTGGGTGAGTTGGCAACCAGATCAACTCAATGAGGTAAGCTGGAAGTGTCCTGTCAAATATGTTCCCGATTATGCCTGGACTCAGGAATTTGTGGGACCTAAACAGGTCCAATTTGCCAGAAATATCTCAGTAATGATCTGAATCAGGTCCATATGTAGTCCTGCAAGTTGAGCACTCTTCTTGAGCTGACTTATCCCTTTTAGAAGGCCTATCCATCTTGCTGCCTACCAAGGCCCTTCTACTCCAGAGTTTCTTAGTTGTTTCAGGCCCATTTTGGGACTTAATTAACTTAATCCAGCTGTTGAAATTCAGGGACAACATCCCCCATGCACGGCCTTTTTTTAGATGTAATATCATACTTAGTTCTTTGACTATGCTAGTAGGAGATTAGCAAAAGATAAGGCAGGTCACATCTTTTCTCTCGTCTTTAAAAGTTTCAAATCAGGGAATATTTTCTCCGGTCAGATCTTTTCACTTGAGGCCACTGCCTGAGATGGAAACTTTTTTAGCTCTGGATAAGGCTGAACTGTTCTATTATTATACTGTTTACTCATCTTAAGATTTTCATTCTTTGTTACAAAAATAAAAGGGTATTATTCCCTCTGAAGGAATTATGGATTGTCTGTTATTGCACTTAGCACTGTATTTAAGTGCAAGAGATACATGCAGGTTAGCTGAATTTTGGCTGTTTTACCATTGGCATATGGGACTTTTCTCTGTTTCTTGACCTTTTTTCAGCTCCTGAATTCATAATTGCTTGAAAAAATTTATGCTGTGTTTCTTTTAGTGTCTTATAAATGTCTATGTTGCACTAATAAATATGTGGATTTGAATGATTGAAAATTAATCATCTCTCCCCCATTGTAACTGTTGAATTATAAAAAAATTACCCATCAGGGTGCAGGTGGTTGGAAGCTTGGGATGAGCTGTAGACCTAGACATTCTGGGTTCAATCCCCATTAGGAGTTCCCTTGGATTACCTTATACATGGTTTTGGCTGGTGGGGTTGTGCATTTGTGATTTACTCTTTAGGGGTGGGTCTAAAGGGCCTTGCCTTGGCAAGGTTCCGCGTCATAAAAAAAAAAAAGAATGATTGAAAATTTGTGTGCTGCAATTGAAGGTTTTATAAACTTGTGAAACACTATGAATGTATATGTCAAGCTTACGATACATTTCCATTTTATTTAGATTAAGCCTATGTATCCTTTACTTTATATACATCTGAGAACTATAATATGCTAACTTGGCAAAATTGAATTGTTGTCAACATATATGTATGTTGAACTGATCGTTTTACGTACTCCTTGAATGCATAGGTGAAAAGGAGTGATGCTCTGGATAATGATTATGGATCGGTGGGACCCATTCGTAGGACAAGGCATAAACCTCTTGCAAAATATTCTTCAGGAGGGTCTACATATTTACATGCTTCTCCAGATGGTCCTTCACAGGTGAAAAATTCTGATGCTTTTGAAGGCATCTTGTCTGCTGTCAAGAAAAATATGGAAATTGGAGGAACAAGTAGCACTTCAAAACCTCAGTCATTATACAGTAAGCCACACAGCTCTGAGAAGGCTGTTGCTGCAGTACATCCACATACTACTGAGATGGCTAGGAAAATTTTGGAGCATATTGATAGAAATCCACCCACTCCTAAGGATAAGACTGCAGAGTTAAAGCTAGTCGCTACATGGAAGAAACCTGAATCTTCTGTTGTCAGCAATGCCATGTCAAATGAGCGTAATACCTTACCAAATTTAGGATATTTTGGTTCTTATAAAAATAAAGATCAAATTGACCAGAATAATTATGCTCAAAGGAGTGAAGATAAAAGGAACTCTCATTTTAAGGTTCCACCTCAGGACAGTACTTCTGAAGCTGCCAAGGCTGTAAATAAAGGTGGTTCAGCTTCTTCAGTGACTAGACCAGTTTTGCCTTCTATATCTATTAGCAAGCCTGTGTCAAGATGGCCATTTACTTCCGATGCTGGTTCAGGGTTTACATTCCCGGTCTCTTCCTCTGGAGTGGAGCCACCAACACCAACCATTGTGCCATCACTCTCAGGCAGTGGTCTGCAGCAGAAAGAGGGACCTGCCATTCCTTCATATAGTTTTGGCTCACAAAGGTCTAATCCTGCCCTTGTATTTTCCTTTCCTTCTACAAGCAGTGCTACCATTCATGAAGATGCTCTGGATATTAAGTTCAACTTTGGATCAGATGAGAAGACGCGGTTATCTTTCAGTTCATTCGAAAAAGATGCTGTCTGCTATTAACTAAAATGATCATGTTATAGGATTTTTATTTTCCCTTTCTTTTTTTGGGTTTCCCAGTAGCTTGTACTCTAGCCATTGTTTCCTTCAGTGGGAAAGGAGTAAAAAGAGCAGTTTGAAGGGGAAAATGGCACATTTAATTTTTTAATACCCTGGCCCTTGGTTCCTCCCATTAGACCACAATTACAGGTAGAATTTAACAGGTTTGGGCAGCCCTTTTGCATTATACTGAGGTTGTAGAGGATTTGTTTCATGGGTCATTACCTGGAATAGGGGAATGATCCGTACTGGTTAACTAATCGGAATGGAAGATTTTGGTATGAAATTATAAACAATGGTCAGTAGCCCCAAATGGAGTTGCAATCGTTGACATTGACCTTGGATTTTTACTTGGACGCTCTAGGTTGTTCCTGAAGTCTATGATAGCCGAGAGGTCTCTGTAGCTTTTATGCTTTGTTTTGATTGCATCGAAAGCGAATGAAAGCAGAAGCAAAATTGAATAGACTCTCCTACTCTTTGTTTTTCTCTCTCTCTCTCGTTGAGCCCATTTAGGCCCAAAGTATCAGACAATCTAAAACAAAAGCCATCTGATAAAATCCATCCCCAAGTCACAAGTTTTGCCAGACCAATAATTAAAGTATGTTTTTCATAATTGAAACCCTTTGGATAATGGCCTATGGGGCCAAAACAGGGATGGAAACTGGAAAGGGATCAAGAGAAAAGAAGAGAATATTGGGCCCACCTATATATTCTTCCAAAATTTTGAAATATGTCCTTAAGTACGAGCTATTCTAATCACTTTACCAATACATGGCCAACCCAAACGACAGTATTTTCTTTTTGATGATTGACGATTTCATTAAACAAACAGACCACAAACATCCTTCCTTAACTCCCTCAAAATCAAAGGAGGAAAGCTTATTACAATAGACACAAGACCTATTAATAGAAGCAAGCGCATAAGCAACTCTATTTGCATCTCTCCTAACCCAACTAAATGCATAGAATTCAAAACCACGGTTAAGCTCTACAGCATTGTCCAACAAAGTAGAAATAAACCATTCAAAATTGGGAAAATTTTAATTCAAAGCATTGAAACAACTTTTGGCATCGCCCTCTACAATGATTATATGCAAATCCTCAGCTTGTGCTAATTGTAAGGCCCAGAGAATAGTAGCTACTTCTGTTTTCATTGGATCACAAAGTACATGCACCTTAGCCCATGTGTATAGGACCTTAGCTTCTTCATCTCGAGCCATTACAACCAATGTTGAGAATTAATCATTGACATTAACATCAACATCTATCTTCATTACTTTTGTTGGAGGTTTCATTGCATTTCTTGTCAATAAACCTAGTCTTGATTATGTGCAAGGTCTAAAGTTGGCATAACTTCTCTTACCCTCTTATTGATATTGTTGATGATGAAAGGAATATTCACATTTTCCTTCTAGTGAGCAACAAATTTCCTGAGGTTCTAAATGGCCTTAAGAGTTATAGCCATAAGCAAGGTACACTGTTCATAATCCTTCTTTGTCAATTGATTATGCCCCATTACCTAAATTGGAGGATCCAAAACAAATCTTACTATGCTGTCATGGTTGAATATTGTTAATCTATTAGGTCTTATTGCCAAACTTCTTCCAAACTAGATTACTCTTTGTTGTAGGGAATGGCAGAACAAATGAGCACAAGTTTCAGTAGTAGCATCACATAAGTAGCACCCTTTATCAAAAACTCTGATCCTTTGTTTTAAGCTATCCATTCTCGGCAATAGGTTGGAACCTTTTATTTGTTTTAAGGTAAAGATTGTGTAGCTGTATTAAACTATTGACTCACTCTATAGGCAAATTAATTGAGAAATTTCCTTTCAAATCATTTAACCATATGAAATAAGTAATAAGTCTATCAGTTTGTTCGGTCCGTATGATAAGGTCTATGAAACAAATTTTAGAAGGATCTATCAAAAATATATATATATATATATATATATATATATATATATGAAAGACAATAAATAATTATAGATATATAAGTATTTAGCTGAGTTCTAGTTTTGAAATAAAATACATTATGTTTCTATAATATGAGTCATCTTCTCATATGAGGGTGGACCCCACAAGTGTGACGTCCACACTCATGTGAAAGGATGATTCATGTTACGGAAATATATTATACTTCCTCATACCTTTGTGGTCCAATTCACATTAGGCCTTGTTTCGATTGGAGAAGGAGGCACCACGTGACACTATTTATTATCACGAAATGAAAAAAATGAAAAAAGAAAAAAAAAAGGGAAATAAAAATAAAGCCATTTTGGAAGAGAACAAGATGCCATAGGAATCACATGTAAGCTTCCATTCTCCTTAGGAAGAACTAATCCCTTTCACCAAACAAAATCCACCCAGGATCCAACCCAAGTAACGGTCCCCATCCCAAAGTTCATAAAGACATCATCAAATTGCTTATCATGGACCCACTTAGGCTTATCCATTGGAGTAATAGGAAGACTAGTTTCACCTTGTACATTCTTACCACTTCACAGAGAGAGAGAGAGAGTCCAAAGTCCAAACTCCAAGGTGAGCGAGTGCGGAAGGGAAGGGGGGGTCTGATTCTGAATGTGGTTGGTGTGGGGAAGTCCGAGGTGAAATGACATAGAAATGCAATGAATGCTTTCACAGACTTGAATTTGACGTTTCAGATTCTAATTGTCAGAACGTGGTTCCTATTTCTAAAATCTATTGCACCGTCTCTTAAAAATAAAAAAAAAAATCTATTGCACCGCACCTATCCATAAAGCCTATAAGCCTATAGCTACCAGCTGCCTCACCGCTACAAGCCGTATTCGCCTCCCCCTACTCCCTTTTCACCAACTCTATTGTTATAAAGTTTTGAACAATGTTGATTAGCAAGATTTAAGTATAGTATTTAAGTGATAAATTTTTAGGGTTTTTTTTTTAAATTTTGTCATATAATTTTTTTCTTATGAAATAGAAGTATATTTTTTAGTTAAGTAGTCACATGACTGAATCTTACGAAAAAAATTTAAGAAACAGTATCCAAGATACTGTAAATAAATTTTGTCCTTTGTTGATATATTTGTATTTTTTATTGGTTCTCAAAAAAAAAAAAAAAGTATTTTTGTTTATTTATAAATAATACTTAGAAGATTAAATTAAATTATATATATATATATATATATATATATATATATATATATATATATATATATGTAGGGGCACCAAGCCCAAAATGTAAAGGGATAAAGGCCTGGTGAGCCCAATACAATAAATTAGTTGAGAGTGGGTCAGAGAATTAGGCCCTAATGAATTAGACAATAGCTGGAATGGGTTTAAAAGATAATTAAACGAAAGTAAGAAGGATTGATCCAAATAGATTCGCTCTCGGCACGGTCCGAGGAGGTAAGTTCTAATATAAACCAATTGAACAGATTCTAATACAATTTTGATTGCTACAGTCTTTTCTCTCTCTCTTTTTCGATTCCTTCTTCTCCAGAGATCCCTTGCATTATATATCCATTTTTTCACGATCATGACCCTCCATTTGTTGATCATCCAGACCACTACTTGAGTGTTTATCTTATCGGACACCCTCTCTGGCATTCTGTGAGTTGGGATAGCCTAGGCAGCACTGTTCAGGGGTTTTCTTCACATAAATGCGGCTAGAAAGTTAGCTGTAGAGCATTCAATGCGGTGACAACAGCTTTTCCCTTGATACCTCTGAACCCCTATCCCTCTTGTATGTTTGTAATACACGCCCCTGTCAGTAGAACCTCTTGGAAGGCCACTATGATTGACAGGATATACTTTTGATCTGTGCTCCGTTCATTCGAGGAGATACTCCTCCTCGGACCACCTTTCCCAGTTTTTCTGCTCGCATCTTACTCATGGGATTTTGAGCTTGATACCCTCACTACTGTTTATTCGTCCTCGGATCAACCAACGTCCTTGGCCAAGGCCTAAAGCCCAATATACAAATTTGGACCCTTACCCCTACAATATATATATATATATATAAACCCGTTTGCCAGTTTGTAATCTACTAGTAGTGCCCACTTTAGATCTCGAAGGACATTGAATGATTAATTTTAGGACTTTCTTCTAACTTCCTAGGTAAATATTATTTAATGTATTGTCATTTAAATAAAATATATAAATTTTCCAATTTATTATCTTTAATTTAAATTCTAGTGAAATAGATGTATTGGCTTTTTTTAATAAAGGATTTTGTTAATGCGTGCCCTAAGGGTACACAATAATTTTTATTTTTGGAAAAATTTTTCTCAGGAATTGAAAAAGTATTGACAGCTTCAAATTTCAAGAAAATGTTTTCAAAAATGGATGGTTTTAATAAAGAGAAATGCTAACGAGTACCCTTAAGGCACTGTTTAATAATCCATTTAAAGAAAGTTGTTATGGAGAAAGAAAGAAAGAAAAGCAATTAATGTTTTGACAGTTTTTTTCATTTCCCATAAAAATGATATCAAAACTTTCCTAAAATTGATTGTTAACCAATGCCCTAAGGGCACTCTTTAGCATGACCCTTTAATAAAATACAAAGTAAGTTGGAAAATTTATTTGTTAATTTATTAAAGTGGACAACTCAAAATGGAATAAAAACTAACAAATGAGGACGAATGTGTGTGTGTGATAAATATGAATGGTCTACCTTTCCCAAGATGAGAGTACCAAAGAAAGGGCTTTTGTGAGAGATTTTAAACGATTTTAGTATGATAAATATGAATGGTCTACCTTTTCCAAGATGAGAGTACCAATGGGAGGGCTTTTGTGAGACAATGAACCTGAGTGGACTTGGAGGTAGATAGCTGAAGTGGAGTTGAAGATTTGAGAGGGGGGAAAGTAGGCAAAATTGTTTTTTTTTTTTCTTCTTTTTGAAGATTTGAGAAAGGTAGGGTAAGACAAGGAGTAAAGTACACTAAAAACTTGTGATTTTTCATTTAAAATGGATCTATTTTATGATTTGAATTAAATATTGTAAATTTAAAAATGAATTTAGTGCCACATTATTTAACTTTTTGAATGATATGACACTCTATGTATCATTGCATTCATAAAATAATATTTGAATCCTGAAACAACTCTCTTCATCTTAAATGAAATAGAGAGGATCTTGTCCTAATTGGCGTGGATAGATATATAGAGTAGTTTAAGACTTTCAAGCATTTATCAGGAGAAGATTATAAAAGCCAACAGCACCAAGTTTTTTCTTTTTTTTAGTCAAAATAATGCCACGTTTGATTGACCATTGTAAACCTCAACATGTTATTTGCTCAGGTATTGTTAATTTGGTATCTAGTATTTAATTTTTATTATTACTTCTAAATAATTATTTTAAAAATATATATGATTTTTTTTTGTATCTAATAGAGATGTAGAGTATAAAAGTTTATGTCAAATTTATCCATTTTTCTTTAATTATTTTAATGATTATGTAATATATATCATCATTACCATCGATTTTTTTAATCATATTTTCAAGGAAAAGTCAAATCATATAATCCTCGATCCGATTTTACGATTAGATTAGATTCATGAAGTTGCTTCATCAATCCTATGTAGGATTCCAATTTTAACAACCTTGTGTATAGTTATAAGTAAGCATACATATTTAAGACAAAATACTATAACATTTTTTTTTTTTTTTTTTTTTTTGTTTTGAGGAAAACAAAATACCATAACTTAATGCTTTTATGGAATGTTTGGTAAACCACAAAAAATGATTACCTTTGAATAATATATCGTGTTTAAAATTTTTTGTCTGCAAATGTAGCATACAAATCTGGTTCTTGATTTTTCAAGTTTGTGTTTAAAACTAGTATATAAATGTTTCCTTAAAATTACTATAATTTAATTATAAATGGTTTAGACAAGATATATATATATATATATATATATATATATATATATATATATATATATATATATATATATGTAGGGACTGAGTTTGAGCACCTTTCTTTAGATGAAGTAGACTCAAGCCCAGCTAGTCTGATACAATGAATTTGTAGAGTATGGGTTCAAGAACTAGGCCCTAACAAGGATTGCAACAATTAAACATGGTAGTGAATGGGTTCAACGACAAGAATGTAGGCTGAAGTATGAAATATTACTCCTCGGCCTTCCTCTTAGAGGCTGGGAATTCTTATTGCTTCCTCAGTGCTTAGTTACAGAAATGATACAAGTTCTACCGTATTTCTACCTCTAGTCTCCCGTGTCCTCTTTCTGGAGGACTTCTTACATTATATATCCCCCTTTAGTTCATTTTGGCCCTCCATTTGTTGGTCATGCAGGTCATCATTTGAATGATTGTCTCATCAGTCACCTTTCCATTCTTTCTGTGGGTTGCAGCAACTATGGCAGCACTGTTCAGGGGTTACTTCTCCATTAATGCGGCCAGAACGTTAGTTGTGGGCATTTAATGCGGAGGTGACAGTTCCTCCTGGAATTGCTCCTCCACCATGCTTCCATGACTAACTTGTTGTACTTGTCTTTTCTTTGGGACCGCTCCGAACGGCTACCTCTGATGGTGCTTTGCTCTTCCTTTCCATGATCTCGGCTGGCCGAGGACAGGATTGTCCTCGGCAGTGCTTCTTGGAAATTGAAGCCTCCTCGATTCGTCCTCGGATATTTCTTCCTTCTCAGCATGGGCCTTGGGTTTGGTACGAAGTGGGCCGGGGTTGTCTACTTCCTTGGCCCCACAATATATATATATATATATATATATATATATATATATTAAATTGGCTTATTTGAATTTGAATTAGTTATGGTGTTTGCTAAAGGATGTTGTTTACCTCTAAATAAGTTTTGAGGAAAATTCCTCTAACATAAACCCGCGATATGATAATTTAAATTGATTTTCATGTGTATTATAGTCACATGATCTATTTAATGAGTAATTTGACTTGTTTAAATAATTTAATGAGTCAATTAATTTAATAAATGTTGATGGTTACGTAATAAATTAGAAGAAATTTTTTCAAACCAGTTTGAAGGAAAATTTTTTCTTTTACTGAACATCCCTTGATTGGCTTTATCTTGAAACTTATCCATTTAACCGTTTTCTCTTAGTTATTTTAAACTTATCCATTTATCAATTTAAGTTATTTCTTTACACTATTGTTGATAATTAATCCATAATACCAATTTTAAACCAAGTTAATTAATTAGTCCAAATTATGTTAAATGCTTGTGTAAGGACCTAATTTGAACTCCTAGCCCAAAAGATAGATTGACTTAGGCACAAAAAGCCCAAAATAATAAATTTGTAGAAAATGAGTTGGAAAACTGGGCTTTAAAGAATTAAGCAACAGGTAGGTAGTTCTTGATGACAAAGGAATGAAGATAGCAAATTTACACTAAGGAAAAACGTCCTTTGCAATGTCCAAGGAGGTTGGTTCTTATGTATTACTCTTGAAGTTGGATTACAAGTTTGATTCCTGATTGCTACCGTGTTTCTCTTCTTCACCTTTTGATCCCTCTTTCTCTAGGGGTCTTTTACATTATATATATCCCTTTTAACGATCTTGGCCCTCCATTTGTTGATCATCCAAGCCACTACTTGAGTGCTTGTCCCATCGGACACCTTCTCTGGTCCTCTGTGAGTTGGGATAGTCAAGACAGCACTGTTCAGGGGTCTTCTCCACATAAATGCGGCCAGAAAGTTGGCTGCAGAGCATTTAATGCGGTGGCAGCAGCTTTTCCTTAGATAACTCTGAGCCTTCATCCCTCTTGTACGTTTATAACACACGTCCCTATCAGTAGAACCTCCTGGAAGGCCACTCTGATCAATAGGGTATACCTTTGATCTGTGCTTTGCTCATTTGAGGAGATACTTCTCCTTGGACAACCTTCCTAGGCTTTCTGCTTGCATCTTTTCCATGGGATACTAAGTCTAACACCTTCACTGCTGTTTATCTGTCCTCGGACCATTCAACGTCCCCGGCTAAGGCCCAAGGCCTAATATATAATTTTGGGCTCTTATCCCTACAGCTTGGTTGTTAAAAACATGCATAATCTATATATATAAAGCTAAAAGAAAATTTAATTAGATTTCAAATTAGAATTCAATTAGACTCTAATTTTGCACCACATGTTCCATCTAATTTAAGTTTTTAAATTTTTATACCCAGTGAGTTAATTCAGTGTAAAAATTAGATTTTAATTAGAGTTTAATTTTATGCCACATTTCTCATCTAATCTAATTTTTTTTTTGGTTAAATGAGTTAATTTAGTGTAGAAAATGAGGAGTCTAATTTAAATAAACCATAAAAAAATCTAATCATATATCCAACTCTATATAGTCCAATAGAAATAAATCATAAAAAATCTAATCATATATCTAACTCTATATATAAAATTAGAGGAAGAGAGAGTTTGATTGATTTTATATTTAAGAATTTTTTTTTTTTTTTTTTGGGTATAACTAAAAACAATTCAAATTTATAAGTAATTTATGTAATATACCATAACTATGTACCGTTTATTACTAACTAGGTAATATATATATATATATATATATATATATATATATATAGTTTTTTTAAACCAAAGTTTAGAGAAAATTTAATTAGAATCAAAATTGGAGTTTACTTTTTGTTAGCTTTTCATACAAATTAAATTGTTTATATTTTTGCTGTTATTTTTTCTTTGAACTAATGAGCATATTTTTTTTATACTGTTTCTATTCAGATATTTTGTATGCGAAGATATTGAATGTAACAAATTGTAATTAAGTTAAATGATCCCATGCATCTATCTCCATTCAATTTAGGAGATACTATTTGACCAATTTATTATTTTATTTTGTGATGTATTTAATAGAATTTCACATATAATAATTGTGAATTGATACTGTATATGTAGTATCTAATAGTGATTTTCAAAATTATGTACGTAATAACAATGTAATGAGAAACTTGGCATAACCAATATTATGAAAATTGCAAAGAAAAGCTATTTTAGTACCTTCAAATGTACTGGTTGAACTATATCATATATGTTTAATAACTTAAATCAACATCAATAACAGCATTACAATTCATTATTTACGTGCGTAAACACAAGTTATATACTAGTGTTATATAAGTAAAAAGACAAGGGAATATGCAATATGGTTACATAGGGAAAACCAATAGTACAACAACCGCTTAACAATAAAAATCATTGCGAAGACTTAACCACCAACCCCAAAAGAAAAACATATTCACTATGTAGAATTGTAGTTTTTACAAATAGAATAACTTATTCTTATTTGCTATCTCTTTGTAGTACTTACTAACGTGATCTCATGCAATTTCAAATCCACAAACTCTTTTATAAGGAAACTCTGTTGCATGTGAACACTTGCTCACGATTTTAAGTACAAACTTGAAAATTTGCTCCATCAACTTTTTGTTAATTAGATGCAGCAACTTCACCTTGATCACCAAATCTTCAAAAATATGAACTTTGATCTCTTGTTGATATTTCAAGAGAGCTTGAAAATCTCCTATTCTTGTGTACAACACACAGGTCTCCAAAAATCTTGAAAAACGTGTCCTAAGGTTTCTTTTATACCTTGGTATGAATCTCGAGAGGTTGAGATTCTATCTTGATGGGTTGAGACAAGTGACTCTCGATCAATCGAGGATGAATAAGATTTCAGAAATTTTGTTCTTATTGAACTTGAATCTTGGTCGTGCCTTGAACTTGAATTAGACTTCAAACGCACTTAAAAGTCACTGAAACTCTTAACAAATTGATTACATTTACAGTTTGCCAACCTTGTCATATGGACTCAACAATAATCACTAGATTTCAAATTTTTTTAAAAAAAAAAAAAAGGTTAGTTTTCATTTATTGTACTTCATGTTATTCATGAATGGCTCTTTTATCTTCATAATAGAAAACTGGTGGAGATCATTTCCTACTTCACTTTTCGACATAATTATAAAGAGTGAAATCTAAAATTTGGCCTCTTTTTTACCATTTTTTATAAGGATAATTTTGCATCTGAAGTGCATGGAAAATTGACAGCAATAGAAAACTTGGACCATCTACATCTTAGTCAAGAGTTGATAAAATCAAAGTTTGAAGCAATTGAAGCAATATCTGCAAAAGTGATTTCTCTACCTTTAGTGCTTTTGTGGCGGATTCTCTGAATGTTGAGATGGGATGCCGGAAGGCCAAATTGGTGGTCCATAAACTCCCTTTCATAGAGGGCATGTTAATTATGAGTTAGCCTATACTTGGACAGAAAATGTCTTTTCTTAGATATTTACTTTTGTAAGAAAAAGGAACATTAAAATTTTTTTTTCTCTTTCCTTCCCAATCCACATCATTCAACCATCCAAGTGAAAATGCAAGTTTCTCATATTAAATCTTGATTAGGAACAAGTTGTAGATGATATCATGATATGAAGGTGCCCTTATAGCCTCGGTGGTAAATTCTGATTGGCGTGATACTGATACTAGAGGTCTAGTTTTTCAAAAAAAAAAAAAAAAAAAAAGCATGTAACCTGTAACTTACGCATCAAACAGTTGGTTTACACGTATTTTCACTTATTTATCATAATATTATCATTTCAACTACACTTGTTTGATAAATATATTTGTTTTTTAACAGCTCAACACTTAGTATTATAGAGCATAGCTGATTTATATATATATATATATATATATATATATATATATATATATTTTAACTAATAGGTATTCTACAATTACACAAGAAACCTAATGTGTTTCTTTATTTCATCTACCTTACTCTTATTCTATAATTCACATCCTATTAAATAATGCATGCAAAAACTCTCGACATTTAGTATCTTTTTACCGTCAATTAAGGGAGAATCTTTTTTATTTTATTTTTTTATTTGGACAAAGTTTAGCTACAAAATTGGTTATAGCATAAAACTACAATCTTCGTCAATAAAATTAATATTATTACATATTTTGAAAATCTAACCGTTATATTGCATGTTTTTTACGTTCTTAATACACATGTCAAATTTTGTGTCAATCGGATATTATTTATTATATGATCTAAGCTTATATTTTGTGCATAATTTTAAACTATATAAACTTGCAATTTAAATAATTTATTGATGACATAGCTATTGATGTTTAATTTTTTAGAAATTTTGCAAGCATGAAGAATATAAAAAGAAAATGTAATACAATGGTGAATTTGTAAAAATTCACCTCTATTAAAAAGATATTGAATAAGGTTATACGCTTAGGCTACAACTAATTTTATAATTAAATTTTGTTTTTTTTTTTAATTTTTAATTTTATTTTATTGGGGTCGGATTGACATTATTCCTTCCTACAATTTAAGGAGTTTGGTGGAAAAGAAGGAGTTTGGTGGAAAAGAGGAGAAAGAAAATCGATCGAAGGGTCCGACTATTAGTGAGACAGTAGGACAAGCATATTATTCGTTATGCAATAATTTTGAAATTCCACTCATGTTACTCTAGTGCCTCAAAGCCTTTTGTTGTTAAAGAAACATCCACCATGCGAAAGTTGGAAAGCTTTAAATATGTTGAACTTGCAAGTTGTAGCACAACTTTGAGAATATGAGAAAGATTAAAGGCAATATAGCACTTGCAGGGCAGGACTACAGTATATCTATATATGGTAATAATATGGTGGTCATACAATTGAGGTCATAAACACTATCCCTTTTCACATGTTGATCAGTAAGATATTTCCAAGAAAAATAGAGTTTTCCTTCGGGTAAACTACAACTCTGAAATAAGAAACATTAACACGATGCACCCCTAACTTCAAAATTCTTCAATTTACACTGTAATACGAGATTTGAGAAGTGACGTTTAGACCTCGTTGTTTGAATTTAGCCAATTTAAATTGAATTAGTTAATTAATCAATAATGATTATCCAATGGATTCACGGTTAATTACCATAGATTTAATAAGTCACCAAATAAAATACTAAAAAGTAAAATAAAAAATATAGGAATGTGTGGGTTCCAGTTAGCTCAACTGATAAAGTATTTAATGGTTGTATAAAAAATTAGAAAGAGCTATCATCAGGAGCAGACGCCATAGGTTAAAACTTTCTCTAAAAAAAAAAAAAAAAAAAAAAAGAATGTGGTAACAAAGTGAAAAACTCAAGAAAAACTGTCCAAGAGGAAATCACTACTAGGATTAACCACCAATCCCAATGAAAATTTATTATTCAAAATCAAAGTTTGCAATAGAAATAAACCCTTCTAAATAATTAAGTTACCTTAAGTAGAGCTTACAATATGACCCCACGTTGCTCTAAGCCCCTTGAACTCTTCTATCATGAAATTTCTTCACTGAACTCCGTTCTTGACTCCAAGGACCTCCTCAAAGATTTCTTCACAGGAACTATTTGTGGATGCTATGTGGCTTTAGCCTTGATTACCAATCTTCAATGATACCGTCTGATAGGCCAAGAATGTATTGACCCCTTGTGATAAATTAACCAATTAATTAGCCAAGTTAATTAATTAATTCAATTAGCATGCAATATACGTGATAGCACAAACAAATCACCAACTAAGTTAATATGCAGCAGAAAATAAAGTTGACATGGTGATTTGTTTACGAATGGGAAAACTTCCAAGGAAAAAATCCCACTAGCTGATTTTAAGGTCATCATTCCCAATAATCCACTATTATCACAACAAAGCAGTTACAAGTAAAGGAATCCCAATATCTTATACCAACCTACAGTTGAAATACCAAATTGGACTTGTTCTGTAGTGACAATCTTTTCTTTTAATGCACGGCTCTCAATACGTGACTAATCAATTGATGCACGGATCCAAGTAAGTGACTAACCACCAACTTGAGAAGGATATTGGTTGCAAAGTTCTTCAGTTCATCTACACGATGAAGAATACGAAGCTCCTTGGTTACAAAACCTTACGGCGTACAAATGTAGCAGCTTCTTGAAGAGAAAGATGAACTAGGACAAATTGTCTCCAGTCACAATATGCTAGTGAAAAACCTTTGCATCAAGTTGCACTCACTTGAATCAGCTGTGATAACCCTTAAAATAATCCTTATATATGTTTAGGGTTGTGAGAAAAGAAAGCCTAAACATGAATACACGGATTGGTGTGAAATCAGATCTGAAAAATTGATTTTGTTCGATCTCGATAGATAGGTTATCTAAAGAGCAGCTGTTAAGCATCGAGCAAAAGCAGCCTTTTAAACCTCGATAGATGCTATCTGTCAAGTTTTAAAATCCAGCACTTCTTCACTTGATTCTTGGATAGATTTGCATGTAGGAATGGTAACGGGTCGGGTTCGGGCTGGGTTTTTTCATACCCAGACCCGACTCGTGGGCCAAGACCCGTGGCTCGGACCCGGTCCGTTTACTAAGCGGGTTTTTTTCACAGGGCCCGGACCTGCCCAGCCGGGCCCCGCGGGCTCCGTGGGCCCCGTTAAGGGATTGGGCCCAATTCGTGGCCCAACCAAAAAAAAAAAAAAAATAGAAGCCCAAATTTTATTTTCTTTACCAGCAGCACACTTACTTTTCGGTTCCTTTGCTTTACCAGCAACCAAAAGTAATATCAACAAACAAAAACCATCATAGAGAAGTCTCAATTTTTCATAGCAACCAAACTGAAAAAGACTATATAATAAAAATCATAGAGACATTTCAACAAACACAGGAGCTTTAGTGCAGTAAAACTCAGGCAAAACGAAAATAAGAACAAAATGAAATGAAACTATAATACAAAGCCAGTAAGAAGTCTAAGTACTGGTTTCCGTCGCCGACTTCCATCTAAGTACTATAATATAATATGAAATGAAATGAAACTATAATACAATCGCAGCGTTTTCAATCTCAATTCTCTCAGATTTCCATCACCGACTTTCTCGCACAGATCCAATGCTTCCTTCATCAATTTGAGAGATTCGGAGAGAGATTCGGTCTCATTCTTCTTCGATAGAAGAGATATTCTGAAGGCTAAGTACTGGTTAGCGAGCGAACCATAGTGATCAGAGCAGAGAAGCAAGGTCTTAGACCGACTAAGCAAAGCGACGGCGAGGTTTCGGTCCAAGAGTTCCCATGCGGTATGAGATTTGGCGAGATTGACATCAAGGAGAAGTTTCATTGCATCGTTGGCGGAGATAGCGGTGGCGGCGTTGGAGTTAGAAAGAAGATCGGTAGCTTTCTCGAAGCAAGAGGAAGCAAGGTCGAAGTGGCGAAGGTCATGCCAGATGATGCCGGTTTTGTAGTAGAAGGAAGCGAATTTGATGGACGGAGATGGAACGCTGAAGACGTTGCCGGCATCATCTGAGTTGAGGGAGAGGGAGTGTCGGAGTGAGGGTGAGGACTGAGGGAGGGAGGCGTGAGTTCTGAGGGACTTACCATTGACTTTCCAAAAGCAGTCATTTTGTCATCTTCATCCTCATCATCTTCATCGTCGGAGTCACCATCATTGTCCTCGTCCTCAGATGCCTCTAGAGAAGGAGAGGGAGACGCCACGAAGTCACTAAGGCAAGCCTGCAGTCGGGCAATACGGCCGACACGGGTGTTTACCTGACACAACTCATCACTGAGTGTGTCAAGGCGAGCATCCATGCGCCGAAGCTGCACCATGACCGCCTTGAGGGTCACACCACCTGCAGATGAAGAAGGAGCGAATGTAGATGGAGCGGAAGAAACCAGAAGAGTCGCCGTCTCTCTCTGTGGCCGCTTCGGTTGAAGTTGAGCCTCGCTTCGTCTAACAGTTGCTGCGTCTATGGCACACATAGCAAAAAAATGTGTAGACTCAGGATAGGAGACAGCAAAATGGCGAAGAATCCGCGTGATAGCCGAAGGGAAAATAAGCTTATTATGGGTCACTGTATTCCTATAGACATTTATAAAAGAGAGTATGAAGTGAAATGGAAAGTCAATGGTAAGTCCCTCAAGAAGGGATAACAAAAATCGAGTACAAGACTCAGTAATGGAGTTATAGTGAGACAAAGGATGAAGAACGAATGTCATCACTATGTTAAGGAATCTTGGACCTTTTGCAAAGCCCGAGCAAGGGATGTTTTGACGGTCACCCCAAGATGAAGATGTCTCACAGAAGCGAGACAAGAGTTCGTCTTTGGACACAGTCCTAAGACGCTTACAGCCGGGGTAGTCAGCAAACTCTACCCTCGGTAAGTATAGCACCTTGGATATAAGATCCAGAGTGGCTATAATGCGCGTACCTTGAACACGAGTGATAAACTAAGGTACAGAATAATCAAATCTGTGCATATTGGAGTAAAACTCTTGTATGATCATGGAGGGACAAGTGACTGGGAAGTCACACAGTGACTCCGAAGTCACACAGTGACTCCCAACCCCTACTGTAGATGACAGTGGGAAGGTCAGTATCAGAAAAATCCGATAGAATGACTTGGCGATTCGAATGAGTGCCACGTAGTGAAAAGTTCTTCGAAAAGTTCTTACGGGCTTTATCATCATGGAACCTGACATGAGATGGAGTAGAATCAGCAGAGGGAAAAGAAGAAGATGCCCCGGAATGAAAAGGGTTCCGGGACGGAGTGAACTTACGTTTAGGTGCCATAAAGCAACTAACCGAAAGAAAGAGAGAGAGAAAGAAACACGCCGAAAAGTACCAAACAGTTTAATATCAATAAGATAGAAACAATATTGGTATGTATGCATGGAACATGCATGAACATGTGACATGCAAAAAAAAAAAAAAAAAATCATGGGCTAAGCTCAATCTAATCCTACTAGCACACATCATTTCAACATATTAAGCACACATCTAAAATGCATGAATCATTGTTAAAATGCAAATGTGATGCAATGCATGATGATTTAAAATCATTTAAACAAAACCCATCCCAAAAATTTCACAAAAACTTCATCAATTTTGAAAAATCCCAAAAGTTAGGTCAAAAGAGATGAAATGCATGATAAGATGAGAGAAATGAGATCATACCAGTTGAAGAATACTCTCTTGAGGCTGAAAAATGAGTGGGGAAGAAGTTTAGAGTGAGAGAAGGGTGTTTCGGGAGGTGAGGAGTTTGAAAGAGTCGAGGGAGATCGAGAAAAATGAGTGAGAAATCGCGCTGACCCTTTATATAGAAATCCACGATTCTCGATGGATCGAGAGGTATTGAGAGGTGCCGAGATTTAAATTTTGACAAATAGAGCTATCAAGAGGTGTCCACAGCAAAATGACCTCGATGGATCAAGAAGCTATCGAGAATCTATCGAGCATATAGAAACTTCCTCGATGGATCGAGAAGCTGTCAAGCAGCTATCAAGACTAATTCTCAAAAACCTCGATGGATCGAAAATGCAATAACAGCTATCGAGAAAGGAAGCTCAAGAGGCTCGATAGATAGCTTAGCTATTGAGAGGTATCCAGCAGCTATCGAGATTGCTTAAAAATAGTTTTTCAAGAAGAGAAAACCATAGATATGAATGCAATCAAGCATGCTACTTAACCAAAGATCCAAACAACGTTTTAGACTCTCAAAATCATCTCTTAACAAGAAAAATATCAAGTATTTAGATCCAAGACACACACACACACACACACACACACACACACAAAGTCTAACTAATTTTATATTTCAAAAACAAGTCAAGACAGTTTAGTGAGCATACATTAACACATGTATTCCTTGTGATGACCAAGTCACATTGTACTTGCACATGTATCAAGAGTAGCAAAGAATATTGAGTGTTGTGTGTGAAATACATTGCAAGATTGCATAAGTGTCTTCATATTATGACTAATTGAGATATGAGAAATCACTTTACTCACACACAATCATAACTACTTGATGGGGACTATCACATTTGAGGTACATCCTATAACTCCCACATCTCCTAGAAGACGTGCTTGTAATCATATATAAAACATTTTGATTCTTTTTGCTTTTATTTTTCTTTGCATATTTTTATTTTAAGCAAACTATGCATGGACATAAAAGAGAGTGAAAAGAAATAGCCAATTATGTTAAGCTTTTGACATTGCACTTTTGTTATGCTGAAACATACATATATCATTTCATGATTGAGCAACAGTGGTGAGATGGTTATTTATGCCTTTCTCTTAGGATTTTCTATTCCTTCTCGTCAAAAAGAATGATACGAGTGTTAAGTACAAGAGATTACTTAATCTTAGTCATCACAAACACGAGCCACAAAGGTTACTTGCTTAGTTGCACATAGAGATACTCATTTAAACTACAAATGATACAAAGTTAAGAAAATTTTGTTTCAATGGCTATCCAAAGTGCATAAGTACCAATGTACACAAAATACACACTGTTTTTGTATTTTTCTGATTTTTCAAATTTTTAATTATTTTTTTTAATTTTTATGAAAAATAAAATAAAGCAAAACTGAAAATAAACAAATAAAAACATGTTAAAAAAATCAAAGTATAAAACTAGACTGACTCAAAACAAGAAGGCAAAACACACAAGTAATGCATACTAAAAAACAAGAAAGGGGAGAGAGAGAGAGAGAGAGAGAGAGAGAGAGAGAGAGAGAGAGAGAGAGAGAGAGAAGTGACTAAATCACTTGGATCATTTTTCCTTCCACATCTTGGAAGAACCTTTCCGTTTGGCAAACCCTTGATTCGGCGGTGAAGGGGAAGAATTGAAACCATTCAAGTTCGAAAAGAACATGAGGGCTTTGAATAGATCTCCAAGAGGAGTAAAAGAGGATGGAAACTAATTATGATTTCCCGATAAGATAATGCTGTTACTCTTTTGAGTGGCTAACCACTTATAGCAATTTGGTCGAGTATGTCCAGTTGCTCCACAGTGATGGCAGAGATGCTCTTCTTTTGTTTAAACTTTTGAGTGTTGCCCTTCTTAGCCCTGGGGTTTTTAGTTTGTTTCTTGTCAAGCTTAAGGGGTGCTCCTAAGATAGATTTACCTTATCTATGTCCTCACTAGCTAACACAATTTTGACATTATTGTTATTAGATTCAACATTATTAGTAGGAGAAATAAATATAGTAGTACTAGTAGAAGTAATATTAGGAGAAGAGAGTTTAAACCCTAGATTGGTTTGATTAGAAGCAGATTTCTGTAGGCTAAGCATCTCGTCAAGTTTTGCACTTGAAGTCCTCTCTAACTGAGCTCTGACTTGGAACAACTCTGCCTCAAGCTTCTTGGTCTTTTAAGCCAAGAAATTGTTTTCAAACCACAGTGCTCCAATAGTCTGATTAGCTTCATCAAACTTTGTGGAAAGCTCTTCTCGATCAAATTCCATATCACTCACCTTCTTCGTGGCCAACCTATATAGTTTCTCATGCTTCTCAGAAACCTTATACAATTTTTCATAGGTTGTATGGATATCATCTTGATCGTCCATTTTCTCAAACTTAGAATCCACTAAGTCCTCTTCATCATCTACTGTTTCTAAACCCCCATCAGTAGGATCAATTGTAGGAGTGAAGGCATTTAGGATTCCATCATTCTTATTATCCGAATCATCCTTAGGCTCAGTGTCACTCAAGGTAGCAATAAAGGCCTTGCTTTTCCCAATAGTCTTAAGATAAGTTGGGCATTCTTGTTTCATGTGTCCGAATCCTTGACACCTAAAGCACTTAGGTCTGGTGGGAGCAGTGTATTGACCGCCTTCCTTAGCATCATTCTTTCCTCTGTCATGGTTCTTGAATTGAGACGAACTGGACTGCTTGCGGTCTTTGTCAAATCCTTTGGCATTGGCATTCTTCATAAACTTTTTGAACTGCCTTGTAATGTAGGATTTTATTTTAGAATCTTCATCATCTGAAGATTCATCTGTGTCACTACTCTTGACCTTCAGTGCCATGCTTTTGCCCTTATTTGATTTTCTGATCCTTGTCAAACCCAACTTATAGGTCTACAGATTGCCAACCAGCTCTGTCAAAGGAATTTTGTCAATATCCTTTGATTCCTCAATTGCGGTGATCTTGGCATGAAATCTCTTAGGTAGAGATCTAAGCACTATTCTAACAATTTTAGGTTTGGGAATGATTTCCCCAAGATTAAAGGTAGAGTTCACAATGTCCTTGAGCTTGGCATAGAACTCATTGAATGACTCATCCTCTTCCATCTTAATCTCTTCAAAGCTTGTGGTAAGCCTCTGAAGCTTTGAATCCTTGATAGCCTTGGTTCCTTCATAGGTTGTCTAAAGGATGGTCCATGCTTCCTTTGAAGTTTCAGTGGAAGATATCTTCTTGAACTCCTCTTTCATGACTGCACTAAATAAGGCATTCAATGCTGATAGGCCACAAATTTAATGACCCCTTGTGATTTAAACTAATTAATTAATTTAGTCAAGTTATTAATTAATTAATTTAACATGCAAATACGTGGCAGCACAAACAAATCACCGAATAACTAAATATGCAGCGGGAAATAAATGACACGGTGATTTGTTCACGAATGGGGAAAAACCCTAACGGCAAAAACCCCACCGGGTGATTTTCAGGTCACCACTCCCGAAACTCCATTATTATCAAATCAAGCGGTTACAAGTAAAGGAATCCCAAGTACCTTACCAACCTACAGTTGAACCCTTACCCCAATACCCAATTGGACTTGATCTGTAGCGACAGTTCCCACCTTTGATGCACGGCTCCCAAGTACGTGACTAACCAGATGCGCGGATCCCAGTACGCGACTTCAATCACCAACTTTAGAATGAGAGGTTGGCTGCAGAGTTCTTCAGATCATCCTATGCATGAAGATCAGGAAGATGCTTGGTCACAAAACCCTAAGGTGCACAATACACAGCAACTTCTTGAATAAGATGACCTAGGTTAAGAACTTCGTCTTAGAGCACAATCTGCTTGAACAAGGATTGCTCAATGCTTATGCAACTTGTGTCTATGTTGACGGCTCTTAAAACACTCCTTAAATATGTTTAGGGTTAGAAGAAAAGAAGGCCCAAAAACACATTCACGGATCCCAAGAAAATCATATTAGAATTCTGACTTTTTAAGTCTCGACAGCTAGCAGGTGTCGAGGTAGGTGTCGAGCAGGTGTCGAGCTTTAAAAATTCTGCACTTCAACTTGCTTTTTCTTGGACAGACTTGATGACTTCAACACTTGATTTTGAAACATAGTTTCTTGAAGTATTAAAAACACCTAGAACTACCCAATTACAAGTAGAGTGCGTTTTGTCAAAGGATTAGCCAATTTACATAAAATATGACATATGTTCCTAACATGTAAACACATATGTCCTAACAATCTCCCCCTTTGGCAATCCGTGACAAAACCACAACAAACAAATGAACATATGAGAGAAGTCATAAATCACTCAACTCATATTCACTTGTTACATACAATAAAATCTATCCTAACACAAACTCTTGAAGAACTTTGCAAAAAGAGAGTTTATGGCAAGTAGACTTTGACAACCTGTATTTCTGAAACACTTATAAACAAAACTCATCAAGGCATCTTGTGTGAAACAGAATTAACTAGATTGCATACAAATATAAAGAACATGTGTATAAAGAAAGAAAAGAAACAACACATGAAGAGATAGGTGAATAAGAGAAACATACATCCACATATATAGAAAGATAAGTACAATGTATGTAAAACTGATATACAAGACCAATGTATCTATAAAGAAAGAAAAGAAAAAGATACATCTAAAGCCTCACTACATCCCTCAAAAAGTATGAACACTCCCCCTATCAAAATGTCCTATACTAACTCTCCCCCTAAGATGACTACTCTCATAATCCCAAAACTACTTCCCCTTTTTGTCACGAGTGACAAAGGGTAGAGTGTCATGTAGACATCTCATCAGTAGAGCTAGCATCTCCATCATCATCTGAAGCATCATCGTCATCACTATCATCATCATCATCCTCAGCATCAGACTCGGAAGCAACTGGAGGAGGTGGTGGAGAAGCCTCAGATGCAAAACCACCCATGGTCGCCTGCCGTCGTGCAATACGACCAACACGAACGTTCACCTGATACAACTCAGTGGTGAGTGTATCAAGGCGAGCATCCATGCGCTGCAGCTGCGCCATAATATCTCCAAGGGATACATCGCTGGAGGAAGGAAGAGTAGTCGATGTAGATGGAGCAGATCTGGATGGAGCCGAACGGGAGGGCGGAGTGGAATCCGGCTGTCTCGCCCTGAACTGTGCTTGGCTACGTTTTACGGTAGCGGCATCTATGGCAGAGATGTGTGTGAAGTGGTCGGAGACAGGGAAAGGGATGGAAAAATGGCGTAGTATCCTCGTGATAGCGGAAGGAAAGATAAGCTTATCACGGGACGCCGCATCTAAATGAACATCTATGATAGAGAAAATGAAATGAGAAGGAAAATCTATCGTAAGATACTCAAGTAGAGAAAGCAAGAAACGAGCACGAGGCTCTATGATAGAGTTATAATGGGAGAGAGGATGAAGTACAAATGTCATCACCATGTTAAGGAATCTAGGACCTTTAGCAAAAGGTCTATACGATGTGTACATATGCTCACCCCACTCAGAAGGGCGCTCACAGAAAGCAGAAATGAGCTCATCCCTGGACACAGTCCTCAGTCGCTCACATGTAGGATAGTCAGGAAACTCTATCCTAGGAACATGAAGCACATCCGCAACCAGCTGCGGTGTGACAGCAATGCGCGTACCTCGAACGAGAGTGAAAAAGAGAGGTACTGAACGATTAATCCCGTGCATGTTGGAGTAAAACTCTTGCATCAGCACGAGAGGACAAGTGACCGGGACGTCACACAGTGACTCCCATCCCCTACAGTGAATGACAGAGGGAAGGTCAGTATCGGCGAAGTCCGCCAGAACAACGTGGCGTTCCGAATGAACACCTCGTTTAGAGAAGTTCTCAGTAAATGCCTTGTAGGCATCTCCATCACGGAACCGAAGATTATGAGGAGCAGTATCAGAAGATGAAGAAGCTCCAGAACGCAGAGGGTTCCGGGCCGGAGTGGATTTACGTTTAGGTGCCATAGATGCAACTAACGTAAAAGAAAAAGAAAAGAGATAGAGAGGGAGACAATCAGAAAAGTCCCAAACAGTTCAAATATAACAATATCTTGAACAAAAATGGACGTATGCATGGGAATGCATGATCATGTTACATGCAAACATAAAAAGCATCATGGGCTCAGCCCAATCCAATCCTAGCAGCACACATTCAAGAATCACATAACTAAATGCATGAAAATATCATTCTAATGCACATGGAATGCAATGCATGACATTCTAAACACTTTTTATTGAAAAACCAACCCAAAAATTCAATAAAAACTCAATGATTTTGAAAAACCCAAAGTTTTCAAAGAAAATCCCAAAACCTAAGTTTTAAAACATGAAATGCATGAAAAACAAAGGAAAACAAGATCATACCAAGTGATTTGAAGCAAGAAAGTGCCGGAAATCAAGTTGGATGAAGGTTGGAGAGAAGAAAACTGCTCTGGAAGTCGAACCGCCTCGGACAGATCGAAGAGAGATTGAGAACTGAAGGAGAAATCGCGAACAGAGCTTAAATAGGATCTCCAGTAAATCTCGACAGCAGAGGTGTCGAGAGGTATCGAGATGTTGTCGAGAGAGGTGTCGAGAAAATATGCCTTCGACAGCTAAGGTATCGAGAAGGTATCGAGGTACCAAACAGCTCAACCAACACCAGAAGCTCGATCGATCGACTAGGTGTCGAGAAGGTATCAAGCAGACAGAGATATCTCGATCGATCCACCAGGTGTCGAGGAGGTGTCGAGATTGCGATAAGAAAAATGCTTTAGATGCTCGACAGCAGACCAGGTATCGAGGAGGTATCGAGAAGGTGTCGAGCCAGCTTTGAAATGCAGTTTTTCGAGAATTGAAAAACACAGACATGAATGCAATCAAGACATGCACCTCAACCAAGATCCAATCAACATATAATTCTCTTAAAAATCATCTCTCAATGAAAATTTAAGCACATGGATCTCCCGAGAACACACACACACACTAAATAAGTCTAACAAATTTTATATTTCAAAAATAAGTCATGACAGTTTAGTGAGCATACAAAAGCACATGTAAAACCTTTGTGATGGCCAAATCACATTGTACCTGCACATGTATCAAAAGTAGCAAAGAATATTGCGTGTTGTGTGTGAAAAACATCGCAAGATTGCATAAGTGTATACATGTTATGACGATCTGAGATATGAGCAAATAACTTTAACTCACACACAATCATAACTGTTTGATGGGGACTATCACCTTTGAGGTACATCCTATAACTCTCACATCTCCTAGAATACACGCTTGCAACCATTTTAAAGCATTTTTAATCTTTTTGCTTTTTATTTCTTTGCATATTTTCTTTTTAAAGCATATCATATATGGGCTTATGAGAAAGAAAAGAAATACCCATTGATATTTTGACATTTCAATTTTGCTATGCCTAAGCACACAAATGTCATTGACATCACACTTTTGCTATGCCGAAGCATACAGATGTCATTAATGATTGGCGGGCAACAGTGGTGAGATGGTTATTTATGCCTTTCTCTTAGGATTTTCTAGTCCTACCCGTCAAAAAGAGTGATATGAGTGTTAAGTCTAAGAAATAACCTAATCTTACTCATCACAAACACGAGCCACAAAGCTCACTTGCTTAGTTGTGCATAAAGATGCTCATCTAAGCTACAAGAGATACAAAGTTTAGAAAACTTTGTTTCATTGGCCATCTAAGGTACACAAGTACCAAAGTACACAAAACACACACTGTTTTTGTATTTTCTGATTTTTCAATTTTTTTATTTTTTATTTTTTATTTTTATATCAAAAACAAAATAAACAAAACTGAAAGTAAACACACAAAAACATGTTAACAAGCAAAACAATGCATAAAACTAGACTGACTCAATTAAAAATGCAAAACACTCATGCAATGCAACAAATAAGAAGAATAAGAAGGGAAAAGAAAGTGATGAAATCACTTTGAGTCCTTTTTCTTCCACTCCTTGGAAGAGCCTTTCCTTTGATTAAAACCTTGAACCGGCGGTGAGGGGGAAGAATTGAAACCGTTCAAGTTCGAAAGGAACATGATGGCTTTCAGAAGATCTCCAAGAGGAGCAAGAGAGGATTGAAGCTGACTTTGGCTTCCAGATGCTGTCATACTGTTGCTCTGTTGGGTGGCTAGCCACTTGTAGCAATTTGGTCGAGTATGACCGGTAGCTCCACAATGATAACAGAGATGCTGCTTCTTTTGTTTAGGCTTTTGAGAGTTAGCCTTCTTGTCCTTAGGGAGTTTAGCATCTTTCTTTTCTAACTCAGGGGGTGCTCCTAAGATGGATTTTTCTTTGTCTATGTTCTCACTAGCTAATTCAGTTTTATCATCAATGTTCTCAATTTTAACATTATTAGCAGGAAGAACAAAAACAGTAGAACTAGTAGAAGCAGAGTTAGAGATAGAAAGACCATACCCTAAACCTGTTCGATCTGAAGCAGATTTCTGGTTGCTGAGCATCTCATCAAGTTTTGCACTTGAAGTCCTCTCCAGTTGAGCTCTGACTTGAAACAGTTCTGCTTCAAGCTTCTTAGTCTTCTCAGCCAGGAAGTTATTCTCAAATCTCAGTGCACCAATAGTTTGATTTGCCTCATCAAACTTTGTGGACAATTCTTCTCTGTCGAGTTCCACATCACTGAGCTTCTTGGTGGCCAGCCTGTATAGCTTCTCATGCTTTTCAGAAAGCTTGTAAAGCTTCTCATAGGCTGAATGGATATCATCTTTGTCATCCATCTTTTCACATTCAGTGTCCACCAATTCTTCTTCTTCTTCTTCAACAATTCCATCCGTAGAATTGACTGAAGCAGTGAAAGCATTTAGGATTCCGTCATCCTCATCATCGGAATCATCTTCAGGCTCAGTGTCACTAAGGGTTGCAGCTAGAGCCTTGCTTTTCCCAATGCTCTTCAGATAAGTAGGACACTCATTCTTCATGTGTCCAAACCCGTGACACCCAAAACACTTTGGTCCTGCAGGAACAGTGTACTGACCGCCATCCTTGGCATCCTTCCTTCCCTTGTCTTGGCTCTTGAACTGTGAAGAACCGGATTGCCTTCGGTCTTTGTCGAAGCTCCTCCCATTGGCATTCTTCATAAACTTCTTGAACTGCCTCGTAATGTAGGACTTCATCTTGGAGTCTTCATCATCGGAAGACTCATCTGTATCACTGCTCTTCGCCTTCAGGGCCATGCTCTTGCCCTTGCTTGACTTGCCTATTCTTGATAACCCTAGCTCGTAGGTCTGCAAGTTCCCAACCAGCTCAGTCAAAGGAATTTTATCAATGTCCTTTGATTCTTCAATTGCCGTAATCTTGGCATGAAATCTCTCAGGTAGAGATCTGAGCACCTTCCTTACAACCTTGGGTTCAGGGATGGTTTCCCCAAGATTGAAGGCTGAGTTCACTATGTCTTTCAGCTTGGCATAGAACTCATCGAACGACTCATCCTCCTCCATCTTAATTTCTTCAAAGCTAGTAGTGAGCCTCTGTAGCTTTGAATCCTTGACAGCCTTTGTTCCTTCATAGGTTGTCTGGAGGATGGTCCACGCCTCCTTGGCGGTTTCTGTTGAGGATATCTTCTTGAACTCCTCATTGGTGACAGCGCTAAATAGAGCATTCAGCGCTCTGCTGTTGAAGTTTGCCGCCTTGATCTTGGCTTCATCCCAATCAGCCGGCGCTTCTTTTGGCTTTGTCCAGCCAATCTCCACAGCTTGCCACACCTTCTCATCTAAGGACTGCAAAAAAGCTCTCATGCGTACTTTCCAGTAGGCATAGTTAGTCCCATCAAATAAAGGAGGTATTATTAGAGATTGTCCTCTATCCATGACAAACAGGGGTCAATGGATCAAACACAGCAAAGATTAAACCTAATCAGAGTGTGCTCGCTCTGATACCACTTGATAGGCCACAAATTTAATGACCCCTTGTGATTTAAACTAATTAATTAATTTAGTCAAGTTATTAATTAATTAATTTAACATGCAAATACGTGGCAGCACAAACAAATCACCGAATAACTAAATATGCAGCGGAAAATAAATGACACGGTGATTTGTTCACGAATGGGGAAAAACCCTAACGGCAAAAACCCCACCGGGTGATTTTCAGGTCACCACTCCCGAAACTCCACTATTATCAAATCAAGCGGTTACAAGTAAAGGAATCCCAAGTACCTTACCAACCTACAGTTGAACCCTTACCCCAATACCCAATTGGACTTGATCTGTAGCGACAGTTCCCACCTTTGATGCATGGCTCCCAAGTACGTGATTAACCAGATGCGCGGATCCCAGTACGCGACTTCAATCACCAACTTTAGAATGAGAGGTTGGCTGCAGAGTTCTTCAGATCATCCTATGCATGAAGATCAAGAAGATGCTTGGTCACAAAACCCTAAGGTGCACAATACACAGCAACTTCTTGAAGAAGATGACCTAGGTTAAGAATTTCGTCTTAGAGCACAATCTGCTTGAACAAGGATTGCTCAATGCTTATGCAACTTGTGTCTATGTTGACGGCTCTTAAAACACTCCTTAAATATGTTTAGGGTTAGAAGAAAAGAAGGCCCAAAAACACATTCACGGATCCCAAGAAAATCAGATTAGAATTCTGACTTTTTAAGTCTCGACAGCTAGCAGGTGTCGAGGTAGGTGTCGAGCAGGTGTCGAGCTTTAAAAATTCTGCACTTCAACTTGCTTTTTCTTGGACAGACTTGATGACTTCAACACTTGATCTTGAAACATAGTTTCTTGAAGTATTAAAAACACCTAGAACTACCCAATTACAAGTAGAGTGCGTTTTGTCAAAGGATTAGCCAATTTACATAAAATATGACATATGTTCCTAACATGTAAACACATATGTCCTAACAAATGCCTTACTGTTGAAGTTAGCCGCTTTGATCTTTGCATCATCCCAATCAGCCGACACTTAGGCTTGGTCCAGCCTATCTCCACAGCTTGCCACACTTTTTCATCTAATGACTGCAAGAAAGCTCTCATTATGTCCTTGAGCTTGGCATAGAACTCATCGAATGACTCATCCTCTTCCATCTTAATCTCTTCAAAGCTTGTGGTAAGCCTCTGAAGTTTTGAATCCTTGATAGCCTTGGTTCCTTCATAGGTTGTCTAGAGGATGGTCCATGCTTCCTTTGCAGTTTCAGTGGAAGATATCTTCTTGAACTCCTCTTTCGTGATTGCACTAAATAAGGCATTCAATGCCCTGCTGTTGAAGTTAGCCGCTTTGATCTTTGCATCATCCCAATCAGCCGACACTTCCTTAGGCTTGGTCCAGCCTATTTCCACAGCTTGCCACACTTTTTCATCTAATGACTGCAAGAAAGCTCTCATGTGTACTTTCCAGTATGCATAGTTAGTGCTATCGAATAAAGGAGATATAATTAAAAATTGTCCACTATCCATGACAATAGGGGTCAATGGATCACACAACAAAGATTAATCCTAATCAAAGTGTGCCTGCTTTGATCACACTTGATAGGCCAAGAATGTATTGACCAATTGTGATGAATTAACCAATTAATTAGCCAAGTTAATTAATTAATTCAAGGGATAATTACATTTTACCTACCTGTGGTTTGCCTCTAATTTGACTTGCCTACCCGTGGTTTCAATTTTGACACTTTACCCACTCGAGGTTCAATCCGTTACTGCTCCGTAACCCACCTCCCTGTTTGCCGTTACTCTAACACGTTTTCTTTCAAAATCAAAACACAAAACAAATCAAAAAGTTAGAGTTTTTGATTGCTTAAGAACATTTTTATGTGATTTTGGTTGTGGGTTCATCTCTTGGGTTTTGATCGTGCAAGCAAACCTAGGAAGAAGGAGACACAATGTTCATCTGGCATTTGACACTGACCAAACTAATTTATTTTTAAACTTATAAACGCATGGACTAAAAAGTTTTGGTGAGACAAATTTATCCTCAAAGGCTCACACCCACTGACCCACATAACGCAGTCTGAAAAATCCCTAAATCTGAAAAGCTTGAAACCCCAACGCCACTCCCATGGCCTTAATCGGTGACCTTAGCCTGACAAAGGAGTGTTCACTACCAATGTTACAGTTTGGTGAGGTTGATTTTAATGTGCTTATTTTTCAAAAAGACAGCCGATGCATAGGGAGTGAACACAGTTTGGTGAGGCTAATTTTAGGAAAAGATTTGAGCCACACTATAAGGGTCAGTTGTTTTAAATCCCAACTGCCGCACAGCATAGGGTTGAATTTCCAACCCCATCAGCGGCCAATTTTGTTGGTGCAGTAGTTGGCTCTGGCCAACAAGAAAAAGAAGAAAAGTAAACCCACAACCATGAGAAAGAGAGTAGATTTGAGAGAGACTAATAGAGTTCAAAAGATCAAAAACCACGAAAACCAGATAGACTAAATCGCAACACAACCCACAAATCTCAAAAACGCTCTGCACTAAAATCTCAGATCTCAAATTCAGAAAATGAAGAAGTTTTCTTTTAGAGTAGATGTAAAGCCCTTAAGAGTAGATCTCTTTGATTTGGAGTTTGGAAACTTTTTTTTTTCTTTGAGTTGGAGTGAGGGGTGGCAATTGGAGTTTGAGGAAGGTGGAGGTGGTGACTGGAGAGGAAAAGGGCGATGGAGGGGACTAGATTAAAAGAAAAATATATTCTTGCTTGCTTATTAAAAAAGAAGCTGCTTTTTGAGAACATTGGTTGTAGATTGGCCATTCTTTTTACTTTTATATAAGAACAAGAAAACTGCAACAGAAAGACTTTGAACCTTCTTGTTATACACAAACAAAAGACAAATTTTTTGCTTAATTGAAAGTTTCTGAAGAAGAAACCTCTCCTGCGTTGTTGAAAGTTCACTAGTGATTTTAAATATTGACTTGCTTGGTTTGGTGTGGAGTAAAAGAGAAATCTTTGAGGGATTCTTGGCTACTTTGAGTTGGCTGAAAGTTGCTCTTGGAGGTTTGTTAGAAAATTTTGTTTTGTCAGTCTTTTGTTTTTGTTCATTTGATTTTTTTTTTTTACCTTGAAATTTACTCCGATTGTTGTTTTGTTTTGAAGATGAGCCCATGATATGCCAAAATTTCAATATGGGTGCATGGGTTTATTATTTTTCTTTTTTCAAGTTTAGTGAAGTTCATAGTTCATACTGAATCAGTATTTGATTCAGCTGAACAGGTGAAAAGATGAACACTGTGTCTCCTTCTTCCTCTTCACCAGGATTTAAACCAAAAGATAATATTAAGGCAAACGTGTTTGATCTGTTTTGTGTTTTTATTTTGAAAGAAAACGTGTTAGAGTAACGGCAGACAGGGAGGTGGGTTACAGAGCAGTAACGGATTGAACCTCGAGTAGGTAAAGTGTCAAAATTGAAACAACGGGTAGGCAAGTCAAATTAGAGGCAAACCACAGGTGGGAAAAGTGTAATTATCCCTTAATTCAATTAGCATGCAATATGCATGGTAGTACAAAAAAATCATCAACTAAGTTAATATGCAGCGGAAAATAAAGTTACACGGTGATTTGTTTACGAATGGGGAAAATCTTCCAGGCAAAAATCCCACCGGGTGATTTTAAGATCACCACTCCCGAGAATCCACTATTATCACAATAAACGGTTACAAGTTGATAAATATTAGCTCTGATACCATGTTAAATGGACAATATTATCAAATGCAATGTGTTATACCATGTTGTGTATGTTAGAGTGGATGCGGAAGGTGAAGCATAGAATAGGAACACTGAGAACACGAGGGTTACGTGGTTCAGCCTTGACAGCCTACATCCACGGAGGAATCCCTTAAGGGCTACATCTTTATTATATGAGAGTGTAGTACAATAACCTGTGTTACAATGAGTCATAACATGGGTATATATAATAGACTAAACCCTAGACTAATAGACTTCTAGTACAAGTAGGAGACTTAGCTTGCACACAAAGTAGAATTAGGCTTGGGCCTATTACATTGGGCTAATGTGACTAATATATATCTCTAACACCCTCCCTCAAACTCAAGGCGGAAACTCGATGAAGGCTTGAGGTTGGATAAGCATGAGAAGATCACTTGGAGATGCCTTGAATAATACCTTTGAAGAAACCACAATGAATAATATGCCAATTGACCAATTTCAGAGCTTCAAATGAAGAAACGGAGTCCAAAATTGGAATCTACGCGAAAAACTGAGCAAGATAGGCCATTTTGGAAATTTTAACTTTTGGTCAAAAGTCAACGCAAAAGTCAAAGTCAACAGATCTGGTCAAAGTCAACAGTCAGTGCTCACGGGTTAGATCCGGGTGGTCCGGGTCGGGTCGGTCCGAGTCAACGTCAGCTAGGTGATGTGGTGCTGACGAGGCGACACTGCTGACGTGGCTAGCTGATGTGTCTGGTGACGTGTCCAAGGCTGGCGTGGCTCATTTTGCTGACGTCATTAAATGATGTCATGGATGACGTCATATTAAGGCTGACATAGTTCTTCGGCGTGTGTGAGTTGTCCACCGGCGCGTGCTGTAGGTGCCAGAAATTCTACTGGCGCGTGAGGGCGCGTGTATTGTCAGATTATGGCTGGAATTTCAGGGTTTGTAGATCGGTGAACGAGGAGACCGTCTGGGCGGCGTGTGTGGTAATGGAACGTTCTGGAATTCAGGAATCTAAGGCGGCACGTGGGAGAATTTCGGAGACAACTGCGGCGCGTGGAGGCGCATGGCAGGGCTACTGGTGACCGGATTTCTGGGTTTTCCACACGGTAGGCTGTGGAGCATGGTTGTGTAGTTGGTTTCGTCAGGCGAAGGCTTGATTTGCACAGATCTGAAAGGTGAGTGGTTCGACTTGCTTGAGAGATCAGAGATGTAGCAGCGAGGCAGCAACGGGGTTTCTGTGGGAGCTGCGTGATGCTGTGGACCTAGATCTGAAAGAAGGCATGGGCACTGTTGTGGATCTGTGTTATGCACGTGAGAATCTTCTTTGCTTGCTAGAGATTTTGTTTGATGCCAAGAACGGAGTTTGGCTCTGATACCATGATAAATATTAGCTCTGATACCATGTTAAATGGACAATATTATCAAATGCAATGTGTTATACCATGTTGTGTATGCTAGAGTGGATGCGGAAGGTGAAGCATAGAATAGGAACACTGAGAACACGAGGGTTACGTGGTTCAGCCTTGACAGCCTACATCCACGGAGGAATCCCTTAAGGGCTACATCTTTATTATATGAGAGTGTAGTACAATAACCTGTGTTACAATGAGCCATAACATGGGTATATATAATAGACTAAACCCTAGACTAATAGACTTCTAGTACAAGTAGGAGACTTAGCTTGCACACAAAGTAGAATTAGGCTTGGGCCTATTACATTGGGCTAATGTGACTAATATATATCTCTAACACAAGTAAAGGAATCCCAGTACTTTTACCAACCTACAATTGAACCCTTACTCCAATACCCAATTGGACTTATTCTGTAGTGACAATCTCTCCGTTTAATGCACGGCTCCCAATACGTGATTAACCAATTGATGCATGAATCCAAGTACATGACTAACCACCAACTTGAGAAGGATGTTGGCTGTAAAGTTATTCAGTTGATCCACACGATGAAGATCACAAAGCTACTTGGTTACAAAACCCTACGACGTATAATGTAGCAGCTTCTTGAAGAGAAAGATGAACTAGGAAAAATTGTCTTCGGTCACAATGTGCTCGTGAAAAACCTTTGCATCAAGTTGCACTCACTTGTATTAGCTGTGACAGCCCTTAAAATAATCCTTATATATGTTTAGGGTTATGAGAAAAGAAAGCCTAAACATGTATACATGGATTGGTGTGAAATCAGATCTAAAAAACTGATTATTATAGACCTCGATAGATAAGTTATTTATCGATCAGCTGTTGAGCATTGGACAAAAGCTGCCTTTTAAACCTCGATAGATGCTATCTGTCGAGTTTTAAAATCTAGCACTTATTCACTTGATTCTTGGACAGATTTGCATGGCTTTAACACTTGGATTTAAAACCTTATTTCTTGAAGTATTAAACACATCCTAGATCTACCAAATTACAAGTAAAGTGTGTTTTGTCAAAGGATTAGCTAATTCTACATTGACATATGTTCCTAACATGATTCACATATTTCCTAACATGATTCACATATGTCCTAACACCGTCTTTATATTCACCTTGTAGATGTCCAATATGAGGGTGATAAAATAGAACTTAGGTTTTAGTTTTTAGAAACATGGCACAAGCTTTCTCTCTCTTCTCATTTAGTCGTCTATAAGTTCCCCCTATATATTCTTCCATGTAGGGCATCAGTTCCTCTGCTTGATTGCTGACTTAAGGGTCTGTAAGAGAATTAGCCTTCCCAATTCTTGATCGATTGATAATCTGTCAAGAGTCAATCGAAGGCCTAATCTTGATTGATTGAAAGTCGATTAAGTGGTGTGTTAAGCTTAGAAGAAGTTATTTTTGCTTGAGTTAATATTGGGTTTTCATCTTGGCCTAGAATAGACTCATTATAACTCAATAAAATTTATAAGTTGTCATAATTTGCCAACACAAACCTATTTTACCTAACAAGATTAATTTGCAATGCACCCTCATGATCCAAATTAGTGTTTAATAAATAAATTAATGGGAAAGTGTTGTCTACCTTTCGCCCCCATATTGTATTGGTCTAAATATGGTCTTATAGGCAACGAAAATTCTCATTTAGCGTGGAGAGTCTGAAGACTTTTCTGTTTGGTACTTGACATACAATCTAGGATACATTTTTGTTTTATTTTTTTAACCTTCGTGAAAATTCAAAGTACGAAAAGACTTGTTGATTTAAGCTTTCAAATGCCTGAAACTGAAAGGCATTCATTACTTTAACATAAAGCAATATAAGAATGCTGCTTGCGGAAGCCACTGGAAGACATATCAATTGGTCAATTTAGTTTGGATCACAATTGTAAGATATTTATAGGGTAAAGTACAATTTTGATTCATGAAATATGGGTCCAGGTACAATTGCATTAGATTAAATGATTAAATTCACATTTTTAATAATTTAAGTTTTAAGATATTTAATAATTTATTATGAAATTAGTCTCAAAGATTAATTTGGCGGATATGGAAATTACAAGAAATTATGAGGAAGAATTGAAACTTGCGGATGTTTTTGCATTTTCCCATTAAAAAAAAAAAAAAAAAACTTTTAATGAGTTTTTACTCTAAAAGAAAGGGGAATGAGAGATTCCAACTAACAGTTTCTGTTTTATGGGGTACTAGCCTCATCACGCACACTTCGTGCGTGTGATGAGGCTTTTTTTTTAATAGTGTCATAATTTTCAGTTTGAGGTTTACATGTTTTCTGATTAACATTACACATTTAGAACTATTAATACAACCAGGAGTGTCATGAGGTTAGTTTCAAAAAATGAACAAATATTACACATTTATTTTATAGCAAAAAAAAAAAAACTTGTGTTTTTATTTTATATATATAATTTATATTTTAAGAATCTATTTTATAAGTGGATGAAGCAATTTAAAAATCAATAAAAGAGCAGCCCTATTTTTTAGGCAATATTTTAGTAGGAGTTAAAGTTGTATTTTTACCGGATTGTCGTTTAGTTTTGTCTCTACTTAAACATAGAGGTGTAGAGACATTTTTGAACCAAAAAAAAAAATGAGAATCCTAAACAGGAGAAGTCCTAGATAATTTCTAATGGATTGTGGTACTCTTAGGAGTTGATGGTTGCAGTACATCTTCCTATTGTTTTAGTCTTGAAATTATTAAATATCATGACCAAATTTAAATAGTCTTTAGTCGGATTTGACTTCTTCCGTATCGGGCATATAAACAAACTTTTCCTGACATGAATGATGTGTACAAAGTCCTTGGTAGAACGAAGAATTTAATTAGCACCCTAGGTAGTTTTTACAATTGTGAAGAAGATATTCAATGAACTACGAAGCTGAGTATTCACATGAGTTTGTTAGTTTGTCGAAAAAATTTCATTTATTTTAGTTTAAGAATCTACTTTTTCTATTTTACATATTCATTTTTCAAAAAATCAAAAATCACAAATCAGATTATCTATTTTACACTACACTATATTACATTAAAATATCAAATTTTCTTAATTTTTTTAATTGTTTTTCTTTTTTCACACATAATAACCATTATTCATTCTCTCCCTTTGGTCTTGGAATATGTAAAGAAAGAATAAAAAATTATATTCAAAGTAAATAGTAACAGTGTAAATTTATACAATTGCCGTAGCAATTTTGCAAATTTACCAATTTTAGTTTGACTGATGTGGGTGATTTTGGAGGTTAAATATGTAAAATTGATACATTTCTTTATTTTATATTGATTAATGCAAATGCTCTAACAAAATGCTTAAATTTATTTCAGTCATTATCTTCAAAGAAGTGAAAGTTGATAAAGATGAAGAATAAAGTAGCGTACTTAAAGCCTTGTAAATCACATCCCTAAACAACTGGTCACTAGTACAATGAAAAAGGATAGAGTTAAAATGTCCTTAAAACAGAATAAAGTCAAGGCTATCTTTTACTTGAAGAACTTAGATATGCCGGAAGTGATCTTGAGGAATCAAGACAGCCTTCATTTGTTCAGTAGTGCAGCCCTTGACGTTAGATTCTTCTCAGACGCCTGTGAAAATCAGGGAAAAAAAAAGGAATCAGCAAAGCGAGTTTATAGCACGCATCAATGTTCTTGACCCATTATTTGCAGTAACTGTGTATGAGTATATGGAAGTATTAACTAGCCCATTATAAGTAAGAAAAAGAAATCCTACCAAAGAAAATAGGATTGGACTATATGAGAAAAGAAGCAAAGAAGCATAATCCTATTTCTAGAAGGAGGTAGTTGGGGGAAAAGGAGATAGGAAGCGAGGCTGAAATATACTAATTATGTTCTGACCACCTCCCTCTCTACTCTTCTCTCCTCACTCTCCATCTCCCCCTGTTCTAAACATACCCTAAAGATGGATTTAGGACTAATCAACTAGAGAAATTTAGATAGGAGAAAAAATCACATCATGCGGAAAGGCCACTGCAAGAAGTTGGAGTGATTGATTTGTAAGAACTTTGGCAATGTATTCAAAATATGAACTTGATATAAAAGGGTTCAAGGAGCAAGCCCTAATTAGGACTTCAATGAAGTGTTGAGTGCTTTAGAATACTAATAAGCTGCCAGGAAATTAGATGAAGTCAATGCAAAAACATGAAATTTCCTTTTTAAGTATCATAATATGTTACATAAGTTTCAGCTAGTTCAATTAGTAAAAGAAAAACCTAAGTTTGAATCCAAATTATATAAAATAAAAATCTATTAATATACTAGCTTGATAGTAAATAACAATTATCATGAAGCAAAACTTATAAGTTTTAAAGAATGTATATATATATATATATATATATATATATATATATATATATATATAAGTTTTCCCAATGTCCTAAGACATTGGTTTACAAAATATTTTTAAAAATTTCTTATAAAAAAAAATTGTTTTGTAATAGATTTATTTTATTTTATTTTATATTTTTATGCTATTAAAATTTTCTATATTTTTATGCTATTAAAATTTTCTTTAAATAGTTTATTAAAAAATGTTACCTTTTAACCGGACCCTTAAAACAACAAGTATCCAAGTTGTATATTTCAATTGTGTTCCCTTTACTAAAATGAAGCAAAAATGGATAACAAGTGAGAATTTCTTTCCCCTTATCAAAACTTACTTTGTCCAGCTTAGCCTGATTGTTGGTCTCCAACATCAGCCCGAAATGAATATGAGGGAAGTGTGCCCACTACCAAAGAGAGAGTTAAAACTGAAAGCCAATCTCAAAAAGGAAATCAAAGGAGTTAATATAATTATTAGAAGCATTTGAAATTAATGTTCACTTACATTTTTTGCTGCAGTACTAAATGCTTCCCTGTGGCTAATATCTGGATTATTGGCTTTGATCCTCTGGATCTCCTCTCTACAGAAAGCATTATTGTCTTATATGAGAAATAGAAGTGAAATTTGTATGATTGTATACAATGCATTAAAATAAATTTCTTTTTTACTTTATGAACTGATTGTATGCAGATGGTACTCGCTGCCTCTTCTCGGGAGCTGAGATGGAAAATAACAGCTCATGAGAAAAATCAAATTAAAAATAATAGCAAAGACAAAAAAAAAAAAAAAAAAAAAAAAAAAAAATTGAAAAATGTAAATAATTTGAATCACATAAAATATAGGATAACTAGTCATCAAAGTGGGTGCCTCACGTCGATTCACAACCCTTTCCTCAGTGGCGTTGTTGGTTATTGGTGCTCGCATTGCAATCTTGCTGTTGCATTTGGAAGAGGAAGAGCTTGAGTAGTCATTCCTGTGATCAGGTGTGATGTGGTGTGGTGCCTGAAAATTGAAAGTAAAAGAACTAAGCTATATTATTAGCTCATTTTCATGAGCGAGAGAGAGAAATGAAATGATGTTTTGTGAGAGAGAAAAAGACTGAATGAGTTTGGAATATTTACGGCTCAGAAAAAAAGCAAGTAAAACCCAGATTGACAGTTGTAAAATAAAAGATTTTCAGGGATCTTAAAAAAGGTCTTTCTTTCCACAGTAGAAGACAACAAAGCTCATGAAAAGAAATCATTAAACCTAAGAACCCTGCTTGTCAATCAAATCAAAGTAGAATATTTTTCAAAAAACGGCTCAAGAAAATATTTCACTTTCAATTTAGAAAAAAAAATGCCTTTGCCTTGATAGGTCGGCAGGCAGAGCCGCACAGGTACTGACTCCTCTACCCAAAAAAGAAGAAGAAAAACAATAGGTTTTAATTGAGGCGGCTGGGTGCTAGGGTTACAGTACCTCACAAAGCAAAAAAATGCTTTGAAAAACTCGATCTATGTCTATATGTCTATATAAAACAGAGAGACAGAGATCCAGTGAAGGCTAGGTAGCTTCGATTTTCTCAAAAAGAAGCTACAGAATACAGACATCATAAATATCGGTTTCAGAGGGGCATCCTATCTATCAAGTATCAACACCCAAAAAATAAGCTGAAACTTTGTATGTTTGTGTGGAAATTAGCAACAATAGCTATCACCTGAGCATCTTGCCATGACAGTGACTGAAAAGCGGCGGCCATGTTCACGGACCATAGATTGGTGCAGTGCCCACATCGGACGGTCACTATGTCCAACAAGCTGCTGCATGGAACACTGACCTGCTCAACCCAAAAAAAAAAAAGAAAAAGTCAGAAGCTGAAAGTTTAGATCGAAACTAACTGAATTTCAAGAAATAAAAAGAAATCACTATAATGAAATAGGTTGAGTACAGCTTATGAAAGCCTAGGCTAGGCTAGGAGGACCCTGAATTTATTTGTACTTACAACAAAGGAAAGTTGTGAAATTAAATTGGCTTTAGCTTTGGAGACTTAGACCCAGTTTCCAAAATTAGATTTCTTTGCAGAAATGGGTTATTTTTTGAAAAGAAAACCCTAGAAGGGATGGTGGGTTTGTTGGTCTTTCTAAGGGTTGGGTGTGTGTTGTGTTGCAGAAATAATTGAAGTGAGATCTTCATTTTTGCTTTTTCCCCCCTTGAGCTAAAGAAGCTAGGTTTGCACAGCACCCAGTGGTGCAGTGTTTTTAGTAAGGGAAAAGTAAGTCTCAGCTAGAGGAAGAAAATCAAAGGGTGAAAGACTTGTCCTCATCAGTTTGAGTTTTTCATCAAAATGCTTGTTTTGACGTTTAAAAACCATATTTACAAAAACAACCATCACACACACACACATGTACACACACTCTCTCTCTCCCCCTGTGGTCTTGTGCACTTCTGGACCTTCAGATATGACTTTTCATTGACTGCAAAAGAAGAAGGAAAAAAGAAAAAGTCCAACGATGGAGACCTGACTGTACCAAAAACAAGAAACCCATAAAGAAAATTAATGGAATTCAGTAAATTAGACCACTACCACAACCAAACTGATCTAACAAAAGCAAAAACTAGCTCAGCTTTTTTGAGGATCTTAAAATGTTCTTCCTCCATAGATATATATACTTATGAGAAAGAAACCACACATACATTAAAAAAATGGCAAATATAAATTTCCATTATTGGGGAATTTATAATAAGAGATAAAAAAGCAGGTCTCTCATGAAAGAAAAAGAGTTTTGTCAGATCAAAGATACCGCAAGAACGATATTGCAAAAGTTGCAGGGGATGTAGCAGAGTTGCTCAGGCGCAACATCGATGCAGCTCGACATGTCTCTTTTTTAAGTAAGCAGTCAAAGCAAACTTGTTTACCCAAGAAGGACCAAAAGAAATAAAAATAAGAAAACCAACTAGCTCTTGCAAATTGCAGAACACCAGGGAGAAAGAAAGCACAAAGCTTTTGTTTTCTTGCTTGGGAACTCGGCTATGTATCACAAAGGTCTTATATATAGAAATTTTTGGAGAGAGAGAGAGAAAGAGAGAGGAAAAGAAAAGTGAGATATGGGATCCGAAGAGGTAGTAAGAGTGGGGGAGAGAAAGGTAAGCTAAAATGAATCAAATAATTTTTTTTTTAAATTTAATTTAAAAATAAATTAAAAAAGAAAGAAAGAAAGAAAGAAGTGGCTTTAGTTTAGTAGTGCCCACGGGTGGCAGGAAATGCTGGGTCCTGCAATGGAAAAAAAAAGTTGGTATTATTTTATGGAAAACCGGGTCTAATTGGAAAGCCAAAGCAGTTTAGCTATAATTATTGGGAAAGGTTAGGGTTTGAGAAGGGAAGGGGGAAGAGGTTTTGGCCTTTTTGCCATCGTATCAAATCTAGGCAGATGATATATGGTACGTAGGATAGGAACTAGTTAGTTTGGTGAAATGAATGTGAGTGTGACCACACCTTCCTTAATTTCCCCTCTATACAACACAGCGATGAGAGGTAAGAAATCTGAACCTTTTTGCTTTAATGCAGTAAAAAACATGAGTAAATGTACGTATGTAGATATATATAATGTAAGTATCTATAGATGCTTGTACATAGAATGTTTGCATAAATGAATATGTGTATTTATAAACTCAAATATGATATATGTGGCTCTAATTTTGATGCAAAGAGATATCATGTCACTTTCCTCTTTGCTAAAATCTATAGTAATTGTTCTCTCACATTCACTGATATACTTTTAGGATTACAATGTTTATAATTTTATGTATTATGTAGACAATGTGCAGTAAGTAGTGTGTGTAAATTAGTGCCCTAACATCTAAGCTTGAAATCTTTTATTTTGTTGAGACATATTCAAGTTGATAGGTTTAATATTACTATACTATATTAATTAAGGTACCTCCAAATTATCATTTTTTTTTTTGGGTGGGGAGGAATATTGTATTTTTAATGTGTTGTGAATTACTAGTGAATGTATCAAAATTATTATCATGTGTAAACTTATCATTGTCGATTCAAAATGACAAAAAACTAGAAATTGTTAAAATAAAAGGGAGAAATATGAAATTTGTAGAGAGAGTGGAATCAAGGAGAATTACATTGTTAGACTTAACATCTTACATTTACAATGGAAAGTTGTCAATGGCTGCATTTTTACCACATTGAAATATTTACAGGGAACCCTAAGTAAAGTATATATAGGAACTAAAGTTGACTTACAAGAATCCCAAAATTAAGGACACTTAATGTTCCTTGATTTTAGACAATCAATGATATATCAACATGTACTAATGATATGCATATATGATACACTCCCCTTAAACTCAAGGTAGAAGCCCAATGATACCTTAAGAATCTAAGCTCGTCAAATTCCATTGATGATGAATATAAGTGACATAATTAGATGTAGAATAATTCAGGAATAATATGGACTGAATTGTGCAAAATGCTGACGATGGTAGCAAACAAGGACGCCGAATGAATTCTGAAAGATGGTTACAAGGGCCTAAGAATGGCTGCTCCAGTGACCAAAGAGTGACTTCTATGGCCTGGAGATGCCTCCAATTGTGGCCTAAGGAATTTTGATGGAGGATGACATTATGATGGAACACGTGAGTGAGTTGGCAAACTTGGCATAAATTGAACCCAAAAAGTAATGGGTCAATTTGTATAACTTGTGATATTCGAATGGGAAAAATGACCCCAAAATCAAAATTAATTTGGAAATCATAGTAGGAAAGTGCCATGTCCGGAGAAAGACTGTCGCTGGAAGTGGCTGGACAATGATTACCAAAGGCGATCAACAATTAAGTTGAGTAATGGTTGGTGGCTGGTTGCTTGAAATTTAGTGAACTTCACAAAAAAAGTCATTTGGATACTATGTAAAAAAATTTTAAAAAAAAATTCATAAAGAGAGTGAAAGTATGGAAAATTACGTGGTTGAATCTGACAATCTACGTCCAAAGTGGAAAGCATTTAGTGGCTACATTTTTCAGTTTTCACTATTATGAATTATTGTTTTGCATTGAACACTAAGTAGGTTATGTAGAGTTACTAAAGTTGACTTAGGAGAATCCTTTGATTTGACTAAAATCGATGATAATTAATGTTTCTTGATTTTAGTCAACCAATGATATCAACTTATGCTAAGTATAATATGCATGTTACACTAATAAGAACTATATATTTAAAGCTTATCATGTGATGCAGTGGAATCTACTCTCAAATTTGATGCAAACACTATCTTATTTGATCGTAGCAGAGTCTAACATGAAAAAAAAATTAACCATGTAGTTTCATGAATTATACTAACGAATGTGAATGTCACCTAATTTCTATTAATAAGACACGTACCTATATACACATATACACAAATAAAAAAAAATTGTAGGCATCGTAGAATTCCCATCCTAATGGAGGAGCTCAATCTAAAATTTTATCAACAATACAGAATGACATATATATATATATATATATCTCTTCTTCTTTTTCCCCTCTTTTTATTAATATAGAATTTCACCTTGTAAAAGAACACTATCATCTTTGTTCAGAGATACATTACGTGTCAATACAAACTAAAAACTATCCAATTGAAGCCAAGCCATCAGGCTCTAACAGTAGCAAGCTGAAGCCAAGTCTCAAGAGCCATTAGATTCTGAACTGCCTGTACGGCCGTGGAAAACACTGAAATTAATGTAGTTTGTTGGAAATAGAATGTCTGCAACATGGGGTGGGTCTCAATCTTGTTTTGTTGGTCTTGCAGTCATCATTAATGCGAATTAAACTTACATGAACTAACTACCCTCATAAACCTTAAACCCTATATAATTATATCAGCACCTCATTTTGTAGGTGCTTACTTCTATAGTCTTGAGAGCTTCAATAGATTAAGAGAAACATGATACGCCAATAACATTTTGGAAAGAAATTAAAAACTATCCAATTGATTGCTGTGAAAATTATCGAAGTGGAAATACACAATAAACAGCCTTCAGCATATATGGACACTATAGAAAATGAGAAAACATGGTTAGTATCACTTCGTTGTCAATTTAGCCAACTTTACAAAGGTACGGGGACGCCTGTTTAGTTTAGGTCCTTTTCCATGTCCTCTGCAATAAATTGTTGTGAGACAACTTCTGTTTGCTTAACCGGCAACATACTTTTGGAAATTAATTAGCTATGGTGCTTACTCTGTTATTCGTTTTTATTTTCCAACAGTCTTCAGGAAATCAATTATTTTATAGTTTCTATATCATAGTAATTTTAACATAATATGAACGAGCTGTGTATTTTTCAACCGCAGGGTTCCCCAAGTAAAGCTAAAGAAATTAAGAAAGGAAGTCAAAGGGCGTTCACGTATGTATATGAGGTTGAATTGAGGTTCTAAATTTTCTGATTTCTATAATTGATTAAGAATGTAGCTTTTCCCAATATTGCTGTGGACACAAAATTTCAAGTTTGAAAATTAAACAATCGAAATAGTTTTACAAATGTATTTTTGTATTGATGAATGTTTGAGTACAATTCTCTATATTTAAATCCTAATACAATAAATAATCCCTTGATTCGATCTCCTTGGAAAAATTTTCAATTCAAGAAATGTGTCGATGTAGTTTTGATTCGAACACAAGATGTACTCACTTTGATTGGAAAATGAATTGAAAGGTTTTTGGAACAAAATTGCAATGATTCTGGCTATGAGCTTGTTAGAAATTATTTATTTTTTGCGTTCTTTGTGTGTTCTTCGAATGTTTTTCATCTTTGAAGATTTGTAGTGAAAATTCCTAAGGGCTTTAGAACTTAAATTCGATAAAGTTTTGATTGATTAGAGTTCTTGAAGTTTTTGGAGGCTTTGAAACTTGATTCCAATAGAACTTTGAGACTTGGAAAGATGATTTGGATGAATTTTATTTGAATATTCTTCGTACTCGAAGATTTGTGGTGGAAGTTCTTCGGAGCTTGAGAGGCTTGAATATGTAGAACTTCACTAATTTATAGTTTTTGGAGTTTGTGGAGGCTTTTGAACTTAATTTTAGGGCACTTTGAGATCTAGGAGAATGACTTGAATGATTTTACTTTGAATATCCTTCATATTCAAATGTTAAAATTCTTGGGAGACTTTAGAGCTCAATTCTGGCAGAGTTTTGAGACTTCTGAATGTGCTTGAATGTGTCCCCCCATAAGATTGAGAGGAGTTTCTATTTATAGGAGTCTTGAGGAGATTTGAAGACATGTGATTGACTCTCATTGGTGACACGCGTTATGAAATTAAATGGTGGGACTCTATATCTTGTTCTCCAAAAGATACATGTCATTACTTGATTAGCCAAAGTGTTTTAATTTAAAATAACATATGACAGTATTTAATTTGACTACTTTATGTCATTTAAAATTAAAATATCAACATGTGATTGGCTATTGGGTATTGTGGCAATTGGAATATTTTTATTGGTCTCTAAATAATTACAATGAAACCCACTAAGTAACATGTGGCATCTTGTAATTGGCCACTCTGAATGTACTACATGAATTTGGTGGCAATTTGTAATTGCTAATAAATTTTCACTCTCTACAATTGCAAATCCAATATGTTACCTGAGCTTTTTATTAACTGTTGGGTTTTTAGACCCCTTAAAACAACAATTAGATTAACCTAGAGAATCAGCCAAGTGATTAACTTAGTCAATTTATGCAATTCTAGGTTATCATAATCAAACAATCATATCAAGAACATATAGCAGCGGAAAAATAAAGAACACAAGATATGATAACCCAGGAAACCATACGGTAAAAAACCTGGGGAGGATTTGACCTAACTATCCTCAAGGTAAACCTGAATCCACTATGTGAAAGAATCGAAGCTCATACAAAAGGACTTACAAGCTCCCCGCTTGACTTCCTAATACTACCCACCAGTAGAACTTACTAACACGACCACGTGCAAGCTTCAAATCCACAGACTCCTTCTTTCTTGGATTCTTCAATCAGCTACAAGCACCCACGCTTGTTATCTTTAAGCTCCAATGGTAGTAACTGAGTTGATCATCAAGATGTTGATACTATCTTTACCTTGAAAACCCTAAGTTTTGTGTAAAGGAAAGCTCCTCTAGATCTCACAAGAGATTTACACAAAACAGAAAAGTATGAGCAACAATACAACAAGAGCAACCCTAAAAAGCGTGGCTAGGGTTTTGCCTTATATACCTAGGGCAAAAACATAAAACCTTAAACGTTTAATGAGATAGGGTTGAGTTGGAAATTCTGCAGAAAAACATTCTGTCCGACTTTCGATTGATTGAGTCTATCCTTCGATCGATCGAGCCAGGTCGAAATGCACTAATACATCTGCAGCCTCTCGATTCCAACTTTACATGAATTACACAACTTTGAGCAAGCCTAAACAGGACTAAACATATTGTTTTGATCATGGTTTGCTAACATTACACATTAGAGTTCTAAATACATAAAATCCTAAATCTTTAGAACCTAACAAACTCCTCCTTTGGCAATCCGTGACAAAACACAAATTAAAAACTCAAAGTTTACAAATAAAAACTCTTTACAAAAATAATGCTCATAAACATAAAATTCAATCTTAACTACTATTCATCAGTTGCAAGTGTAGACAGTAGCAAAATCGAATCAACCTGTATATTCCTGAAACACTCAACAAACGCATAAATGCATGTGTGACAGAAAAACAATAAATCAACAGTTACGTAAACTAACTCTCCCCCTAAGTTAGATACACCAAAAATAAAAACATTCTTAAAAGTTCACACAACACATAATAAAGACATATATCAATGAATAACTCATAAATATAAATCAATAAGCAGTGAACACATGAATCAAGAATCATATATCAAAAGTAATGTATTTCCTAACATGAATAACCCAAAAATCAAAAGAAAGTATACACGGTGAAGCAACTAGATACAATCTAATATCAAATATCTCCACTAGCTCCATAAAAACAAAAGAAAACTCCCCCTAACTACAAAAACACCTCTACAAGTCTCAATACTCTACTCCCCCTTTTTGTGACAGAATGCCAAAGGACAATTATATGCCATCATCAAAAGGAGGTGGTGAGGGTGAATGAAGATGCGCCAAGTCAGCTCTCAAAGCATGTAGCTCATCAAGCAAGTCTACTAAAATCTGACCATGAGCCGCCTGAACGGTCATGACAGTCTCCAAAGTACGATGTACATCAAAGGCAGTCGAAGGAGGTGGAGGAACAACAGTAGCACCAGCAGCACCAGCAGCACCAGCAGGATCAGCAACATCCTCACCAGCAAGACCTGTAAAAGAAGGAGGAGGAGGAGGTGCGGTACCAAAAGGCTCAGACCTAGGGTGTTTAGAGCTAGCTTGAAGATGAGCAGCTCTCTGTCTAGGAAAAGACGCACCTATGGGAGCCATAACATGTACGGGCTCAGACGAAGGGAAATCATCTAGACCAAGATAAAGCAAAATCCTATGAATAAAAACAGGATGAACAAGAGCATGAGCAGAAGATGAACTTCTATAAACTTCGTTCAAAGAATGAAGAAACAAGTGAGGAAAACTCATAGGAGCATTAGCAACAAGAGCGTACAAAAAGACACACTGTTCAAGAGGAATGGTGTGAAGATGAGAGATGGGCCAGATAGAATGACATGCTATCCTAAGAAAAAGATAGATAATCGCAGGAAGCTCAGCAGAAGTGATCCGAGGATCAGAACTCTACTGGATAGAAGATCCAGTGATGTATGACATGACATCATCCAAAAGTGAAGACTCGTCATACGGGTAAACAGGGTGCTGGACTAAAGGTACCCCTAGAGCATCAGCCATTACATTAGGAGTAATGATGTACTCTACACCTTGTATCCAACTCTTTACTAAAGTGTTGGAATCATAGATGCGGATAGAGATGTTCGAAAAGAACTCTCTAATCAGGGTAGCTGGAAAAGGAGGATCAGAAATATCCAACAGAGATAACCAGCCCCGACGCTCAAAATTTGCCCTAATGGCAAGATCTAACTCATCTAACACAACAGAACGCTCAGCCCAAATTTTTCTCTTTAGATTCAGCTTCTAAAAAATCTCTTGGTTTTTCTCACTCGGAAATCTCTCACGGTCAAAGGAAGGTGGGGGAGGAGAAGGTGAGGGAATAGACCTACGAGCTCTAGTCTTCCTAGACATGATGCTAAGGAAAGGACATATAAACACAGAAGAACCAAAAGAACAAAAACAAAACAAAAATCCAAGGGCAGACTGCAAATTAGCACAAAAAAATAAAATAAAAATCTATATGATGCATGAACAATTAAAATGTCATGATGCATGTTCTAATGCAGTAAAAATTAAGTTCAATTAAAGTTCAGATTAACAAAATTGACTTGAGCATAGGGTTTCTAACAAAAACCCCAAAATTGAAAAACCACTTGTTGAAATTTTTTAAACAAATTGATGAATTGAGCATCTCATAACACAACTCACAAATTATAATGCTTAATTATATCAAAACAACAAGCCAATTTCATTAATCTCACTCTAATTGAACAAAATCCCCAATTGGGATTCAATACAAGCCCTAGAATTTTTAATTTTTCACAAAACCTCAAATTGATCAAATTAACCAACATAGATCATGATTATATCAAGTATCCACAAAAACCCATTGATCAATTTCATAAAATAAGGCTTGAATCATCAAAAGCCCTAAAAAGAATAGGTCTGAAAATTTCAATGAATAATGCATGAGAATAAACTCAAAAGGAAGGGTAATATGGACATACCAACTTATGTAGAGAGAAACCTTGCAAGAAATTAGGAGGAAAACGACAAAAAATTTGTTGTGGAGCCTTGCTGAGTCGGAGAGAGAGAGAAAAAGGTTTGAAAAACTTTTTGAAAAGAGATTTGAACAAGTCAAAGTCTGGGTTTTTTTTTTTTTTTTTTTTTTTTAACCTAATTCGCGATATTCAATTGATCAAAAATTACATTTGATCGATCGAATCAACTCGAGACACATAAAACATTTTAAGCAAAATTTCGATCGATCGAAAAACAGAATGGATTGATCGAAACGGACAGAGGCTCACAAATTTTGAGAAAAAACACAGTTTTGAAAAAACAGCACAGTTTGGCCACTTAACTCCTCAAAGCATTAAAAATAATGAACAAAATGCATGAGTATGAGATGAAATGCTTTTTCAAAAACCCAAGATTTAAACCCAATTTCTCAAAACAAATTTTCAGCCATTCTCCCTTTAGATTCTCAAGCAACAAATATGTTGTGTATAATTCTCAAGATATTTTCAAACTTGGTTGGTCAGACCAAAAACACACACAATAACATGTACAGTGTTTAGCAAAGAGTAATTTGTGTAGTGTGTGCTACTAGCAAAAACTTGAGATACATGTGAGGAGATACGTGAATAGCAATCAATCACAAAATCTACAAAATTCATCACAGAGAATTTAAAAGAGACTATCACCTAAAGAGTTACATCATATAACTCCCACATCTCCTAGAACAAAAGCTTGCAATCATGTAAGTTTCTTGAATTTTGCCTCATAATATACACACCAATTTTAATTATTCAGAAACTTATTAAATAGCCGGGATAATGTACATATCAATTTTAATTATGTGATTTGGCATCAAGCCTAATGGTACACACTAATTTTAAGCATTAAGCAATTAAACAAAGGCTACACCTTATGTTCTTTTTGTGCATGTGCTACACTTTCTCGAGCACAAAATCTTACGATATGCACTAAGGTGTTCATGATTGGCTAGTGAATAGTGATGAGATGGTTATTTATGCCTTTCTCAAAAGGATCAAGTCTGACAGTCAAATAACATGTGACTTCAAGATGAAGAAAAAGTGATAAACACCACAAACATCTTTCCCACACAACATGCACTACAAAGCTTTAACTAGTAAAGTGCAATGAATAAGCTCATTAAAGCTAAACAAGGTACACAAGACATGTTATGTGTAAATAAATTGACCAACTTTGTTTTCAAAAACCAAGAAAAATAATGACAAACACAATTTGCTTCCTCCTCTTTTTTTTTTTGTTTTTTTGTTTTTGTTTTTAAAGAGAAAAACATAATAAGTCCTAAAATGAAATGCATGAATGTTATGCAATGCAAATCTTAGAAACAAAAACACCAAAAACCAAAGAACAATGGTCATAAAAGAATAGAGCAATGAAGCACATGGACTATGCCAGAAAGACTCAATTAGATCGAGTCTTTTGCATCCAAAACCTTTTAGATGCACCACGAGCATTGGAGTTTCTATTTACGTTCGAGTGATTTCCAACTCCAGGATTGGAATAAAAGTTTAATGCCTTTACCAATTCACCAATTAGTGCCATAGGATCTTGTGCTTGAGGCACAAACACTTTTGGTTTGTTTGCTCTCTTAGCAGCTTGAAGCTTGTAGTAGTTAGGACGAATGTGTCCAGACTTTCCACAAAAATGACAAACCCAAGCAGGTTTACCATTGTAAGGTTGAATTTAATCAACCATCTTGTTGGCTTTATTCCGTGCCAATTTGCTTGTAATTTAGTAATTAGTAACCCTGTATTTAGGTGGGATTATTGTAAGGGTAGTGTGTGAGAAGATGTGAAGAAAAGCTCAAGTATGTGCAAGAAGGTAGAGTTTCGCTGCTAGGACTCACGGTTGACTCGTGACTGGCCAGCCGCCAATTGTAGGCACTTGAGATGCACACATAGGGAGTTGAAGGGTCGCGCCAGCTGTCGCACTATAGGACAAAAGTCCCAGGCTGGCCAGGCCGTTATCTCGCAGCTTGAACTCGCGACTCAGACCAGTCGCGAGGCCAAGCCGCCAATCAGCCCTGTTTGGGAAAAACTAACTCTTCGTATTCCTTTCTCACCCCACTATATATAGACCCTTATATCCACCAAATGTAGAGAGCTTCCAGAGAGAATTTTCTGAGAGAAACCCTAGAGAAAAGCAAGATTGATTCATCCACAATCTTTACCTTAGAGATTCTTCACATTCCTCTACTCTCTTCCTCTCCATTGTTATATTCTTGAGAGGTTTTTAGCCAAATCCTTTTCTCACCATACCCACATCCGTGAGAAGGTTTATTTGATGCTGTTGGGAAGCAGTTAAGAAGGAACCAATTCACATTGGTTGATGCTATGGTCTAGTAGCGGAATCTGGGAAGCTAAAGAAGAAATAGGTTCGGCGTAACCTCGTTGGAGCAAGAAGCTTGGAGGGTTTTTTGCTGTTTATGTATCCCAACTATATTCTTTAGTGGATTATTCACCGCTTGGAGGGCGGTGGAGAGGTTTTATGCCGAGAGCTTCGGTTTCCTCTTCGATAACACATCGTGTGTTGTCCGTGTGTTGTCCGTGTGTTTGCATCTTCCTTCCCTTTATCTTTGCCTTATATTTACTGCTGTGGATGAGTTTATATTTGGCTTAGATTGTTTATCAATTCTGTGTTTGGCTTATGTTCATATTCCGCACATTTATTGTTTGATAATAAGCTTGAATTGATAATTTGTTAATTGGGGTCTAAACATTCAAGGGTGTTTCATACCCATTTTGAACATTCAGTTGGTATCAGAGTGGGTACACTTGTTATGGTTTAATTACCTAAGTGTGATCCCTGACCCCCTTTGATATGGATATGTCTCAATCTCTTAATGTACCACAATTTTTTGATGGTAATAACTATGCGTTTTGGAAGGTTCGTATGAGGGCGTTTTTGTGTTCTATTGATGATGTTGTGTGGGATGCAGTTGAAGTAGGATGGACAAGGCCAGAGGTTGCCAAGTCTACTTGGGATAAGGCTGCTCTTGCGGTGGCCAATGCAAATAGCAAGGCATTGAATGCTATTTTCTGTGGTGTTTCTCCAGAAGAATTTCACCGGATTTCACATATCACCATTACTAAGGAAGCATGGGAAATTCTGGAGACAACTTATGAAGGGACTAAGAAAGTGAAGGACACCAAACTTCAAATGTTAACCACTCGCTTTGAGGAGTTAAAGATGAGTGAGGATGAGTGTTTTGATTCGTTTTACAGTAAGTTGAACGAAGTAGTTGTTGGGAAATTCAATTTGGGGGAAAAGACGGAGAACTCAAAAATTGTAAGGAAGATCCTTCGGTCACTACCAGAGAGTTTCCGTGCCAAAGTTACAACCATTGAAGAGAGCAAAGATCTTGACGACATTAAGGTTCAAGAGCTGGTTGGTTCTTTGCAAACATATGAGTTGTCCCTACCCATACAGAGGAAAAGCAAGTCTCTAGCTCTTAAAACAATTGATGAGAGAGCAGTATCTCATGACTCTTCAGAAGAAGATGTAGTAGATAAAGATGTGGCTTACCTTGTAAAAAACTTTCGGAAGTTCCTAAAGCTTAAGAATAGTGGAAAATTTGGTAACAAGGGAAAATTTCAGAGTTCTGAGAATGAGAAGAAAGAATTCCGAAGAAAAGATGGTAGAGATTCTCAATCTTCACAAGGAATCACATGCTTCGAGTGTAATGGACATGGACACTTCAAAAAGGAATGTCCCAACTATTTGAAGTCCAAAGGAAAGGTCTATGCCACTACCCTGAGTGACTCGGATTCATCAAACTCTGACTCAGAAGAGAGCTGTGATGGAGAAGGAAATTTCTCCGCATTCATGACCATTGCTCATGTGGAATCCTCAAATGATTTAGATACACTTGTGAAGGAGCTTGTTGAGCATTCTGATTTGGAGTCTATTGGGATTGCTGAAGAATCGGAGGCTGAAAAGGATGAAGATGCATTGGGTCTTCAAGAGAATTACGCCTTACTCCTTGAGAAATCAGGTGAGTATGCAAGGGTTGCAAAGGCGGCTGTGAAGAAGATGAAAAGGGTTGAAGAGGACTACAAAAGTCTTCTGGTCAGATATAAAGAGGCTAAGTGTGAGATTGAGACACTAAATGGCGAGTTATCGGAAGCTTATACCAAAGTAAGATTTTTTGAGCAAGAGGTGGTGCAAGCATAAGCCAAGATAGAAAGGGTCTCCTTTAAGAAGCTGGAAGATGTTATCTCATCCCAAAAACATTTCTCAGATAAGTCCGGGTTGGGATATACCGGAGGGAGTAGCTCATCGGCCAAAGCTACCAAAGAAGTGAAATTTGTGAAGGCCATAGAGCCGATTTTGGAAGAGCCCATCCATGAGAATGTTAAGTTTGAGAAGAAGAAGAAGCTGGCTGAGCAACGAGTGGTTAATAAGTTCCGAAATTAATCAGAAGCCAGATTTGAAGGTAGAGCAAGATCTCTCTCAAGATCACAACAGGGTCCTAGAATAGATTATGTGTGTCACTATTGCGGATTGCAAGGACATACTAGACCCAACTGTTAAAAGCTGAGAGCAGACAACAATGCAAGTGCACCTCAGTCACGAGGAAGAAGAAATAACAAGAGATCTTGGGGTAGTGAGCAACTAAAAAGTCAAAACCGTGATCCAGGAATGATGGACGTGATGAAGATGATCAGTGCCTTCACCAATTGCCTGAAAAGCTTCACACGAAGGTTTGAAAGTCCTAACTCTCGTACCCAATCCGTCAAGAATATCACCCCAAATGCACGTGACGTGTGGGTGACAAAGGGTACTCATGCATAAGCATTAGAACATGTCCATGCATTAACACTTCCCATATTTTGTGTATATGCTTGGTTGTTTTGTGTCTTGCAAGTTTGAGTTGGAAATTTTTGTTTGTGAGTTTTGGCTAAATTGTCTTTTACTTTGCTGTTCTTGTTTTGATCAATCTTTATTTTTCTTGTGTCAAAAATTCAAAAACACATAAAAAGTAGAAAATCCAAAAAGTTTGATCAACTTTGTTGAGTTTTGTCTCAAAACATATTTTGCCTTGTACCTTTATACTAATGGCCTTGTGCATCTACGAGCTTAGCTTGTTTCCTTTGCACTCATATCATTGTGGGAGAAATTCTAAAATCTAGGTGACTGTTGTAAATAGATCTTCAACCTTGTCATGAATGATTAGTGAATGGTTTTGTTGATCTTGAGACATGCATAGACTCATGCTTATATATCTTCCCACTCTTTATTTATTTATTTTTTTTGCTTAAAAGAGCTTTCAAAGTGTAAATCTCCAAATGAAAAGAGATATAGAGCTGCAAAAGCCTGTCGCACATACTAGTATTCGACTAGGAAAAAGGGAAAGCGACCGAAATAAAATGTATGATGCCCAAAAAGCCAAAGGCTAACTCATCAATTGAAATATAAAAAAATTTTAGGCATCTATCTCACAATGAGATTTTCTTTGCTCAAAAAGTGCAAATGATATGTTGAATATGGAGCCAAATGAAAAGCTTCAAATGAATTGTTATCAAGTTTATGTGGGAGGTCATATATGCATGTTTCTATAATTGAGATAGGTCACATTATCTAGTGCTAGTTGTGTATGCCTTGATTGAATTGATCATTGAAGCTTCACATTAGACTAAGGACTATCTTATTTTTGATATCCACACACATCACACAAGTCTATGTTTAATGAATGCCATATTCATTTGTGTGATTGTACTTGATTAAATGTGTTTTCACTTGCTTAATCTTTGTTTGATCAAACACAAAAAGATTTTTGAGTGTTTTAGTTGTTTTTGGAAAGTATTTTGTTTTTACAAAAATATTAAAAATTTCAAAAACTGTTTTCCCCTGTGTTGGCGACTAAGTCGCAGGTTAGCCTAGTCGCATGTCCCAGTCGTGAGCCCACTCAAAGATTTTTCGTGGCTTACTGGCGAGTTAATGCCCTAGTCGCGAAAAAGACTTAGAAAATTTTTCAAAATTTTAGTTTTTATATTTTTTGTGACTCAGTGTGGCGACTTGTTCGCGGGTGAAAGGTCCAGTCGCGAGGGGTACATAAAGATTTTCGCGGCTCTGCTTGCGACTATCTCGCAGGTAGACCTTTCAGTCACGAAAAACACTTAGAAAAATTTTCAAAAATCTCAGTTTCAAAGTGTTTCACGGCTTACCCTTGCGGCTGATTGGCGACTTGATCCAGTCACGAAAAACGCGTATTTTGCATTTTAAAGTCAATTTTCAAAAACTTTTCAGTTTTTCTCTCGAAAATTAGTGACTGTTCATTGTCTTCCCCATTTCTCTCTTTGAAACACTCCATGTTCACTCTTGAGAAACCTCCATTTCTGCATTTTTTTCTTCTTAAATCTTCAAGAAAAAGGTATGAGTTTTCTTTCTCTCACTTTAGATTTCATGATTTTAGAGTTATTTTCTTGTTTTTGTGGATATTGTCGATGGCATTATGTTTTGAGTTTAAGCATGTTCGTTCATGTCTTAGTGTTAGTTTGTTGTGTGCTATTTGGTTTGGAGTTGTTCTTTTTGAGTGGTTATTGATTATAGTAATGATGTTTTATAGGGTTTTGTGCTCTTTGAAATGGTTCATGACTATATTGATGTTTGCATATCATGCTCATGGTAGTTTGTCATTATGTCAGTATGTGACCTTGGGATATTCAGTGATCACTTGACACTGTGTTGTATATGATCAATCATCATTTCTATTCACATGTTCCACACAATACTTCAACATTGCCAATGATTTTTTAATTTTAAAATCTCTCGGATTCACATTTCTATCTGAATCTAATCAAGTTGCTGTTGGTGCCTTGTGGTATTGTTTTTGGTTCTTTGCTATATGTCTGTTCTTTTGCAGATGACTCGTTGTTCATCTAAAGGCAAAGCCATTGCAACCAATGATCCATCAACCCCGGTTGCTAAAAGGACATAGCTGTCATCTTAGTCATCTAGATACTCTACCATTGAGAAATTCAGGACACCCCTTGACTCAAAGATCTACACAGATATTTTTGTAAAGGCTCCTCCCATTGTGGAATGTGTTGTCAAGTTTGACACCCTAGGGACAACGTTCATTCCTAAGATCTTTGAAGAGAGAGATTGGGCTGATCTTTTTGGTAACTTTGAGGATCCAATTGTAGAATTGATCAAAGAATTCTACTCCAATGCCAGATACACAGGGGTCGAGTTAAAATGCTGGGTTTGACGGATAGAATTTTCTATAAATGTAGACTATATTGATAAGATCCTTCACATCACCAGACCTGAAAATGCAGATCGAACTCCGTATGATGATAGGATTCTTCAGGCTTAAGACATTCTTCAAGTTCTTGGGAGTGAACATGAAGTGGGAAGCGGAGGTTCATCTATAGGCACTGCATCTTTTTCGCCTGAACTGACAATTCTAAAGCTGATCATGTTTTCCAACCTCTACCCGCTGTCAAACATTGCCTTCATCAGTCTTGGGAGGGCCAAATTCTTGTTTGACCTCATTACTGGTGTTCCGATTGACATCTGCGCCCACATATTTCAGATTATTGGGAAAACAGCGGCTTGATCAGCAGCTCGAATGAATCTTCCATTTTGTAGTCTCATCATGAAGATCATCCTTCGTGAAGGTGTCAATCCTTCATCAGATGGCCAAATTACATCTCGTCCTCGATCAATATCCCTATACACTCTTCAAGCAAGTAAGAGCCATTCCTCTAAAGCTCCTAAGAGTGAACCAGTCACTCCCTCTGGCCAAAGCTTAGGTATGCCTTTCCAGTCAACTAGTGCTCCATTTATTCCCCCTGGATTTCAAATGCCAAGGCAAAGCCACTTGATTGAAACTATAGTCGAGCGGATCTCTGAATTACACCGGCTTATCTACACAACCAACAATCAAGTTCAAGTGCGTCTCACGGCTGTTGAAACACAATTAGATGCTATTCAGTATAAGTTAGAGGAGAGCCTTTAGCTATTCCTGACAAAAAGGGGGAGAGCGAAAGCATATAGTAAGGGAGAGAACGACACAGGAAGGAGGAAGGAGAAGGAGAAGATGTGCATATTGGATGGGGGAGACGTGTTCAGGATATACTTTTCATAGTTTTTGGATAGACTAACAAACTTATGTGTCATGTTTATATCTATCTGTTTATATCTATCTGTGTGGACACAACTTTTAACACTTTGGTTTATTTATATATTGATGATGTTATTCAGTCTATTGTGTTATGTTTATTTTGTATCCATGTTGCTTATGTAAGCTTTAAGGGTTTATTTCCATGCACTTATGCTGTTTGTAGGCTTTTATGGTTTGTACCATGCAATGCAATCTTTTTGCTTTGTAGCCTTGCTTTGTGGCTTACGTACTTGATGTTAAATGCTATGCATTTCAATTCAGTACATCACTCTTGTGCCCTTGTAGGATCGTTCCTAGATGCATATATGTTTGCATGCATTGGTTGAGTGTTGGACTTGCAAATGATACTCTTCAATTGAGCTTATCACCTTGCATATCCAGATGTTCATTCCTTGTGTGAATGAGCATAGTAATCACTTTTTTATAGTGATTGCTTAGTTGATCAAGCCATGATTTACTACTTTATTGCTTAAGTCCATTTTTGCTTGATCATGCTTCTATTGCTCCATATGCATTTCAAGTTTTCTGCATACAATGATATTATTGTGTTGTTGTGTTTCAGGAGTTACTTGTTCATATGTTCAAGAGCTTTTCAGAATCTAGAGTTAGGTGTGAGTGAGTTTTGTTCAACTGTTCCCAACTCACGCTTTAAGTCTAGAGTCTGTTGTAGGGTTTTGTCACGGAATAGCCAAAGAGGGAGATTGTAAGGTTGAATTTAATCAACCATCTTGTTGGCTTTACTCCGTGCCAATTTGCTTGTAATTCAGTAATTAGTAACCATGTATTTAGGTGGGATTATTGTAAGGGTAGTGTGTGAGAAGATGTGAAGAAAAACTCAAGTATATGCAAGAAGGCAGAGTTTCGCGGCTAGGACTCGCAACTGACTCGCGATTGGCAAGCCGCCAATTGCAGGCACGTGAGATGCACACATGGGGAGTTGAAGGGTCACGCCAGCTGTCGCACTATAAGACAAAAGTCCCAGGCTGGCCAGGCCATTATCTGGTGGCTTGAACTTGCGACTCAGACCAGTCGTGAGGCCAAGTCGCCAATCAGCCCTGTTTGGGAAAAACTGACCCTTCTCATTTCTTTCTCACCTCACTATATATAGACCCTTATACCCATCAAATGTAGAGAGCTTCCAGAGAGAATTTTGTGAGAGAAACCCTAGAGAAAAACAAGATTGATACATCCACAATCTTTACCTTAGAGACTTTTCACATTCCTCTACTCTCTTCCTTTCCATTGTTATATTCTTGAGAGGTTTTTAGTCAAATCATTTTCTTACCATACCTACATCCGTGAGAAGGTTTATTTGGTGCTGTTGGGAAGCAGTTAAGAAGGAACCAATTCATATTGGTTGATACTATGGTCTAGTAGTGGAATCCGAGAAGCTAAAGAAGAAATAAGTTCGGCATAACCTCGTTGGAGGAAGAAGCTTGGAGGGCTTAGGTACTTGGGTAGATTAGGCTTGGAGGGTCTTATGTTGTTCATGTATCCCAACTACATTCTTTAGTGGATTATTCATCGCTTGGAGGGCGGCAGAGAGGTTTTACGTCAAGGGCTTCGGTTTCCTCTTCGATAACACATCGTGTGTTGTTCGTGTGTTTGTATCTTCCTTCCCTTTATCTTTGCCTTATATTTACTGCTGTGGATGAGTTTATATTTGGCTTAGATTGTTTATCAATCTGTGTTTGGCTTATGTTCATATTCCGCACATTTATTGTTTGATAATAACCTTGAATTGATAATTTGTTAATTGAGGTCTAAACGTTCAAGGGTGTTTCATACCCATTTTGAACATTCAACCATGCATCTTATCCTTAGAAAGGGTAGACTCCTTAGATTTAGACTCTTTCAAATCAACCCTAATCTTTTTAGGTGGTGAAACTTCTACAGGTTTGACAACCTCACTCACAGGGGGTTTGACAGTTTCACTCACAACTTCACTCACAGAAGGTTCAGAAGAAGATGAAGGAACAAAGTTTATGGAATGGGGTGTAGACACAAAGATGCTTTCAACAAAACCTAAAACAGATTTTTCAGAAGGATACTTTTGAACACTTAACATTTGATCAAGTTTAGAACTAGCAAATCTAGCAGCAGATAAATCAAGTTCTAAAGATTTAACTTTATCAATCAACAACATATTCTCAGTTTTCACACTGTTCAAAAGTTCATTAGTATAAAAAAGTTTAACAAGCAAATTCTTCTTATCAAGTTTAAGAGATTCAATTTTCTTCAGGCTAAGTTCAACATTCATTGCATCCTTTGTAGCCACTTTGCAAAGTTTATTATAGGCCTCTTGAAGGTCTGCATCCTCAGAGAGTTCCCCATCAAAAGGGTTCTCTTCAACAGACACGCTTTTATTGACTACAACAGTGGCAGTGAAAGCAATAAAGTTTCCATCCTCGTCACATCCAGACTCATCATCAGAAACCTCATTATCACTAAAGGTTATAGCCATAGCCTTGCTCTTAGACCTCAAGAATGTTGGACATTCAAATTTAACATGACCATACCCTTGACAACCAAAACATTGAGAACCCAAAGAATAATTTGAAGATTGACCTACTCTTTCTCTAGGTTTTTCAGTGTTACTAACCTTAATGAGATCATTCTTCCTAAAATTTCTAGGTTTAGCAGTGTTTGTATTCCTTGCCCTTCTGTTAGTATTCCTAAGAAAGTTTCTAAAGTTCTTGGCAAGGTAAGCAATCTCTGTAGCAGAGAGCTCATCATCAAATCCACCAACCTCAACATCATCAACAGACTTAAGAGCCACTGACCAAAACATTGAAAACCCAAAGAATTATTTAAAGATTGACCTACTCTTTCTCTAGGTTTTTCAGTGTTACTAACCTTAATGAGATCATTCTTCCTAAAATTTCTAGGTTTAGCAGTGTTTGTATTCCTTGCCCTTTTGTTAGTATTCCTAAGAAAGTTTCTAAAGTTCTTGGCAAGGTAAGCAATCTCTGTAGCAGAGAGCTCATCATCAAATCCACCAACCTCAACATCATCAACAAACTTAAGAGCCAGTGACTTGGATTTGTTAGTTTTGGGTAGGTCTAACTCATAGGATTGAAGAGATCCTACAAGTTCATCAACAGAAATGGAGTCCACATCCTTGCTCTCAGTAATGGCAGTCACTTTGGGTCTAAAGTCTTCAATTAAAGATCTAAAAATCTTCCTAACAATTTTAGGTTGATCATAGATTTCACCCAAATTATATGCAGAATTAACAATGTCATTAAGTTTGGCATAAAATTCATCAAAGGATTCATTATCAGACATCCTAATGCTCTCAAACCTAGAAGTTAATTACTGCAACTTATTTATTTTGACAGCCTTTGCGCCTTCATGCACAGTTTGGAGGATTTTCCAAGCAGTATGAGCAACCTCAACATTTGAGATTCTCTTAAATTCCTCCATAGAAACAGCATTAAAGATGGCATTCATAGCTTTGCTATTAAATGCAGCTACTTCTTTTTGAGAAGTCTGCTACTCACTCATAGGAGTAGTGGGCTTCTCCCATCTGTACTCAACGGAATTCCAAACTCTCTCATCAATGGATTTCAGGAATGCTTTCATCCTTACTTTCCAATAAGTATAGTTATTCCCATCAAAGTGAGGAGGAACAACAAGAGAGTGTCTGTGTTCCATGACAACAGGGGTCAAGGATCAGCTCTTAGATGAAAAGATCTAAAACAGAAGAGCTACTTGCTCTGATACCACTTGTTGGGTTTTTAGACCCCTTAAAATAACAATTAGATTAACCTAAAGAATTAGCCAAGTGATTAACTTAGTCAATTTATGCAATTCTAGGTTATCACAATCAAACAATCATATCAAGAATATATAGCAGCGGAAAAATAAAGAACATAAGATATGATGACCTAGGAAACCACACGGTAAAAACTTGGGGAGAATTTGGCCTAGCTATCCTCAAGATAAACCTGAATCACTATGTGAAAGAATCGAAGTTCATACAAAAGGACTTACAAGCTCCCCGCTTGACTTCCTTATGCTACCCACCAGTAGAACTTACTGACATGATCACGTGCAAGCTCCGAATCCACGAACTCCTTCTTTCTTGGATTCTTCAATCAGCTACAAGCACCCACGCTTGTTATTCTTTAAGTTCCAATAGCAGCAACTGAGTTGATCATCAAGATGTTGATACTATCTCTACCTTGAAAACCCTAAGCTTTGTGTAAAGAAAAACTCCTCTAGATCTCACAAGAGATTTACATAAAACAGAAAAGTATGAGCAACAATACAACATGAGAAACCCTAAAAAACGTGGCTAGGGTTTTGCCTTATATACCTAGGGCAAAAACATAAAACCCTAAACGTTTAATGAGATAGGGCTGAGTTGGAAATTTTGCAGAAAAACATTCTGGCTGACTTTTGATCGATCGAGTCTATCCTTCGATTGATCGAGCTAGGCCGAAATGCACTAATACATCTGCAGCCTCTCGATTCCAACTTTACATGAATTACACAACTTTGAGCAAGCCTAAACAAGACTAAATATATTGTTTTGATCATGGTTTGCCAACATTACACATTAGAGTTCTAAATACATAAAATCCTAAGTCTTTAGAACTGAACATTAACATATCCAAGAAAAAAGGGGCAAAGATGAAGAAATAGAGAGCATTATGACCTCTTTATATTTCATTTTCAATATAATTCTCATATCTCAAGTTATATTTCATTTTCATATCTTTTATTGCGAATGTCAGATCAGCTCATTCAAGTATAGGCAAGTGGAGTAGAGTTGACAAAATGGCAATGTAACTGAAAAGTAACTACAGGACAGTGCTTAGTAATCAAGATAGAGTTTAATATATCTTCCTGTTATGGTTGAGTCTAGAATTACATATCTTATCATCTTATGATAATTCGTAATTCATGTGTAGCTAATCTTTTATGGTGTCCAATGTACATAGTGCTGTTTTTCTGAAAAAAAAAAAGGGGGGCTTAAATTCTTCTGAAAAAAGATAGTGTACACCCAGTTGAAGATGAAATGACCATACAAGAAGCATAAATTCTTCCAACATATGTGTTAAAAAAAACCAAAAGTTCATTGATAGAGCTCTTTACAATGCTTTCATATTCAACCTTCACATTAATTATCTGCGTCTATCTAGTTGGTAGATCTTAATGTACATTATGAGCGGTCCACCAATGCAAGCTGTTCACTGGTTATAAGGTTTTCTGTTTCTTTATGTTGACAAATTAAATGAGAAGAAGTGGAAGTTGTGATTTTTAGTTAGTTCTGCTAGAATAGTATTGACAAACCATGACAAATTGTGAGTCTTGTTGAGTTGTATTGTATCTATTCAAGTTCAAGACAAAGACCTAAGATCAACTCATGTAAATGGAAGTTTTTGCAATATTGACGCACTTCTCGATCATCCTCAAATATCGATTGAGATTTATGCCTTCGATTGACTCACAAGTAATTCTTGATTGATCAAAAATCAAAAGCCTAATTCTTTAAGGCTCATTAATTAGCCTATCACCTATCAAGTGAAATTTTGAGCTCTACATGGAAGTATATATATAAGGGTATGCTAAAGTCGAATGATGAGAGAGAGAGAGAGAGAGAGAGAGATGGTTATTTAATAACAATAATAATCAGGGGTTCAACTCAACCCAACCCAACTCAACGCACGTGGATCGAGTTGGACCATGGGTTGGACAATTATTTTTTAATTATAATTATTATTAAATTGAGTATTAGAACAAACCCACCACAAATAAGAGCAAATTTATAACCAAATATGCATGAGCATAACACCAAACTAACACAATCTATACAAAGAGAACTTAGGGTTTGAGTTTTATTTAGGAAGATGTGCAAAAAAGTAAATAAAAAATTATATAATATATTTTTTAATTTAAATATATATTAAATATAGGCATGTTGGGTCAGGTTAGATGATTTTGTGAATCTTATAACCCAAATCCAACCTAGCCTACTGTAAATAAATAAAAAAAGTCACAACCCAACCCAACCCACCAACCCCTAAAACCCGACTCAACCTAGCAGGTTGGGTTGGATTGGGTCGGTTTAGGGGTTGGTGACACACCCCTACACAAAACACCTAGATTGATGCAACAACCACCAGATTGATGAACTTAACCACTAAATTGACACACTATAAGGGTCATATTTTTATGTATTGGCATATCCAAGATCAAAACACACTTTTTATATAATTGAGTCCAAGTTTTAGTCTGTCATAATGTTACTTATAAATGATATTATTGAAGACACAAGATTGCTCAAGCAAAACAGAATTTGCAGGCCTCGATACCTGGCTCAACACATATCAATCTATCAAAAATAAATGAATCTCGATACTTGTCTCGACACCTCGATCTATCTAGTCTCGGGAAAACTAAACTTTAAATTCTGTTTTTAGCCTGTTTGTTTGTTCAAACCCCTAAAACTAGATTGTTTATTCTAATTAATTAACCAAGTTGATTATTAGGTTCATTATTCAGATCTAGGTTAAATAAGCGTATATCATATCATGCATAAAAGTGGAAAAATAAATAACACCATGATATGATGACCTAGGAAAATCGATGAAACGAACCGTTTTAAGGTAAAAATCTAGAGAGGATTTGACCTATCTATCCTCAAGGTAAAGTAAATCCACTATAAGAGAATTAAAGTTTTTACAATTAGATTTAACCTTAAATCTATTGCTACCTCATGTAGTAATTTACTGACACGACCACGTGCAAGCTCCAAATCCACGGGCTCCTTTTCTTCTCGGATTTACACCAACACAAGCACCCTTGCTTGTGACTTTGAAATTCCATTCAAAGTTTTCAAATAACCATCAGTAATGATCTTGATGTAGCAACTATGATCTACCAATGCTTGATTGTAGATCTTGCTCCAGTAGATTCTTGTGTAGTTAGAAGGTACAAAATCTTACAGATCTCACAAAGAGTAACACACAAGTCTTTCAAAAGTCTGATAAACGTAGCTATGGTTTCCTTTTTATATGTGGAGAAGTTGGAATGAAACCCTAAACGTTTTCGCAGGCTTGGGCCTGATTTACAAATTTGCAAAATTTCTATGCTTGTGATTTTCGATTGGTCGAGCTTAATTTCTTGATTGGTCGAGCAAGGCAAAAACTCACTTCCTTTTTCTGTAGTAAGCTAGACTTGAACCTTGAAACCAACACTTTTATACTTTGCCTAACATCTAGACTAGACATATTTTGTTCTCGGTTTGTCAACACAATGAAAATATGATTCTAAATATTTAAACCTAAATCTTTAGAACCTAACAATCTCTCCCTTTGGCAATCCGTGACAAAACATACATGAAAAATGTAATGCTTAAATTAAATATGCCCAAATACAAGATATTGCCTTAAAATAATTATTACATAACTACTAACTATTAGTTGCTAGTATAGACAGTAGCTATTGAAAGAATTAACTTGTAAATTCCTGAAACACTGGAAACAAACCATAAATGCATGTGTGAAAAATATAAGTACCATAATTTAAGTAAAAATCTGAACTTTAATTCACAAAACATATAAAGAGACAATAAACACATCAATAATGAATAACCTCACAAAATAAACACTCTTATACTCTACAAAATCTACTCTCAAGGATGCAAACTCTGTCAACAACTCAACCAGAAGCTATTCATGAGCTGCCTGAGTAGTCATGAAAGACTCCATCATGGCACGGAGTGAGAGAGGAGGGGCAACAATAGGGCCTGCATCGTCAGCACCACCAAAAGATCCACAGTTGCAGTCGGATCCACAAAAGTCTCCTCAGTAGTAGGCATAGTACCAGAGGTAGGAGCTGTAGTAGAAGCTTCTCCTCATGATTTCTTTGACGTCCCAGTGCTTGGCTTAGCACTCTTCACCTGTGCCTGTCGTTGTCTAAGAAATGTGGCTCCTATGGGGGCGGTGATGTGAACTAACTCTAAGGGTGGAAACTCAGACAACCCTAAAAACCTCAAAATCCTATAAATGTACATGGGAAAGAAGAATTTCTGACTTTTACTTTTATTCCGTATGTGGTTTTACGAACTAAAGGCACTCCTAAAGTTTCAGAAATAGTTTGTTTATTTATTTTAAACTCTTGACCTCAAATCCAGGAAGTCAAGTAATGACCACCTATAGCCTCAGAATAGATAGATAGGTTAGAGTAAAACTCTTTAATCAAAGCTGTAGGAGGAGGATCAGACACCTCACATAAAGACACACAGTTCCTAGATGTTAGGGACATATTTTATGTAATTGACTAATCCTTTGACAAAATGCAGTTTACTTGTAATTGAGTAGATCTAGGATGAGTTTAAAACTTCAAGAAACATGTTGTTCAAGTCAAGTGTTAAAGCCATGAAGATTTGACTAAGAAACAAGTGAAGAAGAGTTGCTTATTAAAGCTCGACAGAAATCTTAACAAAATCCTTTCTATTGAGATTTAATGTTAAAGCTTGACAGAAACTCGACACAAGCTGTTTCTGTTGAGACTTACAAAATCAGACTTTTCAGATTTGATTACACGCATATGCTTATGTATTTGTGTAGGGTTTCTTTTCTCACAACCCTAGACATATATACGGATTATTTTAAAGGCTGTCGCTCATGCATTGGGTGACCGGAGGCAGAAATTTCCCTAGTTCATCATTCTCTCTGAATAAGCTATTGCGTCTTTACGCCAACGGTTTTATGACCAAGGAACTTCTTGACCTTCATTTTTAATGAACTAAAAAACTTTACAACCAACATTGTCTTCAAGTTGGTGGAGTTAGTCACGTATTGGGATCCCTACATCATTGGTTAGTCATGTATTGGGATTCGTGTATTGAACGAAGAGATTGCCGCTACAATAAGTACAATTGGGTATTGGGATAAGGGTTCAACTGTAAGTTGGTATTTCGAGATAGGCTAAAGGGTTTGGTAAGGTTCCTTATACTTGTAACTGCTTGTAATTGATAATAGTGGATTCTTAGGAGTGGTGACCTTAAATTCACCCGAGGGGGTTTTGCCTCGGAGATTTTCTCCATTCGTAAACAAATCACCATGACAAATTTATTTTCCGTTGCATTTAGTTTAGTTGGTGATTTGTTTGTGCTACCATGCCATTGCATGTAATTTGACTAATTAATTAACTTGGAGAATTAATTAATTTGCAAGAGGTCAATTCATTTTAACCCAACACTAGATACAAAGTTCCTATGGATGGAGGGATCTAACTCACTCAAGAAAATCTCCCTTTCACCCTAAATAGACCTATATTTAGTCAAGGTCTCATAAGTCTCTTCATACTTATCAGTGAGAAACCGAACTCTTTCAACAAAAACTGAACCAGAAGAGGATGAAATAGGGTTCCTATTAACTCTAGTCTTAAATTTCCTACCAACCTTAGGAGCCATGACTAAGGACAGAAACAAAACAACAAAACCAAGGGCAAACTGCATTAAGAAAGGTTAAAGACAAGATAACATGCAATTTTTGTAAAACAATATGATGCATGCCCTAATGCTCTAAAAACAGTCAAATTTCATCACAGTGTTGAAAATTTTCCAAGAAAATTAAGAATTTCAGAAAATCCCTAATTTTGAAAAACCTAATTTTGAAAAATCCTTATATTGATCAATTGAACAACATAACAAGCATAATTCATGTTATAATCACTCAATCTATCAATAACACAAGTCAATTTTGTTCAATTTTACCCAATTTAACAAAATCCCCAAATCTCTCAAGAATTTAAGAACCCTAATTTCAAAATTTATTATAAATCATGAAAGAAATTAAAGTATGAGAATCATATTTAAATGATGCATGAAGAAAAACCCATGATTCAGTTGTGATCAAAATGCCCAAAAATATCAAAAACCCCAAATTTCTAAAAGTGTGAAAATCCCAAAGAAAAATGCATGAAATCATGTAATTTGATGAAAAAGAAAGGGCAAAAGTGTCTTACATTAAGAGTTTGAAGAAAACCTTTGAATCTTTGACCAAGAAAAATGACAAATTTTTTTTTTTGGGTGAGAAGGGATCAAGAGAGGAATCAGAGAGAAAGACAAAGGAATAGTTTTAAAAATAACAGATCTAATTCCTATATGTTTGACAAATATGAAATCCGATCGGTTGAGAGGAATTGGGGAAGGAATTGAAATTCACTTAAAAACAGGCTCGACTGATCGAAAGGGATCAGGAAGGAATCGAGCAAGCTTGAGAGTTTAAGTTGAAAAAATGAATTTTCCTCTTCCCATTTCAATCGGTCGAAAAATAGACTCAATAGGTCGAATCCTGAAGAAATAGAAATTTTAAAAATTCTAGAAAACTTTTTCTGCAAAAACATTTGAAAAACTGTTTTTATAATATGAGATGTATGTTCATGATTTAAAATGTTTTACAAAACCAAACTTTTCTAAGAAAAATTCAAACTTTAACAAATTTCTTCAATCTTTTCATTCCTCACTCCCCAAAATTCATTGAACACATCAAGAAGTTAAATCTTGGAAGGCCACAAAACTTGACACACAATCACATGTACAAAGTTTAACAAAGATTTGCTTGTGGTGTGTGCAACTAGTAAGTGTATGAGATACTCACAAGGTGAAGTGTAAACAGAAAATAAGCACACTTTCTACATTATTCATCATATAAGTTTGAAAGTAACCATCACCTAAAGAGTTACATCATATAACTCACACATCTCCTAGAAAACACGCTTGCAACCATGCTTTTTTTTTTTTTTTGGCTTTTTCTTTTTCTTTTGAAGCACATTTTTCTGTGTTTTTCATTTTGCTTTTTTTTTTTTTTTTTTTTTTTATAAATCTATTTTACAGTAACACCTTAAGCATTTTGTTATGCAAGTATTACACCTTACCGAGCACGGCTTTTATAATTTGCACACAGGTGTTCATGATTGGCAAGTAACGGTAGTGAGATGGTTATTTATGCCTTTCTCCTAGGATTTTTTAGTCCTTACAATCAAAAGAATGTGACTCCAAAATCAAGAGCATGTGATTAAAAACCATAAGCAACTCACACCATATAAGCACTACATAGCACAAACTAGCAAAATGTAGAAAAATAAAGCTCATCAAAGCTAAACAAGGTACATAGTCATGAAATGTAAATTTCATAGTCCAACCTCAATTACACATCTGGAAGATGTATAATACAAAAACCTTCATTTTTCTTGATTTTTTATTTTTTTATTTAGAAATAAAAAAATTGAAAAACATCAAAAACAAATCTAGAATGCAATGTATGAATGTCATGCAAATGCAAATCCTAAATAAAAACAATTTTGGTCACAGGAGATTGAAAGAATTAACACAAGGACCATGAAACTCATAGGTGACTAGGGATATGTGATCACACCAATCACTTGACGAAGAGACTCAAACTTACTTCTATCAAGTGGTTTGGTAAAGATGTCAGCATTCTAACACTCAGTAGGAATGTACTTAAGAGCAACAACTTTTCTTTCAACAAGATCCCTGATGAAGTGATATCTAATCTCTATATGTTTAGTCTTAGAATGTTGTACCGGATTCTTAGAGATATCAATAGCACTGGAATTATCATAGTAGACAACCATAGTTTCCTGTGATAAACCATAATCACCTAAAAGCTTCTTCATCCAAAGAAGTAGTAAACAACAACTTCCAGCTGCAATATATTCTGCTTCTGCAGTTGACAGAGAGACATAATTTTATTTTTTTCTCATCCAAGAAACAAGATTGGTTCCCACATAAAAACACCCTCCAATGGTGCTTTTTCTATCATCAGCATTACCAGCCCAATCCGCTTCAGAATACCCAGTAAGAGAGACATTTGACTCTTTGATATAAAACAATCCAAAATCATAAGTACCACTAACATATTTGATTATTCTCTTTACAACATTAAGATGTGATTCTTTTGGATTAGATTGAAATCTAGCACATACACCAGCACTGAAAACTATATCAGGTCGACTAGTAGTCAAATACAACAAACTACCAATCATACTTCTATATTAATTGATATCAACAGATTGACTTGATGGATCATTCCCAAGTTTTGTATTGGTAGCCGTTGGTGTTCTAGCATGTGCAGCTTTTTCGAGTCCAAATCACTTGAAAAGGTTTCTAGCATATTTTGCTTGGTTAATGTGTATTCTTGTGTTTGTTTGCTTTATTTGTAGTCCCAAAAAGTAGGTAAGTTCACCTACCATGCTCATCTCAAACATCTTTTTCATTTCATCTGCAAAAGATTTAGCAAGAAAATCATTAGCAGAGCCAAAAACAATATCATCAACATAGACTTGAGCTACAATAGAATGATTCTTATCCTTCTAAATGAAGAGAGTAGTATTAGCATTTCCTCTCTTGAATCCATTCCCTATGAGATAAGAGGTCAGTCTATCATACCAAGCTCGAGGAGCTTGTTTAAGACCATATAATGCCATTTTCAGTTTGTAGACATCATCAGGCCTATGAGGATCCATAAATCCTTAGGCTGCTCTACATACACTTCTTCTTGCAAGATCTCATTCAAGAAAGCACTTTTGACATCCATTTGATATAGCTTGAAATTCAAGTGACAAGCAATGGCTAAAAGTATCTGGATAAACTCAAGTCTAGCTATAGGTGCAAATGTCTCAACAAAGTCAACTTCTTCTACTTGAGTGTATTCTTGACCAACAAGTGTTGATTTATTTCTTATGACTATTCCATGCTCATCAGACTTGTTTTTGAAGATCCATTTAGTGCCAATTACATTGACTCTTTCAGGTCTTGGAACTAGTTCCTATACATCATTTCGAACAAATTGATGGAGTTCTTCATGCATTGAGTTAATCCAATCAGCATCTTGCAAAGCTTCATCTACTTTCTTAGGTTCCACTTGAGAAAGATAACAAGAGTGTGTAATGACATTCAATGCTTTAGATCTCAGTCTCATGTTGTCATTTAAACTTCCAAAGATATTGGTGGAAGGGTGATTAAGCTTGACTCTAGCAGATGGATGGACCTTTCACCAAAGAAGTTGTTGTACTCTTTTGCCCAGATGGTGTATTTGACTCATCTTTTTCCTGTGGGATTTCTTTGACCAGTGTTGTTGGTTCTGAAACAGTGTCATTCAGAATCAACAGTTCTTCATCAGTAGACTTTTCAGTATACTCCTTAGGAAGAGTATCTTTATCCTCTCTAGATCTCCCTTGAACACATTAATCCTCTTCAGCATGAGTTTTAGGATATTGTTCATCATTTATCACCACATTAGTAGATTCCATCATAGTTTTAGTTCTGAGATTGTATACCTTGTATGCTCTGCTTGATGTAGAATATCCAAGAAAGAACTCTCTATCACTTTTTGCATCAAATTTTTTTAGATTCTCTCGTTCTCGAAGAATGTAACAATCACTGCTAAACACTCTGAAATATTTCACCACCGTTTTGTTCCCTCTCCAAAGTTCATATGGGGTCTTCTTAGTATCAGGACGAAAGTACACTTTATTCAAGGTATGATATGCAGTGTTTACAGCTTCTTCCCAGAAAGATTTTGGCACGCTTTTGTTATTTAGCATGACCCTAGCCATCTCTTGAATTTCTCTATTCTTTCTTTCCACAGCCCCATTTTGCTGAGGTGTCTTGGGTGCAGAGAATTCTTGCTTTGTTCCTTGATCATTGCAAAAAGATATGAGTTTAGAGTTCTCAAACTCTCTTCCATGATCACTTCTGATCAGAGCAATCAGAATATTCTTCTCTTCTTGCAACTTCTTGCACAGATGAATCATCTTGTCAGTAGCTTTAGACTTATCTTTCAGAAGAACCACCCAAGTATATTTTGTAAAATCATCCACCACAACAAGGATGTACTTCATTCCACCTAAGTTTTGAACTCTGGTAGGACCCATAAGATCTATATGTAGCAACTCCAAGGTCTTGATGTCTGAACTTCATTGATTGATGGATGCCTAGTTTTCATTTGTTTGCCAATCTGACATGGTCCACAAATACTTTTCTCTATCTTTAAACTTTGGTAGCCTGAGAACTGCCTCACACTTGGAAATTTTTTTCTATTTGCTTGTGACTAGCATGTCCTAGCCGTTGATGCCACATCCACCTGATTAATTTTTACACTATAACACTTATGATTTATGCTTGGTGTTACATTGTAACAATTATCAGCTGTTCTTATTTTGACACATATGCAATTACCTCCATCATTAAGTATCTCACATTCATACTTAGTGAACAACACATTCGGCCCATTGTCACAAATTTGACTGATACTCAGCAGGTTCGCCTTCAACCCATCCACGAACCACACATCTTCAAACATGGGCAGCCTTGGAATGTCTATTGTTTCAATAACTCAGATGATTGACTTGCTTCCATCTCAAAAGGTGAGAGTACGAATATTTCGTTCAAAAAGAGTCTTAAACAAGGCTTTATTACTTGTCATATGCCTAGAACAACTACTAATCAAATACCAAAGACAAATATCACGTGCCTTTAAGGCAGTTAAAGCAATATAACAAACATAATTATTGAAGGAAGTAGTTATACGTAAATATTCAAGGATAGGATTAGTACATTTAAAAAGCCATATAGTCCAAGAGGAAATAGACTTAATTCTCATCTTGGTTGCTTTCAAGAAACTAGTCAAAGAATCTATGATAGTAGGGGTCAAGGATCAACTCTAGGTTAAAAAACCTATAAACAAGAGCTAACCCGCTTTGGTACCACTTTTTTGTTCGTTTAGACCCCTAAAACCAGATTGTTTAACCTAATTAATTAACCAAGTTGATTATTAGGTTTATTATTCAGATCTAGGTTAAACAAGCATATATCATTATCATGCATAAAAGTGGAAAAATAAATAACACTACGATATGATGACCTAGGAAAATTGATGAAACGAACTATTTCAATGTAAAAACCTGGGGGAGGATTTGAACTAGCTATCCTCAAGGTATAGTAAATCCACTATAAGAGAATTGAAATTTTTACAATAAGATTTAACCCTAAATCTATTGCTATCTCATGTAGTAACTTATTGACACGACCACGTACAAGCTCCGAATCTACAGACTCCTCTTCTCGAATTTACACCAACACAAGCACCCTCGCTTGTGACTTTGAGATCCCACTCAAAGGTTTCAGATCACTATCAGTAATGATCTTGATGCAGCAACTATGTTCTACCAACGCTTGATTGTAGATCTTACTTCGATAGATTCTTGTGTAGTTAGAAGGTACAAAACCTCACAGATCCCACAAAGAGTAACATACAAGTCTTCCAAGAGTCTGAAAAACATAGCTAGGGTTTCCCTTTTATATGCGGAGAAGTTGAATGAAACCCTAAATGTTTTCGCGGGCTTGGGCCTGATTTAAAAATCTGCAGAATTTTGTGCTTGCGATTTTCAATTGATCGAGCCTAATTTCTTGATCAGTTGAGTAAGGCAGAAACTCAATTCCTTTTTCTGCAATCAGCTAGACTTGAACCTTGAAACCAACAGTTTTAAGCATTGCCTAACATCTAGACTAGACATGTTTTGTTCTCTGTTTGTCAACACAATGAAAATATAATTCTAAACATTTAAACCTAAATCTTTAGAACCTAACATAGCCCATAATTACTTGGCCTTCTATAGATTTGTGCACTAGGGTTCCAGAGCATAAAAAATACGCATTTTATAGCTGTCATCATAGAGACATAGAGACACATGCATAATAGGGAGTTGTTGTGACATTTATGTGCCTAGGGTTTTGTACCAAGCTGTTACCAGTTCATCCAAGTGTGGATTTAAGAGCTCTGCAAAGCTACAACAATTGAAAGAGTTGTGGAGTTAGTCATGGATAGGAGATCCGTGTGAAGGAGAATTCTATTACAAGAAGTAGTCCAATTGGAGATTGAAGCTGAGCTTCCTTAAAGATCAGTAGGTTCTACTGTAGGTAGGTACTTTAGGATAGGGTAAGATTCCTTATACTTGTACCCCCTCTTCTTGTTTGTGAATTCTTCAAGAGTGGTAACTTAAAATTTACCCTAAGGGATTTTGCATGTGAGGGTTTTCCCCATCGTGATCAAATCGTCTTTTGTAACACTCTATTTAGTTTGATAATTTGATTGTGTAGTAATTGAATTTGCATGTAATTTGGACTAATTAATCAACTTGGGTAATTGGTTAAATAATTGTGGTCAATTTACAACCCAACACACATAACCACCATTGGCGCAATCCCAACCAAGAATTGCTACTTCCTAGTGTTGACAACTACTACTCACCCATGATACTGCATCATTGATCTTTGTGTGCGAGACCACCACATGTGGGATTTTCAAAATATTAATTCAATAAAATTTTATTAAGTGGTATAATATTGACAAAAAAGCTATGTTATAAATCTTATTATATTATACATTGTGTAACTTTAAGTAATATTACACCACTTAATATTTTTTTAATTCAAAGTGAAATTTGACAAATCCACCATTTGATTACATCATCTTCATATATTTTCTATACTTACAAAATTTCAAGATGATCAAACATCAATAGTCATGCCATCAACTAATTGTTTAAATTCAAGTTTTTGTAGTTTAAAATAATAAATAAAAGATGAGTGTATAGATCAAATGATAAATAATATCCGATTGATAGGTAAATTGGCATGCATGTTAAAAACATATGGAACATGTAATCCAATAGTGTGTTTTTCAAAATATGAATTCAATAACAAGTTATTGAGTAGTGTAACATTACTTAGAGTTATTTGAACCCAAACTTGTGTGTGTGTGTGTGTGTGAGAGAGAGAGAGAGAGAGAGAGAGAGAGAGAGAGAGAATTTAAATTTATGGTCTTCACTTTATGATGATTGTTCATTATCATTAGGGCAAGACATCAATTAGTTTTTATGTAGGCGAAGTTCGAACCATAAATTTCTTTTTCCTATATTAAGAGATTTTACTAATTAAGCTAATTGAAACCCACTAGATAGAGCTTATTTTTCTTATATAAAAATAAGCTGGGTTTGATTAGTTGTAACAGAGAAAAAACGGGACTTCAAAAGGGTGAACCTGAGAAAATTAGCTACCCCCGCCACCACCCCCCCCCCCCCCCCCCACGGCGGTTATAATCTAGTATGCAATAATTTTACATGTTATATAGTAGCTAAATTAAGATGACCATATTCTATAGATATACAAATGTACGATATATAGAATATGGTCATCTTAATTTAGCTACTATATAACATGTAAAATTATTGAATACTAGATTATAACATGTAAAATTATCGTACATTTGTATATAAACGGACACAATACATAGCATATATTTGTGTCTATATGGATTTAAATTTGTCAAGGGGCTCTTGATTTCATGATACTTCCAACAATTTTAAAAGAAAGAACTTGGGTTTTGTATATTTATTTTAGATAGATAGAATTTCAAACTATGGTTCCCACTCTATGATAATTTCTCTTATTAATTAAAGTAAGACATCAATTGATTTTTGGTGTAAGCAGGTTTTGAACCCCAATTTTCTTATTTAATCACAAAATTTTTTACCAATTAAGTTAACTGGAATCTACAAAAGAATTTGGGTCGGAATCTCAGGACTCGAGAGCAAAACGTATAAAATATTTATAAAACATGAATATTAGTTTATTATCCTACACTTGGTGGATCAATTTACTAATAAAAACCTTCCAATCTTAAACCTTTATAAAAATGATGGACGAGAGATAACACAGACCTTCCTAGAGTAGTGGCAGTGCTGAGAATCATGGCGCAAGATCAAGATGTACTAATAGAACTCATTGGGGCGACGATGTCAGAATTGTATGAAATTTGGATGGTTGAAGAGAAATGGTCTTCTGATGAAGACTCGTGACTATACCATGAGGTTCACCCTAATTTTGGAAAATTCCTCAATTAAGGTCCCAAAAACAAGGATTTTGCCGTTTTTAGTAATATATATTTTCTCTAATAACTTTTAGTTTAAAAGTCAGAATAAAGTCCCATCTATTTTGGGATGTCTCTTAGAGACATTAGTTTCAATTTCTGAAATTGTCTCTATTTTTCCATTTTTGGTAAAAATTACTATTTTGTTACCTAATTACATGATTAACACAAATTAAGGTTTTCTGGACATTTTCCTAGGCACCTTAGGTTTTCTTTTTGCTATATAAATGCATTGTAGCCTCCAAGGCAATTCAGTTATCAGATTAATAAAAATTCATATTCTTATCTATTGTTTTTCTTTGGTGGATTATAGGAACCTATCATCTTGTGAATTTAAGACACCCCTTGTGGATTTAAGGTTTTCAATCAGGAGCTAACATGTTTAGTTTCTTCTTATCTAGAAAGCAACGTGTTTATTTTCTTGTTGATTTAGCGACATTAAAATAAATAAATAAATAAATAAATCTGAGAATTGAACTAACCTAAACCAAACTAGAATTGAACTCACGCAATTCAACTTGGTTCGATTTTATGGTCTGACAAAACGACATATCATGTTGTTCTTTTAGTTTTTTCCAATAATTATAATTCCATGCAGGGTTCATGAGCAAACAGTCAACATTGGCTTTTGTACTTCTTTTCCCCTTGGTACTATATGAGCCCCTTTGTACACACACACACCAGAAGTTTCACAGAATTACAATGAACTATCTTCTAGGGTGAGTGTGCTCTTTATCAAAATTCGAGACAATAGGGCACCCATATTAGTGTCCTACATGAATAGTCCTTATCCGTGTACATAGGGAAACTAATAATAAGAACCAGCCAAGCTAGTGTCTAGTGCCTAGTGGAGCCTCATGTCTCTCGACTAGTGGGAAGGCAATGTGAAACACGAAAGAAAGCAAATCAAAATTATTTTGAAAAAAATGTAAGAGGAAAAGGAGAAGGTGAAAAGTTAAAAGAATGTCTTAAGCGTATTTGTTTAGGAAATATTTTTGGAAATTTTTAATGAAAAAATAAAAAAAGTAATTGAATTTTTGACAAATTTTTATATTTTTCATTAAAGTTGTATAAAAACTAACTTAAAATAATTTTTTAATTAATGTCCTAAAGACACCCATTAATTTGACCCAAAACTTAAAAGGAAGAAGAAGTTACAGTTGCCATTGGGTGCTCCTATTTTTATAAGCACCCACTTTTTTTCCAACAAAAGAGCCAATAGTAGCAACTAGTAGTATATAATATCTTATTATATGGGTAATGATAATCTTACACCCTTTTTTTTAATAATGTTTATTCTTTTTACATCTACTTTCATGTATGTTAAAGTATGGACATTTCTGTGGTAAAATCTCTGATGGTTGAATAAGAAATCTGAAATTTGATCCCACCTACACCAAAAACTGATTGGTGTCTTGGTCTAATGATAAAGGGTAACCATAAGAAATGGATGCCATAGGTTGAAACTTCCTCAAAAAAAAAAAAAAAAAAAAGTATGGACATTTCTGCATCAATTGTAAGAGGATATATATATATATATATATATATATATATATATATATATATATATATATAATTTGATAATTACAATAATAAAGGAGAGCTTCTTCCACTCTTGGCAATCTTATTCATCCTTAACCAGAGGAATTTGAGCCTTTAATTATTGTGTTCACCTATTAATTTGAAGTTTAGATTAGGAATCAATTCTTTCTCAAAAAAAAAAAATTAGGAATCAATTAAATTCCAAAAAAAAATTTAGCCTGCCCAAAATGACCTTTTGTTTAGTGTCTTTTATTACAAAGTAAAATAAAATAATGCCACAATATTTTATGTATGAAATAAGAACATATTTAGGATGTAAATGTATAAAATTGCAGAGCAAGTTAGCTGGGAATCAAAGTGAGCTGAATATTTTCATTCCAATTAGTTAACTTATATGAATTATCCCTCTATTCCATCTCGTTTTAAATTCTGGTCCATTCTACATGTTTTGGTCAATTCTACTAAATTTCACTAAGTTTAGTGATTTCGGCTGGTGTGTAAACTGATCATTATTATTTTTTTTCTAAATTCATTTTTTTTTTTTTTACTTCACTCACTTTTGATATTTTATTATCATTTCCTTTTTATCTTGTTACTTTGCTCACATATGACATGATTTTTTTTCTTCATTGATATATATTTTTTCTTTACTCATATATGACATATTATATACTTATATTATGTAATGATTTTTGGGTTTAGACCCCTGTCAAAATACTGTATTTAACAAGTTTTAAAACCAAGTTGATTATTAGATTTGTTATGAAAGCTTTATGTTAAACACATAATCATCAATATCATGCAAGTGGGGAAATTTAAATAAGACACAATATGATGACCTAAGAAACCAATGAAACCAAAACAATTTCACATGAAAAACCTATGGGGACTTGACCTTATCAATCATGAGGTGAAGAGATTCACTATTAGATAGAGATTTACAGTTAGAATAATCCTATTTGTTGGAAATCTAACTACAGGTACTAAAGTGAGCTGTGAATCTCACAAATGTCTCTAATAGCTATCTACAACTATGTGAACCTCATCCCAAGGCTTCAATGTCCCCCTGAAAATTTGAATCCAATATACTTGATATCTGGAGTTTAGTAACTTGAATCCACTAATTCAAAGAATATTGAGTGATCACTGGTAGAGACTTGAAAGAACAGTAGGTACAAACCTTTTAGATCTCAAACTGAGCCACTCCAAAGTCTTGAAAAATGTGCTTTATGGTTTTCTTTATATACTTAGTGAAATGGGTCTGAAACCCTAATAGTTTGATGAGCTGCAAACCTAATTATGAAAATACAAAGTTTGATCGGTCGAAACTGTTAAAAATTCGATTCCTTGAATAAAATGATTTCCTATTCTTGCACATTGAAGTAGTGCCTTGAACATTGTCTAACCATTTTTGTAAACTTTTTGAGTTATAACTAGACAAGTTTGTGTTTGCATGTTTGCTAATAAAACTATAAAAATATAAAACCTAACCATGATGATATTGCGAACGTACATTATTTGATTTTGAATTCATAATTTGATATGGTATAATATCATGTGATGCAAAGTTAGGTATATAAATTTTAACGATAACCCCTAAATTGTATGCCGAAATAGGTTGGTACTGAAATGTTACGTTCCAATGGACAAACCAGAATGGGGTCCAAAATGGTGATCAAAACATTAGGTCTAGGCAACTAGGCAACTAGGGGTCCACTATGAATGTGAGAGGAGGGAGCACCACGTCACTGTTCTTCGAAATAGGGCCATGCAACAATCCGCTTAATCCGTCCATTCTGCTCTGCTATACATCACCCTACTTGGATATGATATTTATTTTCAAGCGGTTTAAGTGGGTTCAACTATTAAAGTAGTGGGTCAGGTTGGGTGGTAGGTTGAGTTTTTTTAAACCATCAAGACTCGACCCAACCCACCTATATATATATTCATCTCTTATTAGTCTATATATCATATCATATTTTAAATTTTTTTAATTAAATCCATGATTTATATATATTAATATGGAAAATGTGATACTTTTCCAACATATCTGTAAGTATATATAATGACACGGATATGCTTATTATTCCTTTTTTTGGGAAAAAAGTTAGAAAAATACTCATACCATAAATCATGTGTACTTTGATCTATGAGAAAGTAGACACATCCTATGATTTCCTTTAATGATTTTTATTTTTGTTGCAAGTCCTTCAATGATTTATAAGATTTATAAGATTTTTCCTAAGGGTCATCAAATAGCCCATGACCCATGGGCTGGCCCAATAGCCCGCTAGCCCACCAGGCTAATGGGCAGCCCGGCCTGGTAATATTGAAGCCCATGGGCAGCCCAGTAGCCCAATGGGACAGGCTATGGGTTGGTTTCTTTACCCATGGGCGCCCAGTGGGCCGGCCCATTAGCCCAACCCGTTAGCCCAGCCCATTAGCCCGACCCGTTAACCTGACTCATTGCCCAAAATTCATGACAAAATAATTTTGGGGTTGGGTGGGTGAAGGATTGAACTTTAAACATTATGAATATTTAACCAAAAAAATTATATAATTATAATTTTTTTGGTTAAATTTTTATAACCCTATTGAAGACCCATTAAAAATGCCCATGGGTAGCCCATTAAATCCACCTCACTAGCCCAGCCCGCTAAAACCCAAATGGGCATTGCCCATGGGTAGGGCCATGGGCTAGGGTTTTTCCATCTAGCCCGGCCCAACCCAGCCCATTGACTAGTCAACGACCCGTTAAGCCCAGCCCATTAGACCCATGGGCCAAGTAAAAATGGCCGACCCGGCCCATTGACGAGGCCTAATTTTTCCATACCCTAGCTTAAATCTTACACACCTTGATCACATATCAACCCAGCCCCAAAACCATTATTGTTATTATTATTATCATCATCATCATCGTGATCTGTGTGAATGCATGTGTATATGGTATAAATATAATATAGTGAATGCTTGTGTATATGGTATAAATATAATAGAACTTTATATAATTTAATAATTAGAAAATACAGAGAGTTTGTTATATGTATGTGTATTGTTAATATGTTATAATTACTTTTTGTTGTAAAGTTAGTGATTCAAAAAAATAAAAATAAAGTAGACACTTAATGTATTATTTATGTATAGATGAGTTTGTTTGTGTGAGTCAATAATTAATATAATATCAGTGAGTTGAGTTTTGTCATTTAGTTTACAATATTTCTATAAAAATAATGACAAATAGATAATAACAAATGTATAAAAATAAAACTGTTATATACAAACATAACAAAATAAAATGGTCACCTAGTAGAAGCAAATTGTAAAATTTCATATAGTTGTGTATGTGTATGTGTTTTTTTTTTGGTTGTTGATGGCACAATATATTCAACTTCTCTTTATGTTAAATTTTGTTTAATTTAAATATCTCAATGACTCTCCTAAAATTTTTTTTTTGGAGCCACCATTGCAATACAAAACAAAAACTAATCCACCCAATCCACGATGTCAAAATCGCCCAAATTTTTAACCGACCCACCATTTTTATAATTTGATGAATTGGTGGTGGTTTAAAATTTTTCTAACCCACTATTAGCAAATAAGTTAAAAAATTTCCCCTTAACTCGTCTAAAGCCAACCTGCGCGTACTTAGTAATTTTCCGGGTCTTTAACACTCTGTCAGACTGCCCTGTGTTGCCATCGTTGGGACATGCAATGTTTATGAGGATGAAGTGTGAGCCACCCCTAGAAACGAATTAATATTATGTTCTTTTCAAGAATGTTAAAAAGGAGCTCTGTTAGGCACTTAGGAGTTTGAGCCACCCCTCGCACTTTCAAGGAATTATTGTTCGAGCAACTTCTCTCTCCTCTCTCTCTCTCTCTCCTATATTTGCCATAAATTGTAAAGTGTACTAAATTTTCTTCTTTTTGATTATGAGGCCTTGAAGAGAGTCGCTGTCTTTATCCTAGTGTGAACTGTGAGGCGTACGTGTAGAACACCAGGCCACAATAGAAAATATCCATCTTTTTAGACAGCGATACAATAGTAAAATTGTAACAGCACAAAACTAGAGGGTGTGTATGAGAGTGAGTTCCGTAAAATCATCATGTGGAGTGTTTTTTAGGTCGACTCGCTTGTGGCTTTCTTGATTTGGATGGTTCAATTCCTCAAAAAGAAGAGAGGGAGGGTTTCTCCAACATACGAAACTGAAGTCAATCAACTGTCAAGATTAAGGAAAATGTTGTTTCTTGTCGAATTGTCTAGAGTTGAGAAAATTACTATTCCTTTCTTCCCTCTCCTTTGCATTATTAGAGCATATCAAGGAAGGACTTTGATTCTCTCACACTACTTTTATATATTATCCATATGCATCATGTGTTAATCTTAAAAAAAGTGGACACCTGATCATAAAAGTATGGACATTGTGATTAAGAAGTATATATCAAGAAGTTTAAAAGAATAATTTTCCAACAAGGAATGAATTTGACATTGATTTTATATGTTGAGAAACTCTAAGGACACAACTTTTATGTCACAAAATTTTCATAACTTTGATGTAGTAGACTATAAGTGATAGGAAAAAACATGATCGATTTATGTGAAAGTAATTGACCACTATTCACAATGAGCCACTTCAGCAAGTTGTGACAAATGATGTGGTCTTAAAAGAACTATCATATATAAGACAATTCACATCCAGATTATCAAAATTCTTTATTTTGGCTTACCAAGAAGTTATTTTTTTCTACTTTACTTAGTCACTTTAACACTACACACAACATCCTATTATCCATTTTACTATACATCATATTAAAATAATCATTTTTTTTTCCTAAAATCAACCCAAACCCAAAATCAAATCACGCTAGATCTATATGCTCTAAATCACTATTAGGGTCATATTTTTCACGTGTTGGCATATCCTTTGACAAATACACTTTATTTGTAATTGGGTAGATCTAAAATATGTTTAGAATATCATGAAATATGTTGAGTAATCAAGACAAGTGATATTATTGAAGATATGAAAATTGCACCAAGAAACAAGTAAAGAAAAGCTGAAATAGTGAACCTCAGCACTAGTCACGACATTAACTCGATACTATCATCTTTCGAGATTAAATGAAGGACATCGACACTAGCTAGACACTTCTTGGTCTACTGAGCTATGCAGATCCAGAATTCTCAGATCATAATTTTGGTCCATGATGACTTGGATTACTAGGGATTCATTTTCTAAACTCCTAAAGGGTATAAAGGCTTTATTTGAAAGTCATCAAAGACACAGAGACTCAATTAGAGAACTCATATACTTTTGGAGAAGTTATTGTGTTCTTGTATGCCTCAAGGTTTTGTTACCAAGTACTTCCAAATCTTCAATGTGTATTGAAGTGAAGAACTTTGTGTCCAACAACAAACATCAGTTGCTGGGAAGTTAGTCAAGTATTAGACCCGTGCAAAAGGGAAGAAGACTCTACAAGATCAAGCCCAATTGAGGATTGGAGTGAAAAGTTAACTGTAGGTTGATACTTTGGGATAGTCCGAGGTACGTAGTGGTAAGATTCATTGTATCTGTAACCGCTTGATTCTTGATTAGTGATTTTTGGGAGTGGTGACAAAAAAATCACCCGATGGAGTTTTTGCCTTGTGAGAGGTTTTTCCCATTAGTTAACAAATCACCATGTCAATTGATTTCCACTGCACTTTAGGTTATTTGGTGATTTGTGTGTGCCTCCACGATTTGCATGTAATTTGATCTAATTAATTAACTTGAGTAATTGAATTAATTAACCGGGGTCAAATTATAACCCAACAAATACCATGCTATATCTACACCAGATTTGAATTGCATCGGATCTGTGACGATGGGAACTTGAGATCTGCACTAGATCTACATTGCCACCACAATTCTGCCCCAAACCCAAGCCAGTGCTATCCAAACCCACCACCAAATCAAACCAAACCCACTAAAATCCAAACCCAAAAATCCACCAAATCTATCGTTTTTGCCTTTTTTGGTGGTCGAAAGAGGCAGCCATTTGATGAAAGTGTCATCATTTAGTAGTCAAGAGTGAAGAGAGGAGAGAGAATGGTAGAGAACAGAGGAGAGAGAGATAATTAAAAAGAAAAAAAAATGATTTACAAATTCTACAATGTTTGTGTATATTTAAACAAATAATATAGCACTTGTAAAATTTTGAATAATAAGGGGTTTGTGTTGTGAAATTTTGCTATGGTGAATTCTCAAATTAAACAATTTTACATATCAAAGTGTGTGTGTGTATTAAGATGGACTTGGAATTAAGCATTGCTTGAGCATTAGCATTAGGTGTGCCAAATGCTGACATTTGGCACACCAAACTCTAAAAACCCACCAACATCATATGTTCCAAATGCCAAAAAAAATTGACATTTGCTACAATACAATTCTATTATTGGCACCGCATAGACAGAAATGTCATTTTTTTTTCCTCATTTTGTTATTAACTTTTTTCTCTCCTCTTAAACATATCTCTTTTTCTTTGTCTCTCTTTCCCGTTTGCCTCTCAGCGTCTCTCACTCTCACTCTCAAATGCTACTGCCAAAGATCTTGCACTGAGGCTGATCTCACCTAGCTATGGGTTCATCACAATTTTTACTTGTTTTTGTTTTTCTTTTGGTTTTAGGCTGATTTGTGGGTGTGGTGCGACTAAATTTCTGGTTTGAAATAAATCAAACAAGTAAAATAGTTTCACAAATGTGAATTTGTATTGATGAATATGTGGTACAATCTCTAAAATTACAAAAGAGTGATCCTCTGATTTGATCTCTTTGAAAGACTTATTGGTTAGGATTGTAATAGTGTGATTTTGACTCGAGCACTAAATATCCTTCAATTTAGTTGAAGGATGGATCGAAAACCCTTGAAACAGAATTACAATGAATCTCTGGCTATGAGCTTGTTAGAAATTCTTTGTTCTTCTTGTTCTTCGTGCTCTTGGTGCGTTCTTCATCTTCAAAGGTTTGCGGTGGAAGTTCTTCAGTGCATTAGAGGCTTGAATCCGTAGAGCTTCATTGTTTTGTGGTTTATTGAGGTTTCTAGAGTCTTTTGAGCTTGATTCCAGTGAATTTTGAGATCTAGGAAAATGATTGGGATGATTTCTTTTTGAATGTTCTTCGTATTTGAAGGTTTGTGGCGAAAGTTCTTTGGGGTTTTAAAGGCTATAATTCGTAGAGCTTCACCAATGTGTAGTTTCTGGAGGCTTTTGAGCTTGATTCCAGTGACCTTTAAGATCTAGGTAGGTAGTTTGGATGATTTTGTTTCGAATGTTCTCTGTATTCGAGGTTGAAGTTCTTAAAGTTCCTGGAGGTTTCAGGGCTTGATTCCAGCAGAGCTTCCATACTTCTGAATCTTCTTTGATGCTGCTTGTGCTCTAGATTTCTTGGCGTCTGTGTTCTAAGATCTCTCCCAAGGTGTCTTGGTGTCTAGAAATGCCTTAGGAAGACTTCTATTTATAGGAGTTTGGGGGTGGGTGAGCGGCACGTGGCGAAACTTGATTGGTGACATGTGTCACAATTTGATTGGAGGAGCTTTAAGACTTTTTCTCCAAGACACGTGGCATCTTTTGATTGGCTGAAATGTTTTGATTTTCAAGGTGACACATGTCAGCACTCGATTGGACTGCCTGTGTCATCGCTTACACACACCGGGCTATTTATGTCATCGCTTACACGCGCCAATGTGTGATTGGTTCTTGCATGCATTTTATGACCTTATTTCAATGACACTTGGCAAATTTCTGTTGGTTTCTGAGTAGTGATAGCAAAAC